>CM069405.1:29642401-29997401 GCA_035609135.1 Eleutherodactylus coqui
ACAGCAAGTTGCGTTCTAGCCACCATTCCGTCATAAAAAAATGAATTTGTTTTGGCCTGTATTTCAATACACTGGCGTGAAAAATCTCCAAATCGCCAGTGTGACAAAAATTGGAAAGATGGCAGATGTCTTTCAGTAAACTTGTTTTCAGAACCACGGTTTTGACTTTGGTATGTGCTGTACTGTCAGGGGCTAACCAAGCGGTGGTTGGTTCAAGAAGTGCGTGACTGCAGCGGTGATATTGGGCATTGCTCTCCCACTCGTGAACGTTGATTATGTGATTTGTTGCCGATTTCCATTTCTCTACCAGTAAATCAAGGTTTTTTTTACTGGTATGCGAACACCACCACAGATGATTTTTGAGGCTCGATATCCACGGGGCAATGGTTGCGCAGTGTGTGCTTTTGGATGCCACAAGCAACTGCTTGCCGACAGCTTTGGCCACATGCCAGACATCAAAGTTGTGCATAATTTCTGGGAATTCCTGGCGCATTACCTTACGTATGGAGACATGCCTATCGGTTGCGACTATTTGAACGTTTAATCCATCGGCGATCAATTCAAGTAGTGTTTTCCGGAATGCAGTAGTTTCGAGCGAAACAGACGAAGCAGGTGGAACAAATTGTTCCATCGTGAAGCCCACAATTTTTTTGCTCTTCAACTCCAAAAAAGTATAAACGGTGTACTTTGCAGAAAAACCTGGGCTATCGGATTGCCTATCGCCAGCTAAACACAAGGGTATTGATTTCATTTCTGCTATTAGATTTGCCCTCTGCTGCATCCAATGATTATCTATCACTGGGAATAATAAGTTATGTTGGTGGCGGTAGAAAGTGGTTTTTGAGATTCCTTGAAGTTTCAGAATCTGTAGCATATTACTAACTTTTGCAAAATTAGATCCGCTGAGAAGGACACTGGAAGCAAGTAAAATGTTCTCCGCCGGGCAATTGTGGATGAGGGGTTGGCTTCGCCACAAGTTGCAGGTGTGGCCTCTTTGGCAGAAAGATTTAACAATTACCATCAATCCCTTTGGGAAAATCTTGACGTGAGTTAGTTTCTGAAAGCATTGATTTCGGTAAGGGCAAGGGATCATTGAAAATAAACCCATCAAGGAGCTTTTGAAAACTATGTACTTTTCTTCAGTGGATGGGTCCATCTCTGTTGCAGCTAAGGTTACAAATTCTTGCAAGGGGTAGCTCAAGGGGTTATCGGAATCAGAAGGAATGGCAAAATCCTCACTACCGGAACTCTCCGATGCTTGCAATACTCTAAATGTCGAGTCGTTTGGATCATCCGAAAAAACACTGGAAAAGCTTTCCTCAAAAGTAGAAGCAATATTGCAACTTGAGGGTTGCATATTGATTCTATCGGCCTCATTGGCTGTTTTGGAAAATGGGCTCTCTTCTGGTATCTCTTGGAAGGCAGTATTACCCATATTGGTTTTTAATGGTGTAGAAGAGCTCGGAGTGCCCTGTGGGATTTTAAATACAATTGGATTCCGGTGTGGACTGGCTTCTATTTCATTGCATTGGATGCCAATGCTTCTTGACTGGAGTTGTGTCCTGTGTTGCGATTTATTTGCCGCTGCTGGACAGGCCTTGCATTTACCCCTCTCTGCATTGCTTGCTTCGGTGTCGGTTTCTCTTTCCTCAAACTGTCTTTTGAAATTGACGATTACCTTTGCTTCTACTGTACAACCTTCACTGAATACTGTCATAGGAATTTCTAGCTGGGTTTCATCACCTTGTAAATACACGTCGACTGTCATTTCTTGAACCGCGCTAGATGCAACCAGGGTAGATTCTTCGCGCGAAGTTTCTTCCCTCGAAGTATCTTCCCTCGAAGTTTCTGTGGCTGAACTTTCCGGCTGCTGCGTCTCCCCAATTCATCGGCATTTTCTTGAAGGTTCACCTTTCTTCGCTAACCGGTTAGCTCGGGTCTCAATTTCCACTGCTGTTGGGAATATACTTGGCACAGCATTGGGCTTCAATTTTTTATGGTCGCCGACTGTTACGTAGCAATCCTCCTTGAAATGTTTGCTGCACAACCGATAACTGTAAGAATCTTTTTTGGGGGAAATCTTAGTAAGCCACTCTTCAACGTCAACGAAGATGTGAGGAGCCTGCTGTAGCCAAAGTCTTGTTTTTTCGATATTCATTGGAAAGACATGAAGATAAGCACTTTCACCTCCCTTCTTCCAGTATGTGGTGCAAGTTGAAACCACGCAGCTAGGCATTGTGATTTTGTGTTTTAAAGAGGCTGTGATCTGCTGTGTGTGGGAAAGAAAATGTGGTGCAAATACTCACCCTCCTGCAGTGACTTCAGAAGAAGATCACGAGTGCAAACCCTGGAATCGCCAATGGCCACCGATGCGCTCCGACGTATACGCTCTGCATTTTAAAGACAAGAAGGCGTAGATCAACAGAGATGCTAAGCTACAACAACCAACCCACCCACCCACAAATAGACAGACCAACATACACAGACACATCCATCCATCTGCACATATACATGCATGCATGCATGCATCCCTATACACACACACACACAACCACACACACATCCGCCCTTGCGGCCTCATCCCTACGCCCATGTGGCCTACACACATCCGCCCATGCGGCCAACACACATCCATGCACTCACACAGACTTATACATGCATCATCACATAGACACACATCCGCCCTTGTGGCCTCATCCCTACACCCATTCGGCCTACACACATCCGCCCATGCGGCCCCATCCATGCATCCACACAGACTTATAAATGCATCATCACATACAAACACATCCGCCCTTGCGGCCTCATCCCTACGCCCATGCGGCCTACACACATCCGCCCATGTGGCCTACACACATCCGCCCATGCGGCCTACACACATCCATGCACTCACACAGACTTATACATGCATCATCACATAGACACACATCCGCCCTTGCGGCCTCATCCCTACGCCCATGCGGCCTACACACATCCGCCCATGCGGCCTACACACATCCGCCCATGCGGCCTACACACATCCATGCACTCACACAGACTTATACATGCATCATCACATAGACACACATCCGCCCTTGCGGCCTCATCCCTACGCCCGTGCGGCCTACACACATCCGCCCATGCAGCCCCATCCATGCATCCACACAGACTTATACATGCATCATCACATAGACACACATCCGCCTTTGCGGCCTCATCCCTACGCCCATACGGCCTACACACATCCGCCCATGCGGCCCCATCCATGCATCCACACAGACTTATAAATGCATCATCACATACAAACACATCCGCCCTTGCGGCCTCATCCCTACGCTCATGCGGCCTACACACATCCGCCCATGTGGCCTACACACATCCATTCATTCATTCATTCATTCATTCATGCAGCCTCAACCATCCATCCATCCATCCATGCATCCGCACGCACTTCTGCACACATATCCAGCCATGCATTCATTCATGCAGCCTCATACATCCGTCCATCCATCAATCCATCCATCCAGCAGGCCACAGAAAACTGGCCCCTCGGCCCCACAGAACTGGCCCCAGGGACGCTGCGGTAGTGCCCGGGGCACAGTGGTGGGCGAACCATAAATACAGCAGGGGACCCAGATTCTGAGTCCCGGGCAAAGACAGTCCCCCCCCCCCAGCGCCCACAGCACCCTAGACACCTCACTTACCCAGGCGGCTGCACGGCTTGGATTGTGTTCGTCCTGGCTGGCGGCTGCTGGTCCCGTATGGCTGGCGGCTGCTGGTCCCGTATGGCTGGCGGCTGCTGGTCCAGTATGGCTGGCGGCTGCTGGTCCCAAAGATGATCATAAGTAAAGGCCTCATCATCAGTCAGTCCAAAATCATTCCGGGAGTATGTGGTTCTCAGCTGGCCTGCTTTCACCAAGGATCGGTGCCTGCTGCTACTCTGTCCCTAGCCCTGCAGGCATGCTGTGTTCTATAGTCAGCTCTATTCCTACCTCAGCTGTACGCTTATGTTTGTAATTAGCAGTACCAACAAGTTGGAAGCCACCATTGCTCTACCAGTCGGCTGAAAGCTTCAGCTAGGGATAATGGACTAGTACCCCGGTTTTATTTACTTGGTTTTTGGAATGTGGCCAGGATTAAGAGGGCCGGGGCGGGGCTTTCCTATTGTGGCGTTTTAGGTGAAATTCTTGGACTACCGCAGGACGGACCACTGTGAAAGCATTTGCCAAGAATGTTTTCATTGTTGGAGGAGGAGGGGGATGTTTTTGAGGCAGTACGTGTCCACGTGTCCGTGGTTATATGCACCTTCCCAGTAACTGTGTTGGTGAAAAATAGTCGCGACTGTGGACCTAGTAGCGTGGCCTTGCCACCATCATGTCTTTGGAAAGCCTCCGTTTCCACAAGCCTGTAACATTGCAGTAGCTGCAGTATAGGCAGAGCCCTGTATTAGTAACATTTCAGTTGTAACAGTATAGACAGACCCCAGTAACATTTCCGTAGCAGCAGTATAGGCAGAGCCCATTAACATTGCAGTTGCAGCAGTATAGGCGGAGCCCAGTACTAGTAACATTTCTGTGGTAACAGTATAGACAGACCCCAGTAGCATTTCAGTAGCAGCAGTATAGGCAGAGCCCAGTAACATTTCAGTAGTAACAGTATAGTCAGACCCCTGTAACATTTCCGTAGCAGCAGTATAGGCAGAGCCCAGTATTAGTAACATTACAGTAGTAACAGTATACACAGACCACAGTAACATTTCAGGAGCAGAAGTATCGGCAGACCAAAGTTACATTTCTGTTGCAGAAGTATAGGCAGACCCCTGTAGCATTACTGTAGCAGAAGTATAGGCAGGCAGAACCGAGTTACATTTCTGTAGCAAAAGTGTAGGCCAACCCCTGACACATTGGTGTACCATGAGTGCAGGCGATACCCATAAAAATTACTTGGATTACATTGTAGGCGAGGGCCCAAAACATTTGTGTACCAACAGTACACATGTACCCCTGAAAAATTGTCCATGCCCAACCCAGAGGGCAGGTGAAACCCATTAATCGTTTAGTGTACTGTGGCTTAATTTGTAACTAGGCCTGGAGGCAGCCCAGTTAAAAAAATTGGTTCAGGTGGAAGTTTCAATGCTTTAATTAGAATAGAAACATATAAATATTGTTTACAAAAGTTATATGAGCCTTTTGGCCCACCGAAAAATTGGCCGTTCGGGGTGATTACGTGAGGTTTCAGGAGGAGGACGAATATTATACACAGATTGACAAAGGTAAATGTCCCCGTTTTTTACGGTGATAGAGAACAATGCTTGCATCCGCGGTTTCAGTGAAAATAATTTTTAGGTATCGCTGCTCTCCGCTGGTGGAGAAGAGAAGTCTGGGGAAATCCAGGCTTTGTTCATCTTTATGAGTGTAAGCCTGTCGACACTGTCAGTTGACAGGCAGGTACGCTTATCCGTGATGATTCCACCAGCTGCACTAAACACCCTCTCTGACAAGACGCTAGCCACAGGGCAAGCAAGCACCTCCAGGGCATACAGCATGAGTTCGTGCCACGTGTCCAGCTTTGACACCCAGTAGTTGTACGGAGAAGAGGCATCACGGTCGTACGATCGGCTAAGTACTCCCTCACCATCCTTTTACAGTGCTCCCTCCGACTCAGCCTTGACTGGGGAGTGGTGACACAGTCTTCCTGGGGAGCCATAAAGCTGGCAAAGGCCTTGGAGAGTGTTCCCCTGCCTGCGCTGAACATGCTGCCTGATCTCCGCACCTCCCCTTCTACTTGGCCCTCGGAACTGCGCCTTCTGCCACTAGCGCTGTCGGATGGGAAGTTTACCATCAGTTTGTCCACCAGGGCCCTGTGGTATTGCATCACTCTCAAACCCCTTTCCTCTTCGGGAATGAGAGTGGAAAGGTTCTCCTTATACCGTGGGTCGAGCAGTGTGTACATCCAGTAATCCATAGTGGCCAGAATGCGTCTAACGTGAGGCTCACAAGAAAGACATCCTAACATGAAGTCAGCCATGTGTGCCAGGGTACCTGTACGCAACAAATCGCTGTCACCACTAGGAAGATCACTTTCAGGATCCTCTTCCTCCACAGGCCATACACGCTGAACGGATGAGAGGCAAGCAGCATGGATACCCTCTGCAGTGGGCCCAGCTGTTTCTTCCCCCTCTTCCTCCTCAGGCTCCTCCCCCTCCTCCTTCACCTCCTCCTCCTCAACGCGCTGAGATATAGACATGAGGGTGCTCTGACTATCCAGCGACATACTGTCTTCCCCCGCCTCCGTTTGCGACAGCAAAGCGTCAGCCTTTATGCTTTGCAGGGAACTTCTCAACAGGCATAGCAGAGGAATGGTGACGCTAATGATTGCAGCATCGCCGCTCACCATCTGGGTAGACTCCTCAAAGTTTCCAAGGACCTGGCAGATGTCTGCCATCCAGGCCCACTCCTCTGTAAAGAATTGAGGAGGCTGACTCCCACTACGCCGCCCATGTTGGAGTTGGTATTCCACTATTGCTCTACGCTGCTCATACAGCCTGGCCAACATGTGCAGCGTAGAGTTCCACCATGTGGGCACGTCGCAAAGCAGTCAGTGCTCTGGCAGATTAAACCGACGTTGCAGGGTCTGCAGGGTGGCAGCGTCCATGTTGGACTTGCGGAAATGTGCGCTGACCCGGCGCACCTTGCCGAGGACGTCTGACAAGTGTGGGTAGCTTTTCAGAAACCGCTGAACCACCAAATTAAAGACGTGGGCCAGGCATGGCATGTGCGTGAGGCTGCCGAGCTGCAGAGCCGCCACCAGGTTACGGCCGTTGTCATACACGACCATGCCCGGTTGGAGGCTCAGTAGCAAAAGCCAGCGGTCGGTCTGCTCTGTCAGACCATGCAACAGTTCGTGGGCAGTGTGCCTCTTATCTCCTAAGCTGATTAGTTTCAGCACGGCATGCTGACGCTTGCCCACCACTGTGCTGCCGCGCCGTGCGACACCGACCGCTGGCGACGTGCTGCTGCTGACACATCTTGATTGCGAGGTAGAGGTTGCGTAGGAGGAGGAGGAAGGTTTAGTGGAGGTGGCATACACCGCCACAGATACCAGCACCGAGCTGGGGCCCGCAATTCTGGGGGTGGGTAGGACATGAGCGGTCCCAGGCTCTGACTCTGTCCCAGCCTCCACTAAATTCACCCAATGTGCCATCAAGGAGATATAGTGGCCCTGCCCGCCTGTGCTTGTCCACGTGTCCGTTGTTAAGTGGACCTTCCCAGTAACCACGTTGGTGAGGGCGCGTACAATGTTGCAGGAGACGTGCTGGTGCAGGGCTGGGACGGCACACTGTGAAAAATAGTGGCGACTGGGGACCGAGTAGCGCGGGGCCGCCGCCATCATGTTTTTGAAAGCCTCCGTTTCCACAAGCCTGTACGGGAGCATCTCCAGGCTGATCAGTTTGTCAATTTGGACATTTAAAGCTTGAGCGTGCGGGTGCATGGCGGTGTATTTGCACTTTTGCTCCAATGCTTGTGCTACCGATAGCTGAACGCAGCGCTGAGAGGCATTGCTAGATGGGGCCGAGGACAGCGGAGGTGAGGGTGTGGGACCAGGCCGGGAGACGCTTGTGCCTGTGCCCTGAGAGCTGGGTTGGATCTCAGTGGCAGGTTGGGGCACAGGGGGAGAGGCAGTAGTGCAACCCAGAGGCGGTGAACGGCCTTCGTCCCACCTTGTGGGGTGCTTGGCCATCATATGCCTGCGCATGCTGGTGGTGGTGAGGCTGGTAGTGGTGGCTCCCCGGCTGATCTTGGCACGACAAAGGTTGCATACCACTGTTCGTTGGTCGTCAGCGCTCTCAGTGAAAAACTGAAACACCTTTGAGCACCTTGGCCTCTGCACGGTGGATTGGCGCAAGGGGGTGCTTTGGGAAACAGCTGGGGGATTATTCGCTCTGGCCCTGCCTCTACCCCTGGCCACCCCACTGCCTCTTCCAACCTGTCCTGCGGCTGCAATTGCCTCCCCCTCTGAAGTCCTGTCCTCACTTGGCTTATCAAACCAGGTGGGGTCAGTCACCTCATCTTCCAGCGGCTCTTCCTCCGAATCCTCTGTGCGCTCCTCCCTCAGACTTACTGCACTTACTATTGCCTCACTGATAGACAACTGTGTCTCATCGCCATCGTCCTCCTCACCCACTGAAAGCTCTTGAGACAGTGAGACAGTTGCCGGAAGTCCCCAGCCTCATCACCCGGATCCCGGGAACTTTCCAAAGGTTGGGCATCAGTCACGACAAACTCCTCAGGTGGGACTTTCCTCTCTCCTAATCCTGCAGCAGCCGGCTGCGATTCACCTGGACCAGGAACTGGGCTTATGCCCACACCCTCACGTGGAACTCCGCGTCCTCGACCGTGTCCACGTTCTCTACCCCAACCCCTACCCCTCAGCATGGTGGATTAAGAATCGAGCAGACACTGAGCAGTGTAAAAAATTTTGTGAATTATTGCCGCGCAGTTGGTGGCTGCCAGCGGTTATATAACACAAAATGAAGCCAGATATAAACTATAAGGAAGGCTGCACGCAGGCCTTGCTGTGCAATATTCAGTTGTGATGCACCTCAAGTCCCACAGGCCACGCAGTGAAATGCACTGGGTCACAGGTACGCGTAAGAAGGATTTATTTTTTAGAATATATTTTTTCAATGCAATGCAGGCTTTAGAGCGTGTATCGGACTTTCCCTCTATGGGTGTCTGTCACCGTACACTTTTACACAGAGAGGTGTAAAAAATTGGTGGTTTCTTGGCGTGCAGTTGGAGGCAGACAGCGCTTACGTTACACAAACTGCACCCAGAAAAAAATGTAACAGAAGGCTGAAAGCACACCTAGCTGTGCAATACTGAGGTACTACAACTCCCAGCAGCCACGGAGTTAAATGCACACGGTCACAGGTAGCCCTAAGAAGGACCGTTGGGGTTGTTGTAGACAGGATTTTACACTACCACTGTCCCTGCCTCACCACCAGTCTCCCTATACTGTGTAATACAGACTGCAGCCTGAGAACGCTATAGCTTGCACGCCCAATATAAAAAAAGTTCAAAACTGCTCCCAGCAGCCACAACAGTAGTGCACTAGGTGAACTGTGGCCCTAAGAAGGACCGTTGGGGTTCTTGTAGACTTGTAACACTCTCCCTAGAGCAGCAGCAGCAGCACTCTCCCTAATCTCTGCCAGCGTGTGTCTGTGGCGAGCCGTGGGCGGGCCCACTTTATATACTCAGTGGTCACTTGATCTCGCCAGCCACTCACTGCAGGGGGGTGGGATAGGGCTGGAACGTCACAGAAGGAAGTTGAAATGCCTTCCCTGCATGTCTATTGGCCAGAAAATGGCGCTAAACATGCAGGAAACGGAATTGACTCGAGTACCGCGTGGTGCTCGTCACGAGTAATGAGCGTCTCGAGTACCCTAATACTGGAATGAGCATCAAGCTCAGACGAGTACGCTCGCTCATCTCTAATTAACATAATACACTTTTTATTTCACAGCAGCAAACTTTATTTGATCTTAACCACATAGACAAGGGCACTACTACCGGTTTGGCGGCTATCTGCTGCCAGCACACAGTCTGTCAGGCAGCCATTTTAAATATACATGTGTATTGAAGAATCTCTTTTACTGGAAACAAGTCCTTAAAGGACCATTGTTTATATGTTTGCGAAAGGTCATTTTGGAATTATGAGTAGTTTTGTGGCCGCAATGAACCCTTCAATGAAGTAAGTTCTCTCTTTAGTACTTTCACCTTGTATCTTTCAACACACACCAAAAGCGCAGGATTCTTTTTAACTTTGTTTTCTTCCTGACTCTGTGGCTGAGATAGTCCTGTGCTTTGGAAATATCCCTGTTGCTCTCTTAAAAGGAAGGCGACTGTTATGTCCGCTGGGCGCACTGAAGCACCACACCTCAGCACGGACACAAGAGGGTGTTCTAATAAAAAAAACAACAACTCTCACAGTATCTGCAATGACAGATTACACCACTCCAGACAAAGATAGAAGGAAACCTGTCCCTTACCAATTAGGGGAAGTAGGGCCCCCCCCTACTAAAAGCAGGGTAAGCACCCTAATAAGGATGGCTCCACCATTTTCATCTAGGACCTGGCTATAACTGTTTTCCATCCTATGTCTGTACCTCCCATCCACTGGTTGTTGGTCGCCCAGTTCTTGTTTGTTTGTCCTACCCAGCCGTTGGTGGGAGGACACCTGATCTGTATCCTGTTCTATTTGTCCATTGGTAGGCAAACAGGCTCTTGTTTGTCTGTCTGTTCCTGCATCTAGCCACCCATAAAGCAAGCTGACATGTCCACACTGACTGCTTTAATACCATGTGATCCCAGAGCCCTGTTAGCAGTCCAGGCGGAACATAACAACACCAATTTTTGCATGGGGGTGTCATTTACCACAGACCTTATGATGAGTGTTATTTCTTTTTTCTTGGCATGAGGGTGTTACTTCCTGTAGTCTTAGTACAGGGTGCTATTTTGCAGTCTTAGCATAGGGGTGCTATTAATGGTAATGGGGCATTATTTAGTCACTTTGCTTATTTTTATTTGGGTAGGTCTAATCTATGTGGATAGATTCTGATATTGCATAGTGTATTGAAAAGCCCAGCACATGAGTCTTGGTATGGGGTGTTATTTACTGTAGTGTTGGTATGGGAATGCTATTTAACCTAGTCTTGCTGTGGGAATTTAATTTACTACAGTTTCCAATGAGGGTGCTACTTAGTGTTGATGAGCATTATTCGGGAGAAAAAATCAGGTCAGGAGTCAAGAGCCTAGTTCCTTTTTTTCATATCATTTCATCATCAGTTGTTAGCATTGTTGTCTTGCAGCGCTGGAGTTCCAGGTTCAAATCTGACCAAAGTCAACATTTATACGGAGTTCTTCAAAGTTCATGCAGATGGTATACTTGATTAGATTTAACATTATGACCCCAGTGCTGCAAGGCAACAGTGCTAACCACTGAGCCACATTCATTGAGGAAACTGTACCACATCACCTCCCCCTTGCTGATTTTTTTGTTTTCACCAGTGATTTTTTTTTTCCAACAATGAAGATGGGCTGACACAATCTGATTTTGTGAAAATTGATCCAATTTTATTGCCCAGCCAATCACAATGAGAGCTACTCTGCTACTTACTGTAGTCTTGCTATGAGGGTGTTACTTACTGTAGTCTTAATATGGGGTGAAAATTACTGTTGTCTTGCTAAGTGGCTCTTGTTTAGTCATTTTTTTTAGATTCTGGTGCAGTATAGTGTATTTTACCACAAAGCACATGGGTCTTGAGGTCACACAGTCCACACCCCTGAAAGATTTTAGAGTTTTCTCTTTATAATGGCAGCCACCATAATCAGATTTTGGGTATGCTCACATGAGTTGGAAATGCTGCTAATTTTCCACAACAGAATGAGCCTCAAAAATCTGCAACACCTTCAGTGCAAGCATTGTGGGTGGGATTTTACGAAATCTCATTCATGTGCTAAGGTAAGAATTTCTGCATCATAAATAGACCTAAACTGAAAATATTGGATACCCAAAATGTCAATTAATACTGTGGATTTCACTCATGAATGACATGAAATGGATTCAAATGAATGACATGAAAACCACAGCAAAGTCATACAGAATCCTCCCCGTTTGGTGTGAAGGCTCCTGCAAATGGGCAGACCGCAGAGAGTAAAACCCATTGATTTCAATGGATTCCCTCATATTTAGCATTTTTGCGCTATATTTTTGTATGAGAGAAAATATATGTAGCATGCTCTATATGTGTGCACATTTGCATACCCAATACACCCTAGGAATCTATGGGGGTGCACAAGTGTGCAACCCATGTTCACAAAATCGCTCACGGAACTATGCAATTTTACGGTGTTAATTGATAACACCAGTGACTAATTATGGTGCTCAGCCGGTTCAATTACCGCATGGGTGTGTCTCATGCTGTTGTGGACAGGCAGCATGGAAAAATGGATAAATGCAAAATAGCACATGATGGAACTCTCTTCACAGATCAATCATGCCAGGCTCTCGCAAGCGTATATATGCCTACACTTGTCTGCAGGAAATCTGCAGCAAACATACCGAAGACCTTATTCAGACAACCATATTTGAACTTATTCCATGAAACTCATGTGAAAATCACCTATGTAAGTAAATCCCTATTGTGATTTCCTGAAAGTATTCAATATACAACATAAGAGCATAAGTATTCTGGAGGGAGAATTCTATACTATCTATAGCAGTGTTTCCCAAACTGGAGTCCTCATGGACCCCCACAGGTCATTGGACCCCCACAGGATATCCTATAGTAAGAAACCCTGTGGCAATGTCTGAGGCACCAACAATAATTACATCACCTGTGCAATACTTAGGAAATGCAGAAAACATGACCTGGGGGGGGGGGGGGGAGGGGTCAATGAGGATAGTAATCCATCTCCAAAGATGGAATCTAGGGAAGAAGCTGCTCTGAATGCTGATGATTTTGGTTTTGTGTGAGGATCTCAATGAATTTTTCATACTGTTGTTACTTCTATTTCTCATACAATTTCCGTCAATTTTTCGAATTTCCTTGTTATTTTATCATACGGTAGAAGGACTGTTGTCAAGAAATTATAATCTATAGTAATAACCTTGTTGCTATCTTGTGAATGGTCTTTTTATTCTATGAAAATAAGAAAAACTGATTTTTATTTGGATTTTTTTTATGATGACATCATGGGGCTTCAGAACTATTGACTTTCCAGAGTGTTAACACCAGACTTTCCAAGTTATGGTGCTGTTAAGCAAGGTGACTAGAGATGACCGAGTATACTCGTTTCGAGTAATTACTCGATCGAGCACCGCGATTTTTGAGTACTTCAGTACTCGGGTGAAAAGATTCGGGGGGCGCCGGGGGGCGGGGGGAGGCGTGGCGGCACAGGGGTAGCAGCGGGGAACAGGGGGGAGCCCTCTCTCTCTCCCTCTCCCCTCCACTCCCCGCTGCAACCCCCCACTCACCCACGGCGACCCCCGAATCTTTTCACTCGAGTACGGAAGTACTCGAAAATCGTGGTGCTCGGGCAGAAAAGGGGTGTGGCCGAGTACGCTCACTCATCTCTAAAGGTGACACATGCCACACGGAAATTTGACTGTTCCCGGATTGCCGTGCATGCGCACTCCCGCAGAATTATATGGGAGAGCTCATACATGGCAATCTGAAAAGAGTCAGTTTTCTGTGTGGCACAATTCCTTTAGCAGTGGTAACCAGGGCCAGGTGAGTAAAAAATAATGCATTACCCAGATCCTTGTCACCTTGCCTAACAGCACCACGAATTAGTTTAATGAACTGTTAGGCAGGTGACAGATATCTAATAAATTGAAATTGGTCATTCCAGAGCAAATTAAAGTTGTAACTTGGGAGGCTTCTCAATGTAAAGTATTAATTTTTATTTTTTTGCTGCCTTCTTAGCACCAACATATTCTGTAAAGCTGTACAGAGATTGCTATCACTCCCTGAGCTCAGTGGGGCTCACAATTTATTTCTGGCCTGAACGTAATAGCAAGCCAAGTAGCCCATTGGTATAATTTTAGATTGTGGGCAGAAGAGCATACAAGCTCCATGCAGATGTTGTCCTTGGTCACATTCAAATCATGGACCCAGTACTGCAAGACAACTGAGCTCACCAATAAAACAAATTGACAGCCAGTTAGAAATAGAATAAATGTTTTTATTACTATATTTATATATTTCACACCACAGCAAATAACATACAGATATTTAATATCCTTCTAAATCTATAAATGTGTGTTATACAATGTGCATGGGAGTTGTATAAAAATTAAGCAAAAAATATCAAAATCTACTTTTTCTATTCAAATTTTAAAACCTATGGAAATTATAAGCTGAAATACAAAACAACAAAATGAAGCCCAAGAAGACAAAAATGGAACCACCCAGAAACAAGAAGCATCCAGGTATGTAAATATAAAAGGTAGAACCTTAATGTTTCTCACAACACCTTAATTACATTTACATCTCTTTTATCAAGTTATCAGAGTCTTGGAAAATGGCTGGAGCCTCTCAGTCACACAATAATTATATACATACGGCCGTTTTAGAAGAATTAAAGGAGATGTCCCGAGGCAGCAAGTGGGTCTATACACTTCTGCATGGCCATAATAATGCACTTTGTAATGTACATTGTGCATTAATTATGAGCCATACAGAAGTTATAAAAAGTTTTATACTTACCTGCTCCGTTGCTGGCGTCCTCGTCTCCATGGAGCCGACTAATTTTTGGCCTCCGATGGCCAAATTAGCCGCGCTTGCGCAGTCCGGGTCTTCAGCAGTCTTCTATGGAGCCGCTCGTGCCAGAGAGCGGCTCCGTGTAGCTCCGCCCCGTCACGTGCCGATTCCAGCCAATCAGGAGGCTGGAATCGGCAGTGGACCGCACAGAAGAGCTGCGGTCCACGAAGGTAGAAGATCCCGGCGGCCATCTTCAGCAGGTGAGTATGAAGACGCCGGACCGCCGGGATTCAGGTAAGCGCTGTGCGGGTGGTTTTTTTAACCCCTGCATCGGGGTTGTCTCGCGCCGAACGGGGGGGGGGTTAAAAAAAAAAAAACCCGTTTCGGCGCGGGACATCTCCTTTAATGTATTGGAGTCGGAATGAACTTTAATAGGAAAACTCAAACAATAAAATTGTCATTATGACTAGAAGGAAATATTAAAGATGTATTGCTGAGGCTTGTAAGGAGTCCTTTATGAACTTCTAAAAAGACAGAGGAAGGTTAAGATGAGCATCTTCCGCAGCTCACTGCTGGAAGCGACCATGTACAAGGAATGGAACATTAGGGGGCTGCACTCTAAAATTTGTAGATTTAAAAATATAAATTTACCGGACATGGAGAGACTTGTACATGTAAGAAACATTATCTGTAGCAGTAAAAATAAGCTCATACTTTTCAAAGCACTGAAGTGAGACTGCAGGTTTGGGCTTTGATTATGTGACACATTGCTTCTCATCCGTCTGGTGTGCATTAGGAGGAAATGAATTAGCAGAAAGTTGGCTGCACAAAATATTATAAATGGTGGAAAATAGCCTGCAGCGAATATCCAGAACCAGGTTTCCATAATACCTTCGCTGAAATCTGTCATGTTTCCAGTAGAATTGATTGATGCAAACTGTTTGTTAAAGTCATAACCGTACCAAACAAATGCAAGGCTGGAAATCAGTGAAAATAGCAGAGAAGCCTGAATCAACCACGGGGCCATGGTGGAGATCCTGGTCCTCAAGAAGATGAATAGTTTATAGTTGTAGGTTACAATTCTCACACAGTAGAAGACACAGAGGATGGTGGCAATCCAGAGACTGCTGTAGAATACGAACAAGTATAGAATACTTATGATTGATAATAGAATATCATTTTCCATCAGCCATGGAAGAAATTGGAACATGGAATTAGGTATAATGATATCAAAAAAATACAAGCCTCTAGAAATGGCCAAGGAGGTCAGGATCTTATCAGAGGTTTGAAGAGATTTCAGCCTTTTCCATTTCATGGCATTAGCAACCACAATAATCAGATTTGCTGTGAGACCCACCAGGCAGATTACATAGAGCACAGCAGTGAGAACATATATCATCATCATCATTGAGAGAATTCCTTCCAGGATGCACAATCTCTCCTGTAGTGTTGTGTCTCAGGTTTGTATACAGATCAAATCATTTCTGATTATTATAGTAGCTTTGTGTCCATCACTCATGTAAATTCTACCAGCATCATCGATATGATTGATTTCCATGCAAAACATCATACCTGCCTTTAGCTGGTTGCAAATACATGTGCTCAGGGGAACAAACAAATACAGAGAAGGGAAACTAATAATTGTACTCCTGTTTCACCTCAGTAAAATATCATACTTCCGGCTCAGGTCTGATAAGATGTCAGGTTGGTAGCTGACAGAAAGACAGATTAATCAGGTTACATAGAGGGGCTAGGAAAGTGATAACAAAAAGAAGTGGAAAACTAAAGTAGATTTCATTTCTAATCTTGATGAGCTTTCTAGTTGGAATAAGGGTACACGTGATGGATTTTTTAAAGCTTTGGGGCCCTTTTGGAGGCAAATCGGACAAAGCGCGCTTTTTGTATGAAACGGACGTAATCATTCATCAAATGTTAGAGTCATTGAAGGATCTCTATCCACTTTGTGAGGCGGACTGTCATTGCACTGGCCTAGGTTTCGAAATGATTCTCGGATGAGAGGACCTCGGACTTGAATATGGATGTGAGTCGAGTATGGACGATGAGCAGTTCTTGGATAATATTCCCTGTGACATAAGCCAAGATTCTATTTCTGCCTACAATTTTTACACAGTTCTGTATGTACTTATACAAACTCCCCAAATCATGGATGTCCACATTTTTGATAATACAATCAGCCATGTTTGATATTATTTTTCAGGGGAACTGTAAATGTTACATTCAGAATTAGGCCTTAGTCAGACGGGCGTTTTTTTGCGCAATTTGCGGATCGCTTGACAGATGCGCATCCGCAAATCGCGTGACCGGTGCCCGCAAGTCGCCCGCAAATCGCCCGAAAATCTGCTCCTAGCCGCGTTTTATTAGAAACGGGCCGGAGCTGTCCAGCGCATTGCATTCAATGGAGACGGCAATACAGCCATCTCCATTGAAAGCAATGCGCTGCGGGCGAGCCCGGGATGAATTGTCGGTAAGGGCTTAAATATATAAGCCCTTCCCTGCAATTCATCCTAAAATGTGTTAAAATAAAAAGAAATTGTATACTCACCTTCTGCCGGCAGCAGGAGCTCTGAGCGGCCGTCCTGCAGTGGGTGTGAAGGGGGTGTGAGTCAGACCTGCCCCCTGATTGGCTCAGCGCTGAGCCAATCAGAGGCATGCCTCACTCACACCCATTCATGAATTCATGAATGGATGTGAGTCAGACCTGCCCCTGATTGGCTCAGCGCTGAGAGGCAGCAGTCACTCACCCATTCATGAATTCATGAATGGGTGTGTGAGTGAAACCGGCCTCTGATTGGTCAGGCTGTGACCAATAAGAGGCAGATCATTCAGCAGGCGGGGATTTTAAAGCCCCGCCGGCTGAATAGTGCCGAGAAGCAGTTCAGGAGAACTGACAGCGGCCACGGCTGGACTCCGGCTGCAGCGGAAAGGTGAGTATACAATTTTTTTTTATTTTAACACATTTTAGGATGAATTGCAGGGAAGGGTTTATATATTTAACCCCTTCCCGACAATTCACCCCGCGCACGCCGGCAGCCCATTGCTTTCAATGGAGCGACTGTATTGCCGCTCCATTGAATTCAATGGGCAAACATCGTTCTTCTCTGCCACAGCTGTTACAGCTGTGGCAGAGAAGAATGATTTGTCTTCTATATGTTCTCAATGGGGTCGGCGCTGCTGCTGCCGGCCCCATTGAGCGCATATACAGAAGAGAACAGGAATCGCAGATCGCAGATAGGTGCGATCTGCGATTTTTTGTTCTATAATTTATCGGACGAGCGCATAAAAAGCGCTCATGTGTCCGATACCATTGCAAAGCAATGGTTTTAAAAAATCGCCGGACGCATGCGCATGCGCAAATCGCGGTTAAAAACGCCCGTCTGACTAAGGCCTTACCCTCATATCTTATGCTATGAATAACTAAAGGTAAATTTTGGTATGTAAGTAAATTGTTGAGGAAGGATTTCTGAACAAGGAATTTGTATAAGACCAAACAGAAATGAAATGATGATATTGATGGTTTTGCCTTGTAAAGTATGATCAAACCTCACTCCATAATCCTAAAATCATGTGCTAGAATCTAGTAATTGTATAGCCTCATTTATACATACAAGTGAATATGTTGTTGAAGAGAGAAGTTAAAAAGAACACTATACCCAAAATGTCTTAGGAACGATGCAGATCTAATATGTCTTCTTCACAATATCATCTATGTTAAATGAATGAAATAAAGCTCTTGGTTACAATTTATCAACATGAAAAACTCCAAAATATAGAGTGATACATTTTTATCAATAGGTGAAATCATAAATATAAACTCTGAAGTAGGAGAAAAAGATATTATTTCTAAATTGAAATGTAGTTGTTGTGAGGGGTGGTGGGGCTCTGGTGATAGCATGGAGGGTAAATAAAAGTAGTCTCACTGTTTGTTTTTTGATTATTTTTCTGAAGGTTTTTTCATTCTTAAAAAACAATAATGATTAAATTTTAAAAAGTGTCTTAAAAAATCTTAAAACTTTTTTACATTATGAAAATATAGTAACATAGTGTGTAAGGTGAACAAAAACATGTCATAGGATGCTTGAGTTGGAAGGGACCTACTCAATGCAGGATTCATCAAATCATCCTAGACAGATGCCTGTCCAGTCTTAGTTTGAACACTTCCATTGAAGGAGAACTCACCACCTCCCTTGGCTACCTGTTCTACTCATTGATCACCTTCACTGACAAAACTTTTGTCTAGTATCTAATCTGTTTCTTCACCCTTTCTGTTTCATCCCATTGTTTCTTGTCTTTTAATGTGCAAATGAGACTAGGGCTGATACCTCTGCACTGTGTACATGCAGTTCAGCCTTTTACCCCTCAATGTTGATCCAGAGGAAAGCCAAAAATAAAATATTAGGTAGAAATCAATTTTCCTCATTTTAAGGAAAAAAAAATCCTAACCCTAATCTAGCAATTGGAATAATCTCTAGATCACCGATCCTTCTGAAGTCATCAGTGGCTATAACATATTATTATACTCAAGAAAGGCGTCGAGGCCCCTCTTGTGCTCTTTTAGCGAGTTTGCCCTCACCACGTCCTGAGGCAGAGAATTCCATAGACTCACTGGGATTCTTACAGTAAAGCACCCCTTTCTATGCTGGTGTAAAAACCTTATCTCCTCTAGACGTAGAGAGCGCCCCTTTGTTACAGTCACAGTCCTGGACATAAATAGATTTATAACGTCCCCAGATTTATCTATACATAGTTATTAGGTCGCTCTTCAGCAGTCTTTTTTCTAAAGTTAACAACCCCAATTTTGATAACCTCTCTGGGTATTGTAGTCCAACCATTCCATTTATTAACTTAGTTGCCAATTTATTATCTTACTGTACTGATACCCTAAACCGTGAACACAATATTCCATGTGTGGTATGATTAGTGAATTGTAAAGAGGAAGAATAATGTTCTTATCATGTGCACCTAACCTCTTTTGATGCACCCCCTGATGCTATTTGCCTTGGCAGCAGCTGCCTGACGCTGGTTGCTCCAATTAAGCTTATAGTCACCTAAAATATGCAATACCAATTCCATGTCAGTGTTACCCAGTGGTTTCCCATTTAGTGTGTAATGGTGACTTCTATGTTCCCTGCCCATGTGCAGAATCTTACATTTATCTAAATTAAACCTCATTTGCCACAAACATTTTGGGACTTTGGATTAACTAATTATACATAGAGTTTTTATTTGAAGTTACAATGTTTTCAACTTGCAGATGCTACTGCTTCTCACGTTAACTCAATACCGCAATATACTGTCATGACTAAACCATCTGCATCCTTGGACACCATTCAAACTAAATGGCAGTGGATGCGCTATGTGAATAGCATAGCGACGTCAACCAGTCAGATATGTAGAGCTCCATTTTTCAAGCATGGCGATGCTATATCTATACAGTAAACATCCATGAACAAACGAACTTGAAAGAACACTATAAGCATATTATTAGTTGTATTCATTGCTTCTGTAGTGCCAACATACAGTATTGTGCAGTGCTGTATAGAAATTGTTTTCATTCACAATAGTCAGTCCTCCATTGGGGCTTACAATATAATTTTAATATCTCACAAATGAACTTGGAGCCCAACTTTAAATTAAGCCAAATAGCCTATCAGTATATTTTTGTAGTGTGGGAGTAAATCAGTAAAATCCAAATTACTGTGGAAATTCTGCAACATTTATGATACAAGCCATGTGGGGAATATTTCTGAAATCTCTTATGTATGAAAATGAAACGAAAACTTTTTGCAATGAATCCACAGCATTTAAAAAAACCCTCTAAATTCTAAATCCACGGCATATCTATTTGTGCTGTGCATCACTGCAGTGGCTTTCAACCTGCAGCAGATCAACATTTCAATGAGGATTTGGCCACTGCAGATTTTTTCGGCGCATTTGCTTTGGGTTTACACGCTGTACAAAGCATGCCTAAAAAGTAACTAAAGCAAAAGAGCTCAAAGTTCTTATTAACAATTTATAATTGGCTTGAAGCATTAAATGGGCATTTCACTCATACACTAATGACATACATGTTGACATTTTTAAAGAAAATTTTAATTGTAGTCAAAATATACTTTTAATAGACCAAGCAATGAAGTTATCACAAGGAAACATTAGTGTATCGCTGAGATGTGTAAAGTGTTCATTAGGGCTCATTTAGACAAGCGTGGTTTTCATGCTATAAAGATCGCGTGAACGGGCTACTTCAAGTTACGTGAAGTAGCCCGTTCACACGATCCGAGGTGCATGCTCTCAAGGCTCCCATATGAGACTATAGTAAGCACGCGATACAGATAAGACACCTCGGAGCCGACATAAAAGTTTGCACTCACATGTCCTATCTTTTGTTAGGTGCGCTGATTCAACGCTCAGCCAGTCACAATCAGCTCTTTCAGCAGGCAGGGATTTTAAATCCCTGCATGCTGATGGATCAATAGTGCAGAGACAGGGACAGAACAAGAAGTCGCAGCAGAGCCCCGGTAGCTGAAGGGATTTCAGGGAAGGGCTTTAAATATAAGCCCTTCCCTGAAACTCTTAAAAATAATGTCCACGAAAAAAACCTGGTTACTCACCTGCCCTTAGCTGCCGGGGCTCAGCCGCGACTTCTCTGCGCTGTCCCCGACTCTGTAGTTCTGATCTATCAGCAGGCGGGGATTCTAAATCCCCGCCTGCTGATAAATCAATAATGCAAAGACTGGGATAGTGTGAGAAATCACAGCTGAGACCTGGCAGCTGAAGGGATTTCAGGGAGGGGCTTAAATTATAAGCCCTTCCCTGAAAAACCCTGAAAAATTGTGTAAAAAAAAAAATTATAGTCACCTCCATTCAGCTGCTGTGCCCTGGCAGCTGAAGGGATTTCAGGGAAGGGCTTGAAATATAAGTCCTTTCCTGAAAAATAGAGTCTAAAAAAGATACTCACCTGACCTTAGCTGCCGTGGCTCAGCCACGACTTCTCCGCGCTGTCCGCTACTCTGTAGTTCTGATCTATCAGCAGGCAGGGATTTAAAATCCCTACCTGCTGAAAGAGCTGATTGTGATTGGCTGAGGTGCTCAGCCAATCACAATCAGCTCTTTCAGCAGGCGGGGATTTTAAATCTCTGCCTGCTGATAGATCAATAGTACAGAGACGTGGATAGCGCAGCTGATAGGATTTCAGGGAAGGACTTTAAATATAAGCCCTTCCCTGAAAAACCCTGAAAAATACTGTCAAATTATTTTTTTTAAATTATGATGCTCACCTTTCTTCAGCTGCCGGGGTTCCTTGCGCTGTTCCCGTCTCTGCACTATTGATATATCAGCACGCGGGGATTTTAAATCCCGCCTGCTGAAAGAGCTGATTGTGATTCGCTGAGGTGCTCAGCCATATGTGACAGCTGGGGTAAGGAATTCTTAATTCTCCGCAGGGATGAAGAATTCCTCTGCTGCATCTGTCACAGATGTGGCGTGTGCAGCAGGGAATTCTTTTTCCTTGCAGGGATGAAGGAAACACATGCCGCATGCAGCAGATGTGTTCTTCATCCCATTGGGGACACGGCAGCAGCAGACAGGTAAGTATTTTTTTTTACACTAAAATTCTTTTTTTTTCAGGGAAGAGCTTATATGTAAAGCGCTTCCCTGAAAAACAATTCGGGGGTGACAGCAGACAATTGTCTTTAATGGAGTTGCCGGCAGCAGCTGTGGCTCTATTGAGCACAAATCGTGCATTATTATTATTTTTTTTTTTTACCCTAAAACTCAGTTTTTTCAGGGAAGGGCTTATATTTAAAGCCCTTCATTGAAAAAGCATCAGCTGCTGGGGCTCAGATATGTCTTATCTGCACTGTCCCCAGCTTTGTAGCGCTGCTGATCTATCAGCAGGCGGGGATTTAAAATCGCCGCCTGCTGAAAGAGCTGATTGTGATTGGCTGGGGCACTCAGCCAATCACAATCAGCTCTTTCAGCAGGCAGGGTTTTTAAATCTCCGCCTGCTGATAGATCAGCAGTGCTACAGAGCCGGGGACAGCGTGGCTGAGCCCTGCAGCTGAAAGAAAGTGAGTATCATTTTCTTACATTCTTTGCACTATTTTGTCATGGTTTTTCAGGGAATGGCTTACATTTAAAGCCCTTACCTGAAAAACCATCAGCTGCCGGGCTTAGTCGTGTATTATCCGCACTGTCCCCAGCTCTGTAGTGCTGATCTATCAGCACGCAGGGATTTAAAATCCCCGCCTGCTGAAAGCACTGATTGTGATAGGCTGAGGCTCTCAGGCAATCGCAATCAGCACTTTCAGCAGGCGGGGTTTTTTTTTTTTTTAAACAATAGTTTTTTATTGAGTTTTGACAGAAAATTTGGTACATAAAGCAGTCAAAATGTCAATGGATTTCTATGAGAAAATAGAATTTTCAGTTTTACATATTTGAATTTGAGTAATTTCAGAACAATTATAATGTGAAAATAATAAGAAGTAATCTTAACTCGAACTGGTCAAATCATGGATACAGATAAAAGATATATAAAGATCTCGGAAGGTCAAAGGTAATCTCACTGTTATTAGAAAATCAGTTCAGGAAAGCAGCAATATGAACTCTGGAGCCAATCCGCCCAGTCACGTCTAAACCCCCCTTTCCTACTAAAAGCACTGGAGTGCATGCCCTCGAACCAGCAATTGTTGTTAACCAACTTAATTATGTCGGTAATTGAAGGGATGGAATTGCCGTTCCAGTGTTGGGCGATATTGGATCTGCAAGCGATCAGAATATGTATTATTGCAGTGCGTAAAGTGCTTAGAAGTGTATCTGCGTCTATGTTTAGGAGAACCAGGGCAGGGTTAGGTGACATTTGGATGTTGGTGAGGTTTGTGACAAGCTGGAAGGCCTGAATCCAAAGATTGGACACATAGGGACAGCCCCACCACAGATGCAGCAAAGTACAATCTGGCGCCACGCACCTCCAACAATTTCTGGAAAAGCGAGGAGCTATTTTATTCAAGGAACATGGGGTTAGGTTAGGTACCATCTATAAAGTAATTTGTGTGAGTTTTCAAAGTGAGTTTTTTCTGCAATGTTCCGAGGATTAACGATTTTTTTATTAGATGAGTCTAGTAAGAATGGAATTTTGGTTTTGGATTCATTGGTTTTCACTTTTTTAGCTAGAAGTTTAGAAGTCTTGTTTCCCTGGCTATAGTTAACCAGCTTAGATCTGTGGAGATGAAATTCGTATTTGTTTTGCATAAGGTTGTAAAAGCGGAAGCGTAAAATTTTCAAGTCTGATAAGGTTTTGTCCGAGAAGTGGTTTTTATTTAAAATCTCTAGTTGTTTAATGCGTGACAGAAGGTCATCTATTTCTTGAAGTCTTTTTTTCTTCTGGTATGCCGCTTTTTTTAGAAAGTGGCCCCTCATCGCGGCTTTGTGAGCACACCAAATAGATGGGATTGAGGTATTGCATGTATCATTTAGTGAAAAGTATTCTTCCAAATGCTTTTTGATTTCCTCTGCAAATTCTACGTTGTTAAGAAGAGAGTTGTTAAGTCTCCGATGAGATGATGGAGCTAAGTTAAACACCTCATAGACAGGGAAATAGGAGCATGGTCGGACCAAGTTATAACATCATGTCCGACAAGTGAGATTTCTGTAACACCCATTTATCAACTAGAAAATAGTCGATTCACGAGTAAATTGTGTAAGGATGTGAGAAAAAGATGTAATCTCTTTCGTTGGCATGTAGAATTCTCCAAACGTCATCACGGCAGCATGGGAAAATGGATAAATGCAAAATAGCACATGATGGAACTCTCTTCACAGAGCAATCACGCCAGGCTCTCACAAGCTTATATATGCCTACACTCGTCTGCAGAAAATCTGCAGCAAACATACCGAAGACCTTATTCAGACAACCATATTTGAACTTATTCCATGAAACTCATGTGAAAATCACCTATGTAAGTAAATCCCTATTGTGATTTCCTGAAAGTATTCAATATACAACATAAGAGCAAAAGTATTCTGGAGGGAGAATTCTATACTATCTATAGCAGTGTTTCCCAAACTGGAGTCCTCATGGACCCCCACAGGTCATTGGACCCCCACAGGATATCCTTTAGTAAGAATCCCTGTGGCAATGTCTGAGGCACCAACAATAATTACATCACCTGTGCAATACTAAGGAAATCCAGAAAACATGACATGTGGGGGTCGGAATCTAAGGAAAAAGGTGCTCTGAATGCTGATGATTTTGGTTTTGTGTGAGGATCTCAATGAATTTTTCATACTGTTGTTACTTCTATTTTTCATACAATTTCCATCAATTTTTCGAATCTCCTTATTGCTTTATCATACTGTAGAAGGACTGTTGTCAAGAAATTATAATCTATAGTAATAACCTTGTTGCTATCTTGTGAATGTTCTTTTTATTCTATGAAAATAAGAAAAACTGATTTAAAAAAATAAATTAAAATTATGATTACATCATGGGGCTTCAGAACTATTGACTCTCCAGAGTGTTAAGATCTCAAGTTGTAATTTTCTTTTACAGGCAAGCTGTCACGTGCCAAAAGCACCATATACTAAGTTACGGTGCTGTTAAGCAAGGTGACACATGCTACATAGAAATTTGACTGTTCCCGGATTGCCGTGCATGCGCACTCCTGCAGAATTATATGGGAGAGCTCATACATGGCAATCTGAAAAGAGTCAGTTGTCTGTGTGGCACAATTCCTTTAGCTGTGGGAACCAGGGCCAGGTGAGTAAAAAAAATACATTATCCAGATCCTTGTCACCTAGCCGAACAGCACCACGAATTAGTTTAAGGAACTGTTAGGCAGGTGACAGATATCTATTAAATTGAAATCGGTCATTCCAGAACAAATTAACGTTGTAACTTAGGAGGCTTCTCAATGTAAAGTAATAATTTTTATTTTTTTGCTGCCTTCTTAGCACCAACATATTCTGCAAAGCTATACAGAGATTGCTATCACTCCCTGTGCTCAGTGGGGCACACAATTTATTTCTGGCCTGAACTTAATAGCAAGCCAAGTAGCCCATTAGTATAATTTTAGATTGTGGGCAGAAGAGCCTACAAGCTCCATGCAGATGTTGTCCTTGGTCACATTCAAATCATGGACCCAGTACTGCAAGACAACTGAGCTCACCAATAAAACAAATTGACAGCCAGTTAGAAATAGAATAAATGTTTTTATTACTGTTAATTAAAAACAAATACAATAAGCATAGTATTTTCAATTAAATCAAACGTATTATATATGAGAAATCACAGTGGTATTCCAAATCTATATGGTCATAAAGGCGCCCTTCACAGATATAGATTAAAATTAAAATGAATAACTTTTATTGACAACTGGTTAAAATTGGGGCCACATAAATCATATAACAAACCAAGACAGACGTGGACTAACAACATGGATCATATGACGAGACCCAGTGATCAAATGATATGAGGGTGTCGATTCCCCTCTAACAGCCAGTCAGGTTAACCCCTATTGACAATATTAGGGGACTGGGTCACTGGTTTGTAGCGGCACGTCACAATGCAAAGAGTTGGTCAGAGTGTATCAGGTTTCCGGTTAAGGAGAACAGGATACCTCAATTTATGATTAAAGGCTGGAAACCAGCTGACCGTATTTTTTGTCGCCGCTTTCAATATACTTGAATACAGTAGGGATTCATGTATTTAATCAGATGTATGTGTTACACAGTATGAAGTCCGTAGTCACTCAGGGTTTGTGTATTACAACGTTGGTACTGGAGGAATTGTTTCATACGGTAAACACCCACTCAGATGCTATTATACGTATTCCAACGTTGACAATAGAGTAAATTACTAAGCAGTCGCTCATGTGTGTTACGTCTTTTGACGTTCAGAGGTAAAGTAATTGCTCCAAACGTGGACGACTGCTTAGAGTGTCTTTACGTGTTTCGACTTTTTACTGTGTTTCAACTTTTAAAGAATAGGGTATTTGCTTGCTCAATAGGGTATTTGCTTGCTCAACGCGTTTCTCCGCCTCTGTCTGGGGCGGTTCCTCAGGAGCAGGGCCAAGGATTGCCCTAGAATTTACGTGATTATCCCTATTAGTCCTATCGTGGTGAATAAGACCCTTGTTGATAGTCCTTTCAATTAAAAGGGAATAAGACTATGTCCCTGATTAAAGTGGAGTTCTCCTATTGCTACTGCCCCCTCTCACGGCTAAGAGACTTAGTTTAGGGGGTCGCTTTGCTGTAAAGGTTAGCAAAGAGACCAGTGATAGCCTATAAGTATTGGTCTGAGACCGTTTCTAGTCGCATCGAGACCGGTTAGCGTATATGAGTCTCGAGGCGAGAAAGTGAGAGTTGGATGTACCAACTCCCTTCCCCCAGGAGGAACCTCAGAAAACGATTCTCTCCTATGGCGCAGTATGTATCATACCCAGAGATACTAAAGGGCTAGTGGGATAGATCTGTTGGTCCACACCCACAAATACTGGACCAATGTCCTATTACAGCCTGCCGCCTGTAAAGGACTGTCTGTTGCTTGGTCCCTGAAACAGGGATGGATCAATAAACCAATGCGCCTACATGGGTTGGCAGCAATGCCCCAGATGCCGGACAGGGCTGCACAGCCCTAATAGTAAGGGGGGGGGGGGGTATATAGCGGATGGAAAAGAGGAGAAAAGATATAGCGCCTGCGGCTCTGATGGTGAGCGGCTGGCAATGAAGTCCCAGAGCTCACAGCAGGGATTAAATAGAGGTGTAGCTCCTCCCATTTCCGGGGGCCTGTCCACAATTAACCAATGGGTTCCCTTTTGGGGCGGGTTTCACTTATCTAAGTGAATAGCGAATTATTCCATTCATCTTTGTACTTACCAGATCACTTTTCTGGTATAGATTCAAGTCCAGGCAATAGCGCTGTTCCAAACGTGTGCAAAACTCCTACCCGATCGTCTCATAGGGGGCCGTGATCAGCAGTATCCTCACTCGTATATTACTTCCGCGTTCCACGCTGGAACGCATCCATCGCTGCCGGGTGATGTCACCGCGCTACTTGCGTAGGTAGCACATTCTGTAGTGTGATACTACCGCGTTCCACGCTGGAACGCATCGCCGCACTACCGAGTGACGTCATCGCGCTCCGTACGTCCCGATTGGACGGGAGGACGGCAGCGCGATGTCGTCAGTTGGAGGCTGTAACTATGGGCGGGAACGGAGTGAAGTAAATCAGTAAGGCCGTGTGGGAGTGGCTACATTGCTGTCTGAACGCCCCCATCTCCTCGGTCTGTATAGCCGGTTACAGAGGGGGCCGTTCATGCTCAAAAGAATTTGAGTGATATATATGTTCATATCCCTAACAGGGAAAAATCACGGCCAAGTTTGCACAGGGTTGCTATGGGCAACGGACTATTCTTAGTAGGGAGCCCAAACTATATTCCTATACAGTGATGATCTCTGGGATGTAAATTATATAAAATATGTATCCCCCAGGTATTAGTCAAGTGATAATTTCTTGCATGTAAGTAAGAAGAGTCGGTGTGAACCGGCAAGGTGTCTCAATACATACATGCTGATTGAAGTCAGATGCGGAGGTGATTATAGAGAGATATTGTATAGAGAGTTAATCCCATGTAATTCAATAGAAATAGGTACTCAGAAGGATGAGCAAATACAGTTGTGTTCAATGCTCAGGTTGATCCCCTGTTCATCTCATGATAGGGCGGGGATAAATCCGACATATACTAGGAATAAAATGGGTAGTGTGGTAGATGTTGGAAGACTTTTATGGGTATTGTGAATCCATCATCAGTACTAAAGGGTTTAGAGGAAGCAGTTGAAGTTAAGTGTTGCGTTTAGGCCAGCGGGGGCTACCGTATTAAGCCTAAAAATCCAGGCTGCTTCTTTTCTAAGAAGCATCTTGTCAATGTTGCCCCGTCTGACATTGGTTCGTAAATTTTCAATTCCTTGGAATTTCAAATCAGTCAGATTTCCATTATGGACCGTTAGGAAGTGATCCGCCAGTGGTGTCTTTTCCTGGCGTCGGATATTCCCTACATGCCCCAGGATACGACGCCGGAACTCCTGGATAGTCTTCCCGACGTAGTTCCTGGGGCACGGACAAGACGCCATGTAAACGATGTTGCGTGTTTTACAGTTGATAAAACTCCTATTGGAGTAGGTTCTGTTGGTACTAGCACTGATAAACGTCTTACTCTTCAATATAAAGGTACACGCTTCACAATCGTGACATGGAAATGTCCCACACGGTTTTAGGCTACCCAACCAGTTTTCCTTCAGGCAGGGGGTTAGGTGGCTTTTGACAAGATGATCCCTGAGGTTATGACCCCTCCGGAATGTTATCATCGGGTATGCTGGTATAGTGTCACTCAGATCTGGGTCATTCGAGAGGATGGTCCAGTAGTGTTCCAGGATGTGCCGTACCTCCTTGGTTCCTGTATCGAAAGTCCCGATGATCCTTGAAGTTCTTGTATTATCGCGTTGTCGAGGGGTTAGGAGATTTTGTCTTGGTTGTGATTCTGCATGTTTCAGTGCGTCCTCAATTATGTTGCTCGGGTAGTCCCTCTCTTGAAAGCGTCGCTTTAGTTTTTCACTCTCTCTTTGGAAATCTTCGTCATTAGAGCAGTTCCTTTTGACTCTGAGGAACTGCCCTTTTGGGATTCCTTTCTTTAAAGTAAAGGGATGATGACTATCCCATTTAAGAAGGCTATTCGTAGCCGTTGCTTTACGATGGAGAGTAGATGTAAAAGATCCATCAGCATTTTTCTGAATCAGTAAATCAAGGAAGGCAATGGATTTTCTGTTGATCTCCGATGTGAGTTTGAGATTCAAATTATTAGTGTTAAGCGTTTCAACGAATCTGTGAAATGATACCTCGGAGCCTCTCCAGAGGACCAAGATATCATCAATGATATCAAAGCGTGTACCTTTATATTGAAGAGTAAGACGTTTATCAGTGCTAGTACCAACAGAACCTACTCCAATAGGAGTTTTATCAACTGTAAAACACGCAACATCGTTTACATGGCGTCTTGTCCGTGCCCCAGGAACTACGTCGGGAAGACTATCCAGGAGTTCCGGCGTCGTATCCTGGGGCATGTAGGGAATATCCGACGCCAGGAAAAGACACCACTGGCGGATCACTTCCTAACGGTCCATAATGGAAATCTGACTGATTTGAAATTCCAAGGAATTGAAAATTTACGAACCAATGTCAGACGGGGCAACATTGACAAGATGCTTCTTAGAAAAGAAGCAGCCTGGATTTTTAGGCTTAATACGGTAGCCCCCGCTGGCCTAAACGCAACACTTAACTTCAACTGCTTCCTCTAAACCCTTTAGTACTGATGATGGATTCACAATACCCATAAAAGTCTTCCAACATCTACCACACTACCCATTTTATTCCTAGTATATGTCGGATTTATCCCCGCCCTATCATGGGATGAACAGGGGATCAACCTGAGCATTGAACACAACTGTATTTGCTCATCCTTCTGAGTACCTATTTCTATTGAATTACATGGGATTAACTCTCTATACAATATCTCTCTATAATCACCTCCGCATCTGACTTCAATCAGCATGTATGTATTGAGACACCTTGCCGGTTCACACCGACTCTTCTTACTTACATGCAAGAAATTATCACTTGACTAATACCTGGGGGATACATATTTTATATAATTTACATCCCAGAGATCATCACTGTATAGGAATATAGTTTGGGCTCCCTACTAAGAATAGTCCGTTGCCCATAGCAACCCTGTGCAAACTTGGCCGTGATTTTTCCCTGTTAGGGATATGAACATATATATCACTCAAATTCTTTTGAGCATGAACGGCCCCCTCTGTAACCGGCTATACAGACCGAGGAGATGGGGGCGTTCAGACAGCAATGTAGCCACTCCCACACGGCCTTACTGATTTACTTCACTCCGTTCCCGCCCATAGTTACAGCCTCCAACTGACGACATCGCGCTGCCGTCCTCCCGTCCAATCGGGACGTACGGAGCGCGATGACGTCACTCGGTAGTGCGGCGATGCGTTCCAGCGTGGAACGCGGTAGTATCACACTACAGAATGTGCTACCTACGCAAGTAGCGCGGTGACATCACCCGGCAGCGATGGATGCGTTCCAGCGTGGAACGCGGAAGTAATATACGAGTGAGGATACTGCTGATCACGGCCCCCTATGAGACGATCGGGTAGGAGTTTTGCACACGTTTGGAACAGCGCTATTGCCTGGACTTGAATCTATACCAGAAAAGTGATCTGGTAAGTACAAAGATGAATGGAATAATTCGCTATTCACTTAGATAAGTGAAACCCGCCCCAAAAGGGAACCCATTGGTTAATTGTGGACAGGCCCCCGGAAATGGGAGGAGCTACACCTCTATTTAATCCCTGCTGTGAGCTCTGGGACTTCATTGCCAGCCGCTCACCATCAGAGCCGCAGGCGCTATATCTTTTCTCCTCTTTTCCATCCGCTATATACCCCCCCCTTACTATTAGGGCTGTGCAGCCCTGTCCGGCATCTGGGGCATTGCTGCCAACCCATGTAGGCGCATTGGTTTATTGATCCATCCCTGTTTCAGGGACCAAGCAACAGACAGTCCTTTACAGGCGGCAGGCTGTAATAGGACATTGGTCCAGTATTTGTGGGTGTGGACCAACAGATCTATCCCACTAGCCCTTTAGTATCTCTGGGTATGATACATACTGCGCCATAGGAGAGAATCGTTTTCTGAGGTTCCTCCTGGGGGAAGGGAGTTGGTACATCCAACTCTCACTTTCTCGCCTCGAGACTCATATACGCTAACCGGTCTCGATGCGACTAGAAACGGTCTCAGACCAATACTTATAGGCTATCACTGGTCTCTTTGCTAACCTTTACAGCAAAGCGACCCCCTAAACTAAGTCTCTTAGCCGTGAGAGGGGGCAGTAGCAATAGGAGAACTCCACTTTAATCAGGGACATAGTCTTATTCCCTTTTAATTGAAAGGACTATCAACAAGGGTCTTATTCACCACGATAGGACTAATAGGGATAATCACGTAAATTCTAGGGCAATCCTTGGCCCTGCTCCTGAGGAACCGCCCCAGACAGAGGCGGAGAAACGCGTTGAGCAAGCAAATACCCTATTGAGCAAGCAAATACCCTATTCTTTAAAAGTTGAAACACAGTAAAAAGTCGAAACACGTAAAGACACTCTAAGCAGTCGTCCACGTTTGGAGCAATTACTTTACCTCTGAACGTCAAAAGACGTAACACACATGAGCGACTGCTTAGTAATTTACTCTATTGTCAACGTTGGAATACGTATAATAGCATCTGAGTGGGTGTTTACCGTATGAAACAATTCCTCCAGTACCAACGTTGTAATACACAAACCCTGAGTGACTACGGACTTCATACTGTGTAACACATACATCTGATTAAATACATGAATCCCTACTGTATTCAAGTATATTGAAAGCGGCGACAAAAAATACGGTCAGCTGGTTTCCAGCCTTTAATCATAAATTGAGGTATCCTGTTCTCCTTAACCGGAAACCTGATACACTCTGACCAACTCTTTGCATTGTGACGTGCCGCTACAAACCAGTGACCCAGTCCCCTAATATTGTCAATAGGGGTTAACCTGACTGGCTGTTAGAGGGGAATCGACACCCTCATATCATTTGATCACTGGGTCTCGTCATATGATCCATGTTGTTAGTCCACGTCTGTCTTGGTTTGTTATATGATTTATGTGGCCCCAATTTTAACCAGTTGTCAATAAAAGTTATTCATTTTAATTTTAATCTATATCTGTGAAGGGAAACGTATTATATATATTTCACACCACAGCAAATAACATACAGTTATTTAATATCCTTCTATCTCTATAAACGTGTGTTATACAGTGTGCATGTGAGTTGCACAAAAATTAAGCAAAAAATATCAAAATCTACTTTTTCTATTCAAATTTAAAAAAACTATGGAAATTATAAGCTGAAATACAAAACAACAAAATGAAGCCCAAGAAGACAAAAATGGAACCACCCAAAAACAAGAAGCATCCAGGTATGTAAATATAAAAGGTAGAACCTTAATGTTTCTCACAATCCCTTAATTACATTTACATCTCATTTTATCTCAGTCACACAATAATTATATACATACGGCCCTTTTAGAAGAATTAATGTATTGGAGTCGGAATGAACTTTAATAGGAAAACTCAAACAATAAAATTGTCATTATGACTAGAAGGAAATATTAAAGATGTATTGCTGAGGCTTGTAAGGAGTCCTTTATGAACTTCTAAAAAGACAGAGGAAGGTTAAGATAAGCATCTTCCGCAGCTCACTGCTGGAAGCGACCATGTACAAGGAATGGAACATTAGGGGGCTGCATTCTATTATCGGAACTAAAATTTGAAGATTTAAAAATATAAATTTACCAGAGATGGAGAGACTTGTACATGTAAGAAACAATATCTGTAGCAGTAAAAATAAGCTCATACTTTTCAAAGCACTGAAGTGAGACTGCAAGTTTGGGCTTTGATTATGTGACACATTGCTTCTCATCCGTCTTGTGTGCATTAGGAGGAAATGAATTAGCAGGAAGTTGGCTACACAAAATATTATAAATGGTGGAAAATAGCCTGCAGCGAATATCCAGAACCAGATTTCAGTAATACCTCCGCTGAAATATGTGATGTTTTCAGTAGAATTGATTGATGCAAACTGTTTGTGAAAGTCATAACCATACCAAACAAATGCAACGCTGGAAATCAGTGAAATTAGCAGAGAGACCTGAATCAACCACGGGACCATGGTGGAGATCCTGCTCTTCAGGAAGACAAATAGTTTATAGTTGTAGGTTACAATTCTCACACAGTACAAGACACAGAGAATGGTGGCAATCCATAGACTGCTGTAGAATATGAACAAGCACAAAAAATTTATGATTGATATCTGAATATTACTTTTCATCAGCCATGGAAGAAATTGGAAGATGGAATTAAGTATAATGATTTCAAAAAAATACAGTCCTCTGGAAATGGCCAAGGAGATCAGGATCTTATCACAGGTTTGAAGAGATTTCAGCCTTTTCCATTTCATGGCATCAGCAGCCACAATAATCAGATTTGCTGTGAGACCCACCAGGCAGATTACATAGAGCACAGCAGTGAGAACATATCTCATCATCATCATTGAGAGAATTCCTTCCAGGATGCACAATCTCTCCTGTAGTGTTGTGTCTCAGGTTTGTATACAGATCAAATCATTTCTGATTATTATAGTAGCTTTGTGTCCATCACTCATGTAAATTCTACCAGCATCATCGATATGATTGATTTCCATGCAAAACATCACACCTGCCTTTAGCTGGTTGCAAATACATGTGCTCAGGGGAAGAAACAAATACAGAGAAGGGAAACTAATAATTGTACTCTTGTTTCACCTCAGTAAAATATCATACTTCCAGCTCAGGTCTGATAAGATGGCAGGTTGGTAGCTGACAGAAAGACAGATTAATCAGGTTACATAGAGGGGCTAGGAAAGTGATAACAAAAAGAAGTGGAAAACTAAAGTAGATTTCATTTCTAATCTTGATGAGCTTTCTAGTTGGAATAAGGGTACACGTGATGGATTTTTTAAAGCTTTGGGGCCCTTTTGGAGGCAAATCGGACAAAGTGCGCTTTTTGTATGAAACGGACGTAATCATTCATCAAATGTTAGAGTCATTGAAGGATCTCTATCCACTTTGTGAGGCGGACTGTCATTGCACTGGCCTAGGTTTCGAAATGATTCTCGGATGAGAGGACCTCAGACTTGAATATGGATGTGAGTCGAGTATGGACGATGAGCAGTTCTTGGATAATATTCCCTGTGACATAAGCCTCGATTCTATTTCTGCCTACAATTTTTACACAGTTCTGTATGTACTTATACAAACTCCCCAAATCATGGATGTCCACATTTTTGATAATACAATCAGCCATGTTTGATATTATTTTTCAGGGGAACTGTAAATGTTACATTCAGATTTAGGCCTTAGTCAGACGGGCGTTTTTTCGCGCGATTTGCGGATCGCTTGACAGATGCGCATCCGCAAATCGCGTGACCGGTGCCCGCAAGTCGCCCGCAAATCGCCCGAAAATCTGCTCCTAGCCGCGTTTTATTAGAAACGGGCCGGAGCTGTCCAGCGCATTGCATTCAATGGAGACGGCAATACAGCCGTCTCCATTGAAAGCAATGCGCTGCGGGCGAGCCCGGGATGAATTGTCGGTAAGGGCTTAAATATATAAGCCCTTCCCTGCAATTCATCCTAAAATGTGTTAAAATAAAAAGAAATTGTATACTCACCTTCTGCCGGCAGCAGGAGCTCCGAGCGGCCGTCCTGCAGTGGGTGTGAAGGGGGTGTGAGTCAGACCTGCCCCCTGATTGGCTCAGCGCTGAGCCAATCAGAGGCATGCCTCACTCACACCCATTCATGAATTCATGAATGGATGTGAGTCAGACCTGCCCCTGATTGGCTCAGCGCTGAGAGGCAGCAGTCACTCACCCATTCATGAATTCATGAATGGGTGTGTGAGTGAAACCGGCCTCTGATTGGTCAGGCTGTGACCAATAAGAGGCAGATCATTCAGCAGGCGGGGATTTTAAAGCCCCGCCGGCTAAATAGTGCCGAGAAGCAGTTCAGGAGAACTGACAGCGGCCACGGCTGGACTCCGGCTGCAGCGGAAAGGTGAGTATACAATTTTTTTTATTTTAACACATTTTAGGATGAATTGCAGGGAAGGGTTTATATATTTAACCCCTTCCCGACAATTCACCCCGCGCACGCCGGCAGCCCATTGCTTTCAATGGAGCGACTGTATTGCCGCTCCATTGAATTCAATGGGCAAACATCGTTCTTCTCTGCCACAGCTGTTACAGCTGTGGCAGAGAAGAATGATTTGTCTTCTATATGTTCTCAATGGGGTCGGCGCTGCTGCTGCCGGCCCCATTGAGCGCATATACAGAAGAGAACAGGAATCGCAGATCGCAGATAGGTGCGATCTGTGATTTTTTGTTCTATAATTTATCGGACGAGCGCATAAAAAGCGCTCATGTGTCCGATACCATTGCAAAGCAATGGTTTTAAAAAATCGCCGGACGCATGCGCATGCGCAAATCGCGGTTAAAAACGCCCGTCTGACTAAGGCCTTACCCTCATATCTTATGCTATGAACAACTAAAGGTAAATTTTGGTATGTAAGTAAATTGTTGAGTAAGGATTTCTGAACAAGGAATTTGTATAAGACCAAACAGAAATGAAATGATGATATTGATGGTTTTGCCTTGTAAAGTATGATCAAACCTCACTCCATAATCCTAAAATCATGTGCTAGAATCTAGTAATTGTATTAGCCTCATTTATACATACAAGTGAATATGTTGTTGAAGAGAGAAGTTAAAAAGAACACTATACCCAAAATGTCTTAGGAACGATGCAGATCTAATATGTCTTCTTCACAATATCATCTATGTTAAATGAATGAAATAAAGCTCTTGGTTACAATTTATCAACATGAAAAACTCCAAAATATAGAGTGATACATTTTCTAATTTTATCAGTAGGTGAAATCATAAATATAAACTCTGAAGTAGGAGAAAAAGATATTATTTCTAAATTGAAATGTAGTTGTTGTGAGGGGTGGTGGGGCTCTGGTGATAGCATGGAGGGTAAATAAAAGTAGTCTCACTGTTTGTTTTTTGATTATTTTTCTGAAGGTTTTTTCATTCTTAAAAAACAATAATGATTAAATTTTAAAAAGTGTCTTAAAAAATCTTAAAACTTTTTTACATTATGAAAATATAGTAACATAGTGTGTAAGGTGAACAAAAACATGTCATAGGATGCTTGAGTTGGAAGGGACCTACTCAATGCAGGATTCATCAAATCATCCCAGACAGATGCCTGTCCAGTCTTAGTTTGAACACTTCCATTGAAGGAGAACTCACCACCTCCCTTGGCTACCTGTTCTACTCATTGATCACCTTCACTGACAAAACTTTTGTCTAGTATCTAATCTGTTTCTTCACCCTTTCTGTTTCATCCCATTGTTTCTTGTCTTTTAATGTGCAAATGAGACTAGGGCTGATACCTCTGCACTGTGTACATGCAGTTCAGCCTTTTACCCCTCAATGTTGATCCAGAGGAAAGCCAAAAATAAAATATTAGGTAGAAATCAATTTTCCTCATTTTAAGGAAAAAAAAATCCTAACCCTAATCTAGCAATTGGAATAATCTCTAGATCACCGATCCTTCTGAAGTCATCAGTGGCTATAACATATTATTATACTCAAGAAAGGCGTCGAGGCCCCTCTTGTGCTCTTTTAGCGAGTTTGCCCTCACCACGTCCTGAGGCAGAGAATTCCATAGACTCACTGGGATTCTTACAGTAAAGCACCCCTTTCTATGCTGGTGTAAAAACCTTATCTCCTCTAGACGTAGAGAGCGCCGCTTTGTTACAGTCACAGTCCTGGACATAAATAGATTTATAACGTCCCCAGATTTATCTATACATAGTTATTAGGTCGCTCTTCAGCAGTCTTTTTTCTAAAGTTAACAACCCCAATTTTGATAACCTCTCTGGGTATTGTAGTCCAACCATTCCATTTATTAACTTAGTTGCCAATTTATTATCTTACTGTACTGATACCCTAAACCGTGAACACAATATTCCATGTGTGGTATGATTAGTGAATTGTAAAGAGGAAGAATAATGTTCTTATCATGTGCACCTAACCTCTTTTGATGCACCCCCTGATGCTATTTGCCTTGGCAGCAGCTGCCTGACGCTGGTTGCTCCAATTAAGCTTATAGTCACCTAAAATATGCAATACCAATTCCATGTCAGTGTTACCCAGTGGTTTCCCATTTAGTGTGTAATGGTGACTTGTATGTTCCCTGCCCATGTGCAGAATCTTACATTTATCTAAATTAAACCTCATTTGCCACAAACATTTTGGGACTTTGGATTAACTAATTATACATAGAGTTTTTATTTGAAGTTACAATGTTTTCAACTTGCAGATGCTACTGCTTCTCACGTTAACTCAATACCGCAATATACTGTCATGACTAAACCATCTGCATCCTTGGACACCATTCAAACTAAATGGCAGTGGATGCGCTATGTGAATAGCATAGCGACGTCAACCAGTCAGATATGTAGAGCTCCATTTTTCAAGCATGGCGATGCTATATCTATACAGTAAACATCCATGAACAAACGAACTTGAAAGAACACTATAAGCATATTATTAGTTGTATTCATTGCTTCTGTAGTGCCAACATACAGTATTGTGCAGTGCTGTATAGAAATTGTTTTCATTCACAATAGTCAGTCCTCCATTGGGGCTTACAATATAATTTTAATATCTCACAAATGAACTTGGAGCCCAACTTTAAATTAAGCCAAATAGCCTATCAGTATATTTTTGTAGTGTGGGAGTAAATCAGTAAAATCCAAATTACTGTGGAAATTCTGCAACATTTATGATACAAGCCATGTGGGGAATATTTCTGAAATCTCTTATGTATGAAAATGAAACGAAAACTTTTTGCAATGAATCCACAGCATTTAAAAAAACCTCTAAATTCTAAATCCACGGCATATCTATTTGTGCTGTGGATCACTGTTATGGCTTTCAACCTGCAACAGATCAACATTTCGATGAGGATTTGGCCACTGCAGATTTTTTCGGCGCATTTGCTTTGGGTTTACACGCTGTACAAAGCAGGCCTAAAAAGTAACTAAAGCAAAAGAGCTCAAAGTTCTTATTAACAATTTATAATTGGCTTGAAGCATTAAATGGGCATTTCACTCATACACTAATGGCATACATGTTGACATTTTTAAAGAAAATTTTAATTGTAGTCAAAATATACTTTTAATAGACCAAGCAATGAAGTTATCACAAGGAAACATTAGTGTATCGCTGAGATGTGTAAAGTGTTCATTAGGGCTCATTTAGACAAGCGTGGTTTTCATGCTATAAAGATCGCGTGAACGGGCTACTTCAAGTTACGTGAAGTAGCCCGTTCACACGATCCGAGGTGCATGCTCTCAAGGCTCCCATATGAGACTATAGTAAGCACGCGATACAGATAAGACACCTCGGAGCCGACATAAAAGTTTGCACTCACATGTCCTATCTTTTGTTAGGTGCGCTGATTCAACGCTCAGCCAGTCACAATCAGCTCTTTCAGCAGGCAGGGATTTTAAATCCCTGCATGCTGATGGATCAATAGTGCAGAGACAGGGACAGAACAAGAAGTCGCAGCAGAGCCCCGGTAGCTGAAGGGATTTCAGGGAAGGGCTTTAAATATAAGCCCTTCCCTGAAACTCTTAAAAATAATGTCCACGAAAAAAACCTGGTTACTCACCTGCCCTTAGCTGCCGGGGCTCAGCCGCGACTTCTCTGCGCTGTCCCCGACTCTGTAGTTCTGATCTATCAGCAGGCGGGGATTCTAAATCCCCGCCTGCTGATAAATCAATAATGCAAAGACTGGGATAGTGTGAGAAATCACAGCTGAGACCTGGCAGCTGAAGGGATTTCAGGGAGGGGCTTAAATTATAAGCCCTTCCCTGAAAAACCCTGAAAAATTGTGTAAAAAAAAAAATTATAGTCACCTCCATTCAGCTGCTGTGCCCTGGCAGCTGAAGGGATTTCAGGGAAGGGCTTGAAATATAAGTCCTTTCCTGAAAAATAGAGTCTAAAAAAGATACTCACCTGACCTTAGCTGCCGTGGCTCAGCCACGACTTCTCCGCGCTGTCCGCTACTCTGTAGTTCTGATCTATCAGCAGGCAGGGATTTAAAATCCCTACCTGCTGAAAGAGCTGATTGTGATTGGCTGAGGTGCTCAGCCAATCACAATCAGCTCTTTCAGCAGGCGGGGATTTTAAATCTCTGCCTGCTGATAGATCAATAGTACAGAGACGTGGATAGCGCAGCTGATAGGATTTCAGGGAAGGACTTTAAATATAAGCCCTTCCCTGAAAAACCCTGAAAAATACTGTCAAATTATTTTTTTTAAATTATGATGCTCACCTTTCTTCAGCTGCCGGGGTTCCTTGCGCTGTTCCCGTCTCTGCACTATTGATATATCAGCACGCGGGGATTTTAAATCCCGCCTGCTGAAAGAGCTGATTGTGATTCGCTGAGGTGCTCAGCCATATGTGACAGCTGGGGTAAGGAATTCTTAATTCTCCGCAGGGATGAAGAATTCCTCTGCTGCATCTGTCACAGATGTGGCGTGTGCAGCAGGGAATTCTTTTTCCTCGCAGGGATGAAGGAAACACATGCCGCATGCAGCAGATGTGTTCTTCATCCCATTGGGGACACGGCAGCAGCAGACAGGTAAGTATTTTTTTTTACACTAAAATTCTTTTTTTTTCAGGGAAGAGCTTATATGTAAAGCGCTTCCCTGAAAAACAATTCGGGGGTGACAGCAGACAATTGTCTTTAATGGAGTTGCCGGCAGCAGCTGTGGCTCTATTGAGCACAAATCGTGCATTATTATTATTTTTTTTTTTTACCCTAAAACTCAGTTTTTTCAGGGAAGGGCTTATATTTAAAGCCCTTCATTGAAAAAGCATCAGCTGCTGGGGCTCAGATATGTCTTATCTGCACTGTCCCCAGCTTTGTAGCGCTGCTGATCTATCAGCAGGCGGGGATTTAAAATCGCCGCCTGCTGAAAGAGCTGATTGTGATTGGCTGGGGCACTCAGCCAATCACAATCAGCTCTTTCAGCAGGCAGGGTTTTTAAATCTCCGCCTGCTGATAGATCAGCAGTGCTACAGAGCCGGGGACAGCGTGGCTGAGCCCTGCAGCTGAAAGAAAGTGAGTATCATTTTCTTACATTCTTTGCACTATTTTGTCATGGTTTTTCAGGGAATGGCTTACATTTAAAGCCCTTACCTGAAAAACCATCAGCTGCCGGGCTTAGTCGTGTATTATCCGCACTGTCCCCAGCTCTGTAGTGCTGATCTATCAGCACGCAGGGATTTAAAATCCCCGCCTGCTGAAAGCACTGATTGTGATAGGCTGAGGCTCTCAGGCAATCGCAATCAGCACTTTCAGCAGGCGGGGTTTTTTTTTTTTTTAAACAATAGTTTTTTATTGAGTTTTGACAGAAAATTTGGTACATAAAGCAGTCAAAATGTCAATGGATTTCTATGAGAAAATAGAATTTTCAGTTTTACATATTTGAATTTGAGTAATTTCAGAACAATTATAATGTGAAAATAATAAGAAGTAATCTTAACTCGAACTGGTCAAATCATGGATACAGATAAAAGATATATAAAGATCTCGGAAGGTCAAAGGTAATCTCACTGTTATTAGAAAATCAGTTCAGGAAAGCAGCAATATGAACTCTGGAGCCAATCCGCCCAGTCACGTCTAAACCCCCCTTTCCTACTAAAAGCACTGGAGTGCATGCCCTCGAACCAGCAATTGTTGTTAACCAACTTAATTATGTCGGTAATTGAAGGGATGGAATTGCCGTTCCAGTGTTGGGCGATATTGGATCTGCAAGCGATCAGAATATGTATTATTGCAGTGCGTAAAGTGCTTAGAAGTGTATCTGCGTCTATGTTTAGGAGAACCAGGGCAGGGTTAGGTGACATTTGGATGTTGGTGAGGTTTGTGACAAGCTGGAAGGCCTGAATCCAAAGATTGGACACATAGGGACAGCCCCACCACAGATGCAGCAAAGTACAATCTGGCGCCACGCACCTCCAACAATTTCTGGAAAAGCGAGGAGCTATTTTATTCAAGGAACATGGGGTTAGGTTAGGTACCATCTATAAAGTAATTTGTGTGAGTTTTCAAAGTGAGTTTTTTCTGCAATGTTCCGAGGATTAACGATTTTTTTATTAGATGAGTCTAGTAAGAATGGAATTTTGGTTTTGGATTCATTGGTTTTCACTTTTTTAGCTAGAAGTTTAGAAGTCTTGTTTCCCTGGCTATAGTTAACCAGCTTAGATCTGTGGAGATGAAATTCGTATTTGTTTTGCATAAGGTTGTAAAAGCGGAAGCGTAAAATTTTCAAGTCTGATAAGGTTTTGTCCGAGAAGTGGTTTTTATTTAAAATCTCTAGTTGTTTAATGCGTGACAGAAGGTCATCTATTTCTTGAAGTCTTTTTTTCTTCTGGTATGCCGCTTTTTTTAGAAAGTGGCCCCTCATCGCGGCTTTGTGAGCACACCAAATAGATGGGATTGAGGTATTGCATGTATCATTTAGTGAAAAGTATTCTTCCAAATGCTTTTTGATTTCCTCTGCAAATTCTACGTTGTTAAGAAGAGAGTTGTTAAGTCTCCGATGAGATGATGGAGCTAAGTTAAACACCTCATAGACAGGGAAATAGGAGCATGGTCGGACCAAGTTATAAGACTAATGTCCGGCGAGTGAGATTTCTGTAACACCCATTTATCAACTAGAAAATAGTCGATTCACGAGTAAATTGTGTAAGGATGTGAGAAAAAAGTGTAATCTCTTTCGTTGGCATTTAGAATTCTCCAAACGTCATCACGGCAGCATGGAAAAATGGATAAATGCAAAATAGCACATGATGGAACTCTCTTCACAGAGCAATCATGCCAGGCTCTTGCAAGCGTATATATGCCTACACTCGTCTGCAGGAAATCTGCAGCAAACATACCGAAGACCTTATTCAGACAACCATATTTGAACTTATTCCATGAAACTCACGGGAAAATCACCTATGTAAATAAATCCTCATTGTGATTTCCTGAAAGTATTCAATATACAACATGAGAGCAAAAGTATTCTGGAGGGAGAATTCTATACTATCTATAGCAGTGTTTCCCAAACTGGAGTCCTCATGGACCCCCACAGGTCATTGGACCCCCACAGGATATCCTATAGTAAGAAACCCTGTGGCAATGTCTGAGGCACCAACAATAATTACATCACCTGCACAATGCTAAGAAAATCCAGAAAACATGACCTGTGGGGGTCCATGAGGATAGTAATCCGTCTCCAAAGAGGGAATCTAGGGAAAAAGGTTCTCTGAATGCTGATGATTTTGGTTTTGTGTGAGGATCTCAATGAATTTTTCATACTGTTGTGATTTCTATTTCTCATACAATTTCCATCAATTTTTCAAATTTCCTTGTTGTTTTATCATACGGTAGAAGGACTGTTGTCAAGAAATTATAATCTATAGTAATAACCTTGTTGCTATCTTGTGAATGTTCTTTTTATTCTATGAAAATAAGAAAAACTGATTAAAAAAAAAATATATATGATTACATCATGGGGCTTCAGAACTATTGACTCTCCAGAGTGTTAAGATCTCAAGTTGTAATTTTCTTTTACAGGCAAGCTGTCACGTGCCTAAAGCAGCATATACTAAGTTACGGTGCTGTTAAGCGAGGTGACACATGCTACACGGAAATTTGACTGTTCCCAGATTGCTGTGCATGCGCACTCCTGCAGAATTATATGGGAGAGCTCATACATGGCAATCTGAAAAGAGTCAGTTTTCTGTGCGGCACAATTCCTTTAGCTGTGGGAACCAGGGCCAGGTGAGTAAAAAAAATACATTATCCAGATCCTTGTCACCTAGCTGAACAGCACCACGAATTAGTTTAAGGAACTGTTAGGCAGGTGACAGATATCTATTAAATTGAAATCGGTCATTCCAGAACAAATTAACGTTGTAACTTAGGAGGCTTCTCAATGTAAAGTATTAATTTTTAATTTTTTTGCTGCCTTCTTAGCACCAACATATTCTGCAAAGCTATACAGAGATTGCTATCACTCCCTGAGCTCAGTGGGGCTCACAATTTATTTCTGGCCTGAACTTAATAGCAAGCCAAGTAGCCCATTGGTATAATTTTAGATTGTGGGCAGAAGAGCATACAAGCTCCATGCAGATGTTGTCCTTGGTCACATTCAAATCATGGACCCAGTACTGCAAGACAACTGAGCTCACCAATAAAACAAATTGACAGCCAGTTAGAAATAGAATAAATGTTTTTATTACTGTTAATTAAAAACAAACACAATAAGCATAGTATTTTCAATTAAATAAAATGTATTATATATATTTCACACCACAGCAAATAACATACAGTTATTTAATATCCTTCTTAATCTATAAACGTGTGTTTTACAGTTTGCATGGGAGTTGCATAAAAATTAAGCAAAAAATATCAAAAGCTACTTTTTCTATTCAAATTTTAAAACCTATGGAAATTATAAGCTGAAATACAAAACAACAAAATGAAGCCCAAGAAGACAAAAATGGAACCCCCAAAAACAAGAAGCATCCAGGTATGTAAATATAAAAGGTAGAACCTTAATGTTTCTCACAATACCTTAATTACATTTACATCTCTTTTATCAAGTTATCAGAGTCTTGGAAAATGGCTGGAGCCTCTCAGTCACACAATAATTATATACATACGGCCGTTTTAGAAGAATTAATGTATTGGAGTCGGAATGAACTTTAACAGGAAAACTCAAACAATAAAATTGTCATTATGCTTCCAAGGAAATATTAAAGATGTATTGCTGAGGCTTGTAAAGAGTCCTTTATGAACTTCTGAAAAGACAGAGGCAGGTTAAGATAAGCATCTTCCGCAGCTCACTGCTGGAAGCGACCATGTACAAGGAATGGAACATTAGGGGGCTGCATTCTATTATTGGAACTAAAATTTGAAGATTTAAAAATATAAATTTACCAGACATGGAGAGACTTGTACATGTAAGAAACAATATCTGTAGCAGTAAAAATAAGCTCATACTTTTCAAAGCACTGAAGTGAGACTCCAGGTTTGGGCTTTGATTATGTGACACATTGCTTCTCATCCTTCTGGTGTGCATTAGGAGGAAATGAATTAGCAGGAAGTTGGCTACACAAAATATTATAAATGGTGGAAAATAGCCTACGGCGAATATCCAGAACCAGGTTTCCATAATACCTTCGCTGAAATCTGTCATGTTTCCAGTAGAATTGATTAATGCAAACTGTTTGTGAAAGTCATAACCGTACCAAACAAATGCAAGGCTGGAAATCAGTGAAATTAGCAGAGAGACCTGAATCAACCACGGGACCATGGTGGAGATCCTGCTCTTCAGGAAGACAAATAGTTTATAGTTGTAGGTTACAATTCTCACACAGTAGAAGACACAGAGAATGGTGGCAATCCATAGACTGCTGTAGAATATGAACAAGCACAAAAAATTTATGATTGATATCTGAATATTACTTTTCATCAGCCATGGAAGAAATTGGAAGATGGAATTAAGTATAATGATTTCAAAAAAATACAGTCCTCTGGAAATGGCCAAGGAGATCAGGATCTTATCACAGGTTTGATGAGATTTCAGCCTTTTCCATTTCATGGCATTAGCAGCCACAATAATCAGATTTGCTGTGAGACCCAGCAGGCAGCTCACATGGAGCACAGCAGTGAGAACATATTCCATCACCATCATCATCAGTGAGAGTCTCCTTCCAGATTGCACAACCTCTCCTGTAGTGTGTCTCAGGTTTGTATACAGATCAAATCATTTCTGATTATTATAGTAGTTTTGTGTCCATCACTCATGTAAATTCTACCAGCATGATTGACATGATGGATTTCCATGCAAAACATCAAACCTGCCTTTAGCTGGATGCAAATACATGTGCTCAGGGGAAGAAACAAATACAGAGAAGGGAAACTAATAATTGTACTCTTGTTTCACCTCAATAAAATATCATACTTCCCAGCTCAGGTCTGATAAGGTGGCAGACTTTTACTGCGCCGAGGACATAGGCCTCTGCCCACACCCTCAGCTATCGCAGGCATAGAGCGGACTCCAATGCTAGTACAGATGTGAACGTCTCATGAATGCAGTAACGCTCCCCTTGTTTGGCCCAAACCAGTGCCGCGGAAAACTGTGGTAACACGAGAGAAAATACATGTTGCCCAGTGCTGATCCCATGACCCCAAGCTCGAGGAGTAGGTGGCATTACAAGGCCAAGAAACCATGACCAGGACCCGCTATAGTCTGTGTGGAAAGTATGTGAGCGGGCCCTGGGTCAGGCTCGGTGCCAGCAAACACCTTGTGTGACCCAAGGTGCCGCGAGTGACATAGCAATGGGAAATCCATGTGTCCACACACTATTCGGATACCTCAATCGACAACGGAAGGGAAAAGCCATCTGCACTCTGCACCCTACCCAAGTCAGTCAGTGTATTTGTGCCAGACAGATAAAACACCGCGATGGGAAGTCTTTGTGCACCAACAGTATAGGTAAACCCCTGTACCATTCCTGTAGCAGAAGCATATGCAGACCCCTGTAACATTTCTGTAGCAGAAGTATAGGCAGACCCTAGTATCATTTCTGTTGTAAAAGTAAAGGCAGACCACTGTAACATTTCTGTAGCAAAAGTATAGGCGGACCCCAATAACATTTCTGTAGTAAAAGTAGAGGCGGACGCCAGTAACATTTCTGTAGTAAAAGTAGAGGTGGACCCCAGTAACATTTCTGTAGTAAACGTATAGGCAGACCCCTGTAACATTTCTGTTGCAGAAGTATAGGCCGACCCCAGTAACATTTCTGTAGTAAAAGTATAGTGAGACCCCTGTAACATTTATGAAGCAGAAGTATAGGCAGATCCCAGTAACATTTCTGTAGTAACGGTATAGGCAGACCCCTGTAACATTTCTGTAGCAGAAGTATAGGCAGACCCCAGTAACATTCCTGTAGCAATGGTATAGGCAGACCCCTGTAACATTTCTGTATCAGAAGTATAGACAGACCCCAGTAACATACCTGTAGTAAAGGTGTAGGCAGACCCCTATAACATTTCTGTAGCAAAAGTATAGGCCGACCCCAGTAACATTTCTGTAGTAAAAGTATAGAGAGACCCCTGTAACATTTATGTAGCAGAAGTATAGGCAGATCCCAGTAACATTTCTGTAGTAACTGTATAGGCAGACCACTGTAACATTTCTGTAGCAGAAGTATAGGCAGACCTAAGTAACATTCCTGTAGCAATGGTGTAGGCAGACCCCTGTAACATTTCTATATCAGAAGTATAGAAAGACGCCAGTAACATACCTGTAGTAAAGGTATAGGCAGACCCCTATAACATTTCTGTAGCAAAAGTATAGACAGACCACAGTAACATTCCTGTAGTAAAGGTGTAGGCAGACACCTGTAACATTTCTGTAGCAGAAGTATAGGCAGACCCCATTAACATTTCTCTAGTAAAAGTAGAGGCGGACGCCAGTAACATTTCTGTAGTAAAAGTAGAGGTGGACCCCAGTAACATTTCTGTAGTAAAAGTGTAGGCAGACCCCTGTAACATTTCTGTTGCAGAAGTATAGGCCGACCCCAGTAACATTTCTGTAGTAAAAGTATAGAGAGACCCCTGTAACATTTATGAAGCAGAAGTATAGGCAGATCCCAGTAACATTTCTGTAGCAAAAGTATAGACGGACCCCAATAACATTTCTGTAGTAAAAGTAGAGGCGGACGCCAGTAACATTTCTGTAGTAAAAGTAGAGGTGGACCCCAGTAACATTTCTGTAGTAAAAGTGTAGGCAGACCCCTGTAACATTTCTGTTGCAGAAGTATAGGCCGACCCCAGTAACATTTCTGTAGTAAAAGTATAGAGAGACCCCTGTAACATTTATGAAGCAGAAGCATAGGCAGATCCCAGTAACATTTCTGTAGTAACGGTATAGGCAGACCCCTGTAACATTTCTGTAGCAGAAGTATAGGCAGACCCCAGTAACATTCCTGTAGCAATGGTATAGGCAGACCCCTGTAACATTTCTGTATCAGAAGTATAGACAGACCCCAGTAACATACCTGTAGTAAAGGTGTAGGCAGACCCCTATAACATTTCTGTAGCAAAAGTATAGGCCGACCCCAGTAACATTTCTGTAGTAAAAGTATAGAGAGACCCCTGTAACATTTATGTAGCAGAAGTATAGGCAGATCCCAGTAACATTTCTGTAGTAACTGTATAGGCAGACCCCAGTAACATTTCTGTAGCAGAAGTATAGGCAGACCTAAGTAACATTTCTGTAGCAATGGTATAGGCAGACCCCTGTAACATTTCTATATCAGAAGTATAGACAGACCCCAGTAACATACCTGTAGTAAAGGTGTAGGCAGACCCCTATAACATTTCTGTAGCAAAAGTATAGACAGACCACAGTAACATTCCTGTAGCAAAGGTGTAGGCAGACCCCAGTAACATTTCTGTAGCAGAAGTATAGGCAGATCCCAGTAACATTTCTGTAGTAACGGTATAGGCAGACCCCTGTAACATTCCTGTAGCAAAGGTATAGGCTGACCCCTGTAACATTTCTGTAGCAGAAGTATGGGCAGATCCCAGTAACATTTCTGTAGTAACGGTATAGGCAGACCCCTGTAACATGTCTGTAGCAGAAGTATAGGCAGACCCCAGTAACATTTCTGTTGCAGAAGTATAGGCCGACTCCAGTAACATTTCTGTAGTAAAAGTATAGGCAGACCCCTGTAACATTTCTGTAGCAGAAGTATAGGCAGACCCCAGTAACATTCCTGTAGTTACGGTATAGGCAGACCCCAGTAACATTTCTGTAGTAAAAGTAGAGGCAGACCTCTGTAACATTTCTGTTGCAGAAGTATAGGCCAACCCCAGTAACATTTATGTAGTAAAAGTATAGACAGACCCCTGTAACATTTCTGTAGCAGAAGTATAGGCAGATCCCAGAAACATTTCTGTAGTAACGGTATAGGCAGACCCCTGTAAAATTTCTGTATCAGAAGTATAGGCAGATCCGAGTAACATTCCTGTAGTAAAGGTGAGGGCAGCCCCCTGTAACACTTCTGTAGCAAAGGTGTAGGCAGACCCCTGTAACATTTCTGTAGCAGAAGTATAGGCAGACCCCAGTAACATTTCTGTAGTAACGGTATAGACAGAACCCTGCAACAGTTCTGCAGCAGAAGTATAGGCAGACCCCAGTAACATTTCTGTAGTAACCGTATAGGCAGACCCCTGTAACAGTTCTGCAGCAAAAGTATAGGCAGACCATAGTAACATTCCTGTAGCAAAGGTGTAGGCAGACCCCAGTAACATTTCTGTAGCAGAAGTATAGGCAGACCCCTGTAACATTTCTGTACCAGAAGTATAGGCAGACCCCAGTAACATTCCTGTAGAAAAGGTATAGGCAGACCCCTGTAACATTTCTGTAGAAGAAGTATAGGCAGACCCCAGTAACATTCCTGTAGTAAAGGTGTAGGCAGACACCTGTAACATTTCTGTACTAACAGTATAGGCAGACCCCAGTAACATTTCTGTAGTAAAGGTAGAGGTGGACCCCAGTAACATTCCTGTAGTAAAAGTGTAGGCAGACCCCTGTAACATTTCTGTAGCAGAAGTATAGGCAGATCCCAGTAACATTGCTGTAGTAACGGTAAAGGCAGACCCCTGTAATATTTCTGTAGCAGAAGTATAGGCAGACCCCAGTAACATTTCTGTAGTAACGGTATAGGCAGACCCCTGTAACATTTCTGCAGCAGAAGTATTGGCAGACCCCAGTAACATTCCTGTAGTAAAGGTGTAGGCAGACCACTGTAACATTTCTGTAGTAAAAGTATAGGCAGACCACAGTAGCATTCCTGTAGCAAAGGTGTAGGCAGACCCCAGTAACATTTATGTAGCAGAAGTATATGCAGATCCCAGTAACATTTCTGTAGTAACGGTATAGGCAGACCCCAGTAACATTTCTGTAGTAAAAGTATAGGCAGACCACAGTAACATTCCTGTAGCAAAGGTGTAGGCAGACCCCTGTAACATTTCTGTAGCAACGGTATAGGCAGACCCCTGTAAAATTTCAGTAGCAGAAGTATAGGCAGGCCCCAGTTACCTTCCTGTTGCAAAGGTATAGGCAGAACCCTGTAACATTTCTGTAGCAGAAGTATACGCAGGCCCCAGTAACCTTCCTGTTGCAAAGGTATAGGCAGAACCCTGTAACATTTCTGTAGCAGAAGTATAGGCAGATCCCAGTAACATCTCTGTAGTAACGGTATAGGCAGACCCCTGTAACATTTCTGTAGCAAATGTATAGGCAGACCCCTGTTACATTTCTGTAGCAGAAGTATAGGCAGACCCCAGTAACATTCCTGTAGTAAAGATGTAGGCAGACACCTGTAACATGTCTGTAGCAAAAGTATAGGCAGACCACAGTAACATTCCTGTAGCAAAGGTGTAGGCAGACCCCTGTAACATTTCTGTAGCAGAAGTATAGGCAGATCCCAGTAACATTTCTGTAGTAAAGGTGTAGGCAGACCCCAGTAACATTTCTGTAGTAAAAGTAGAGGCGGACCCCAGTAACATTTCTGTAGTAAAAGTATAGGCAGACCCCTGTAACATTTCTGTTGCAGAAGTATAGGCAAACCCCAGTAACATTCCTGTAGTAAAAGTATAGACAGACCCCTGTGAAATTTCTGTAGCAAAAGTATAGGCAGATCCCAGTAATATACCTGTACTAGCGGTATAGGCAGACCCCTGTAACATTTCTGTAGCAGAAGTTTAGGCAGACCCCAGTAACATTCCTGGAGCAAACGTATAGGCAGACCCCTGTAACATTTCTGTATCAGAAGTATAGGCAGACCCCTGTAACATTCCTGTAGTAAAGGTGTAGGCAGACCCCTGTAACATTTCTGTAGCAAAAGTGTAGGCAGACCACAGTAACATTCCTGTAGCAAAGGTGTAGGCAGACCCCTGTAACATTTCTGTAGCAGAAGTATAGGCAGATCCCAGTAACATTTTTGTAGTAACAGTATAGGCAGACCCCTGTATCATTTCTGTAGCAGAAGTATAGGCAGACCCCAGTAACATTCCTGTAGCACAGGTATAGGCAGACCCCTGTAACATTTCTGTATGAGAAGTATAGGCAGACCCCAGTAACATTCCTGTAGTAACGGTATAGGCAGACCCCTTTAACATTTCTGTAGCAGAAGTATAGGCAGATCCCAGTAACATTTCTGTAGTAACGGTATAGGCAGACCCCAGTAACATTTCTGTAGTAAAAGTAGAGGCGGACCCCAGTAACATTTCTGTAGTAAAAGTATAGGCAGACCCCTGTAACATTTCTGTTGCAGAAGTATAGGCAGACCCCAGTAACATTCCTGTAGTAAAAGTATAGCAGACCCCTGTAACATTTCTGTAGCAGAAGTATAGGTAGATCCCAGTAATATTTCTGTAGTAACGGTATAGGTAGACCCCTGTAAGATTTCTGTAGCTGAAGTATAGGCAGACCCCTGTAACATTCCTGTAGCAAACGTATAGGCAGACCCCTGTAACATTTCTGTAGCAGAAGTATAGGCAGATCCCAGTAACCTTTCTGTTGTAACGGTATAGGCAGACCCCTGTAACATTTCTGTAGCAGAAGTATAGGCAGACCCCAGTAACATTCCTGTAGCAAACGTATAGGCAGACCCCTGAAACATTTCTGTATCAGAAGTATAGGCAGACCCCAGTAACATTCTTGTAGTAAAGGTGTAGGCAGACCCCTGTAGCATTTCTGTAGCAAAAGTATAGGCAGACCACAGTAACATTTATGATTTATGTAGCAAAGGTGTAGGCAGACCCCTGTAACATTTCTGTAGCAGAAGTATAGGCAGACCCCTGTAACATTTCTGTAGTAACGGTATAGGCAGACACTTGCAACATTTCTGCAGCAGAAGTATAAGCAGACCCCACTAACAGTTCTGTAGTAACAGTATAGGCAGACCTCTGTAACATTTCTGTAGCAGAAGTATAGGCAGACCCCAGTAACATTCCTGTAGTAAAGGTGTAGACAGACCCCTGTAACATTTCTGTAGCAAAAGTATAGGCAGACCACACTAACATTCCTGTAGCAAAGGTGTAGGCAGACCCCTGTAACATTTCTGTAGCAGAAGTATAGGCAGATCCCAGTAACATTTCTGTAGTAAAGGAAAAGGGAGCCCCCTGTAACATTTCTGTAGCAGAAGTATACACAGACACCAGTCACATTCCTGTAGCAAAGGTATAGGCAGACCCCTGTAACATTTCTGTAGCAAAAGTATAGGCAGACCCCAGTAACATTCCTGTAGTAAAGGTATAGGCAGTACCCTGTAACATTTCTGTAGCAGAAGTATAGGCAGGCCCCAGTAACATTTCTGTAGCAAGAGTATAGGCGAACCCCTGAAACATTGGTGTACCATGAGTGTAGGCGAAGGCCGGAAAAATTAGTGTACCAAGAGTACAACTGTACCCCTGAAAAATTGCTCAACCGAGAGGGCACGTGAGACCCATAAATATTTTTTAAAGATACAGCTCGCTGTTGCTTACTTTGTAACATAGCCTGGAGGCAGTCCTGTGGAAAAAATTGGGTTTTGTTAAAGTATCAATACTTTTGAAAAATTGATAAAAAATTGTAAGCAGAGCCTTTTGGGCCGCAGAAAAATTGGCAGTTCAGCGTGATGGCATGTTGTTTCAGGAGGAGGAGGACTAATATCTGAGAGTGATTGACAAAGCTAATTCCCCTTTTTCTTACCGGGATAGAGAATGTTTTTTTTCTGCGGTTACAACAAAAAGACTCTTTAGGTTCTGCTGCTCTCCGCCGGTGGAGAAGAGAAGTCTGGGGAAATCCAGGCTTTGTTCATCTTAATGAGTGTTAGCATGTCGGCACTGGCAGTCGGCAGGCGGGTACACTTATCCGTGATGATTTCCCCAGCTGCACTAAACACCCTCTCCAACAAGACGCTAGCGGCAGGGCAAGCAAGCACCTCCAGGGCATACAGCGCAAGTTCGTGCCACGTGTCAGCTTTGACACCCAATAGTTGTATGAAGCACAGGCATCATGGAGGACGGTGGTACGATCGGCTACGTACTCCCTCACCATCTTTTTCAGGGCTCCCTCCGACTCAGCCTTGACTGGGTAGTGGTGACACAGTTTTGTTGGGGAGCCATAAAGCTGGCAAAGGCCTTGGAGAGTGTTCCCCTGCCTGCGCTAAACATGCTGCCTGATCTCCGCGCCTCCCCTGCTACTTGGCCCTTGGAACTGCACCTTCTGCCGCTAGCGCTGTCGGATGGGAAATTTAGCATCACTTTTTCCACCATGGCCCTGTAGTATTGCATCACTCTCGTACCCCTTTCCTCTTCGGGAATGAGAGTGGAAAGGTTCTCCTTATACCGTGGGTCGAGAAGGGTGTACACCCAGTAATCCATGTTGGCCAGAATGCGTCTAACGTGAGGGTCACGAGAAAGGCAGCCTAACATGAAGTCAGCCATGTGTGCCAGGGTACCAGTACGCAAGACATGGCTGTCCTCACTTGGAAGATGACTTTCAGGATCCTCTTTCTCCTCCTCCTCCTCCTTCCCCTCCACAGCCCATACACGCTGAACAGATGAGAGGCAAGCAGCATGGGTACCCTCTGCAGTGTGCCCAGCTGTCTCTTCCCCCTATTCCTCCTCCTCCTGCTTCTCCCCTCCTCCTCCTCCTCCAAAACGAGCTGAGATATAGACATGAGGGTGGTCTGGCTATCAAGCGACATACTCTCATCCCCCGTCTCCTGTTCCAACCGCAAAGCGTCGGCCTTTATGCTTTGTAGCAAACTTCTCAGCAGGCATAGCAGCGGGATGACAGCGCAAATGATTGCAGCATTGCCGCTCACCATCTGGGTAGACTCTTCAAAGTTTCCGAGGACCTGGCAGATATCTGCCATCCAGGCCCACTCCTCGGTAAAGAATTGGGAAAGCTGATTACCACTACGCCGCCCATGTTGGAGTTGATATTCCACTATTGCTCTATGCTGCTCATAGAGCCTGGCCAACATGTGCAGCATAGAATTCCACCGTGTGGACATGTCGCACAGCAGTCAGTGCTCTGGCAGATTAAACCAATGCTGCAGGGTCCTCAGGGTGGCCGCGTCCGTGGTGGACTTGCGGAAATGTGCGCACTTTGCCGAGCAAGTCTGACAAGTGAGGGTAGTTTTTAAGAAACCGCTGAACCACCAGATTGAAGGCATGGGCCAGGCATGGCACGTGTGTGAGGCTGCTGAGCTGCAGAGCCGCCACCAGGTTACGGCAGTTGTCACACATGACCATGCCCGGTTGGAGGCTCAGTGGCGAAAGCCAAAGGTCAGTCTGCTCGGTCAGACCCTGCAACAGTTCAGGGGCCGTGTGCCTCGTCACCTAAGCTGAGTAGTCTCAGCACGGCCTGCTGATGCTTGCCCACCGCTGTGCTGCCGCGCCATACCGACTGCTGGCGACGTGCTGCTCACACTTCTTAATTCAGAGGTAGAGGTTGCCTAAGAGGATGGGGAGGGTTTAGAGGAGGTGGCATAAACAGCCGCAGATACCGGCACCGAGGTAGGACCCGCTATTCTGGGTGTGGGTAGGACGTGAGCGGCCCTGCCCGCCAATACATGTCCACAGTCCCTGGTTAAGTGGACCTTCCCAGTAACCACGTTGGTGAGGGCACGATTTATGATGTGGGAGACGTGCTTGTGTAGGGCTGGGATGGCATTCCGGGAAAAATAGTGGTGACTGGGGACCGAATAGCGTGGGACTGCCACCACCATCATGTTCTTGAAAGCCTCTGTTTCCACAAGCCTGTACGGCAGCATCTCCAGGCTGATTAATTTGACAATGTGACCATTTAAAGCTTGTGCATGTGGGTGCGTGGCGGCGTATTTGCGCTTTCGCTCCAACACTTGTGCTAGCGACACCTGAACGCTGTGCTGAGAGACATTGCTGAATGGGGTGGAGGACAGTGGAGGTGAGGGTGTAGGTGCAGGCCGGGAATCGCTCGTGCCTGTGTCCTGAGAGAGGGGTTGGATCTGAGTGGCAGGTTGGGGCACAGGGGAAGAGGCGGTGGTGTGACCAGGAGGCGGTGAACGGCCTTCGTCCCACCTTGTGGGGTGCTTGGCCATCATATGCCTGCGCATGCTGGTGGTGGTGAGGCTGGTAGGGGTGGCTCCCTGGCTGATCTTGGTGCGATACAGATTGCACACCACTGTTCGTCGGTCATCTGCGCTCTCACTGAAAAACATCCATACCTTTGAACACCTAGCCCTCTGCACGGAGGCTTGGCGTGTGGGGGTGCTTTGGGAAACAGTTGGGGGATTCTTCATTCTGGCCCTGCCTCTACCCCTGACCACTCCGCTTCCTCTTTCAAGCTATCCTGCTGCTGCACTTGCCCCCCCTCTGAAGCCCTGTCCTCAGTAGGCTTAGCAAACCAGGTGGGGTCAGTCAGCTCATCGTCCAGCGGCTCTTCCTCTGAATTCTCTGTGCGCTCCTCCCTCGGACTTACTGCCCTTACTACTACCTCACTAATAGACAACTGTGTCTCATCATCATCATCCTCCTCACCCACAAAAAAATCTTGAGACAGTTGCCAGACGTCCCCAGCCTCATCACCTGCAGTCCGGGAACTTTCCAAAGGTTGGGCATCGGTCACGACAAGCGGTATTGTGCTGCACTCCAGCCAGAAAAAAATATTACGGAAGGCTGCAAACAGGCCTAGCTGAGTAATACATAAATGGAAGCACTACAACTCCCAGCAGGAACCAAGTAAAATGCACATGGTCAGATGTAGCACAACGAAGGAGCTTTTGGTTTTTTGCACAGAGGATAGGAACTGTATAGTTTATATTACTTTCCCTCTAGAAGTGGCTGTGGCCCAACACTCTGCGTCTAATTCACGGCAGACAGAGAGCGGTTTAAATAGGTTTGTTCGGAGCAGGCTAGGAATTATTTGTGTGCACTTTCACGGTGAGAGCGGTATTGTTTGTACGGCACTGCAGTCAGAAAAAAATATTACTGAAAGGCTGCAAACAGGCCTAGCTGTGTAATACAAAAAGGGAAGCACTACAACTCCCAGCAGGCACCAAGTAAAATGTACACGGTGAGATGTAGCCCTAAGAAGGAGCTTTTGGGTTTTTGCACGGAGGATCAGGACTGTATAGTGTATAAGTTTCCCTCTAGAAGTGGCTGTGGCCCAACGCTCTGCGTCTAATTCACGGCAGACAGAGAGCGGTATAAATAGGTTTGTTCGGAGCAGGCTAGGAATTATTTGTGTGGACTTTCACGGTGAGAGCGGTATTGTTTGTACGGCACTGCAGTCAGAAAAAAATATTACTGAAAGGCTGCAAACAGGCCTAGCTGCGTAATACAAAAAGGGAAGCACTACAACTCCCAGCAGGCACCAAGTAAAATGTACACGGTGAGATGTAGCCCTAAGAAGGAGCTTTTGGGTTTTTGCACGGAGGATCAGGACTGTATAGTTTATAAGTTTCCCTCTAGAAGTGCCTGTGGCCCAACGCTCTGCGTCTAATTCACTGCAGACAAAGAACGGTATAAATGAAGTCGTTCACAGCAGACTAGGAATTATTTGCGTGCACTTTCATGGTGAGAGCGGTATTGTATGGCACTGCAGCCAGAAAAAATATTACGGAAGGCTGCAAAAGGCCTAGCTGCGTAATACAAAAATGGAAGCACTGTAACTCCCATCAGGCCCCAAGTAAAATGCACACGGTCAGATGTAGCACAACAAAGGAGCTTTAGGATTTTTGCACATAGGATAGTGACTGTACAGTGTATATAACTTTCCCTCTAGAAGCGGCTGTGGCCCAACGCTCTGCGTCTAATTCACTGCAGACACAGAACGGTATAACTAAGTTTGTTCGCAGCAGGCTAGGAATTTTTTGCGTTCACTTTCACGGTGAGAGCGGTATTGTTTGTACGGCACTGCAGCCAGAAAAAAATATTATGAAAGGCTGCAAACAGGCCTTGCTGCGTAATACAAAAATGGAAGCGCTACAACTACCAGCAGCCACCAAGTAAAATGCACTCTCAGCAGCACTTTTCCTATACTTTGTATAATAGACTGCAGACTGAGAACGCTATAGCTGTAATGGCCTGCACAGCCCGAGATGAGAAAAAATAAAAAATTGTGCACTACTGCTCCCAGCCAGCCACAACAGTAATGCACACGGTCAGATGTAGCCCTAAGAAGGACCATTGGGGTTCTTGAAGACAGGATCCTGCACTAACACTATCCCTGAATGAGCACCAGCACTTTCCCTAATCTCTGTCAGTGTGTGTCTGAGACGAGCCGCTTTATATATTCGGCGGTCACTTGATCTCGCCAGCCTCTCACTGCAGAGGGATTAGCTAGAAAATGGCGCTAAACATGCGGGGAAGTAAATGGAATTGACTCGAGTACTGCGTGGTGCTCATCTCGAGTAACGAGCATCTCGAGTACCCTAATGCTCGAACGAGCATCAAGCTCAGACGAGTACGCTCACTCATCTCTAGTAAATTTTGGTATGTAAGTAAATTGTTGAGGAAGGATTTTTGAACAAGGAATTTGTATAAGACCAAACAGAAATGAAATGATGATATTGATGGTTTTGCCTTGTAAAGTACAATCAAACCTCCCTCCATAATCCTAAAATCATGTGCTAGAATCTAGTAATTGTATAGCCTCATTTATACATACAAGTGAATATGTTGTTGAAGAGAGAAGTTAGAAAGATCACTATACCCAAAATGTCTTAGGAACGATGCAGATCTAATATGTCTTCTTCACAATATCATCTATGTTAAATGAATGAAATAAAGCTCTTGGTTACAATTATAGATGAGCGAGCATACTCTCTAAGGCAAACTACTCGAGCGAGTAGTGCTTTATGCGAGTACCTGCCCTCTCGTCTCTAAAGATTCGGGGAGCGGCAGGGGAGAGCGTGGAGGAACAGGGGTGAGTTCTCTCTCTCACTCCCCCCCCCCCCCCGCTCCTCCCTGCTCACTCCTGCAACTCACCGCTGTCCCCTGCCGGCACCTGAATCTTTAGAGACGAGCGAGCAGGTACTCGCATAAGGCACTACTCGCTTGAGTAGTTTGCCTTAGCGAGTATGCTCGCTCATCTCTAAAAAACTCCAAAATATAGAGTGATACATTTTCTAATTTTATCAATAGGTGAAATCATAAATATGAACTCTAAAGAAGGAGAAAAATATATTATTTCTAAATTGAAATGTAGTTGTTGTGAGGGGTGGTGGGGCTCTGGTGATAGCAGAAATCCGGGGTGCCGGCAGACCATTGTCTTTAATGGAGTCGCCGGCAGCAGCCACAACTCTATTGAGGACAATGCGTGCATTATTATTATTTTTTTTTTACACTAAAATTCTGTTTTTTCTGGGAAGGGCTTATATTTAAAGCCCTTCCCTGAAAAACCATCAGCTGCTGGGGCTCAGTTAGGTCTTATCCGCACTGTCCCCGGCTCTGTAGCGCTGCTGATCTATCAGCAGGCAGGGATTTAAAATCGCCGCTTGCTGAAAGTGCTGATTGTGATTAGCTGGGGCAAGCAGCCAATCACAATCGACTCTTTCAGCAGGCAGGGATTTTAAATCCCCGCCTGCTGATAGATCAGCAGCGCTACAGAGTCGGGGACAGCACAGCTGAGCCCCGCAGCTGATAGAAAGTGAGTATCATTTTTTTTTACGTTTTTTGCACTATTTTGTCATGGTTTTTCAGGAAATGGCTTATAATTAAAGCCCTTCCCTGAAAAACCATCAGCTGCTGGGGCTCAGTCGTGTATTATCCGCGCTGTCCCCAGCTCTGTAGTGCTGATCTATCACCACGCGGGGATTTAAAATCTTTGCCTGCTGAAAACGCTGATTGTGATTGGCTGAGGCTCTCAGCCATTCACAATCAGCTCTTTCAGCAGGCGGGGATTTTTTTTTTGAAACAATAGTTTTTTTATTGAGTTTTGACAGAAAATTTGGTACATAAAGCAGTCAAAATTTCAATGGATTTCTATGAGAAAATAGTATTTTCAGTTTTCCATATTTGAATTTGAGTTATTTCAGAACAATTATAATGTGAAAATAATAAGAAGTAATCTTAACTTGAACTGGTCAAATCATGGATACAGATGATAGATATATAAAGATCTCGTTAGGTCAAAGGTAATCTCACTGTTGTTAGAAAATCAATTCAGGAAAGCAGCAATATGAACTCTGGAGCCAAGCCGCCCAGTCACATCTGAACCCCCCTTTCCTACTAAAAGCACCGGAGGGGGGGCGTGACCTAGCCTGTGGAGAGAGCAGCAGCAAGGACTCAGGGCTCCTGCAAGCAGGATAGCTTTTTCAGACATAGTGAAGCCTCTGAACCTGCCAAGACCCGCTCAACAAGAGCATCAGCAGCTCCACAGGGTAAGGAGCAGAGAGAGAGAGGTCGCGGGATGAGATCAGCCGTGGCCGAATATCGGGGCTTACTCCCGCAAGTAAAGCCGTGGCCTCGATTTAAAGGCCGGAGCAGACCGGAAGCACAGACAGCCGTAATTACAGCTCTGGACCGGCACCACAACCTCCAACGGGCACAACAGAGGGTCTGGACCAAAGACCAAGGTCGGTGAAGGAGCGGAGGGTAAAATAAAGAGCAAGGGGAGAGGATTTGCGGCGTGGAGTACCGCCATTCTTGCCCCCTCCCCACCCGATCGCTGAGGAGCGGGAAGAGAGGGGAGAAACAAGGCACCCTCACCTGTAAAGCAAAGAAGCTGAGCCCGAACACTGACCTGAGCAAGGGGCTTTCTCACAAGGAACAAAGGCAAGTGGACAGTACCCCTTACATTGCAGGGTGCCTCAGCCTTACTCAAGCCTGCTCTTGCCCCCCCCCCCCTCCAGCCATACAACCACAGTAAGCAGACCCCCTCTCTGCGGTGGGAACCAACATCCACGTCCCCTCCTCCCTCACCCTTCCACAACCTCCAAGTCCTGCCACCTCTGGACTCCCACCTTACAAAAGAAGTGATATTTAAAGAAAAAAGGACACAAGGAAAGAGATACATATCACAGGCACAGCTTGAATTTTTGCAGGAACTCCACCAGTGGAGCTCTAAATTCACCCCATGCATAACTAGCAGTGGCACCTTGCCAACACTAACAAAGAGAACCCAATTTGAAACGCATTAATCATCAAAGCCATAATGGCTCTCTGCTGAAGCGCCCAAGAAAATCAGGCAGGCATCACGACTAAAATAATCCCGCAAAAAAGAACGCCCAACTATGGGAAAAAAAAACAGAGACAAAAGCAGTGGCAGTCTATCCACTCCTCATCCAACTAAAGGACAAACAGACATGCAGCGCTTCTTAAAAGATCGCAACTCCAGATCACCCCATCCTTCTAGTAAAAAGATGCTAAACTTGACTACAACAACCCATCATAGCCCAGAGAGAGAAGAAGAGGCTTCATCAGAAGGAGAAGAAAGCGAACGCATTTCCAAAAGTTTCATGAGAGACCTGATCACGAGAGCCTTGCACCCAGTTATGTCAGACCTCTCTGAAATTAAAGAAGAACTCAAACACATGGGGAGAGGAGTCGAAGATCTCAAGTTGCCTTCAGCAACTATTATAACACACTCAACAGAATTAACTGAAGTCATTAAAGAACACCATGCTCAACTAAATTGTACGCTGCTGATGTGGGAAGATCTTGAGAACAGGAACAGGCGCAGCAATACTAGACTCAAAGGCCTTCCAGAGACATGGGCTGTGGAAGCCCTGCCCAAGGTAGCCATGAAAATGTTTACATCACTCCTGGGCACCGACAGGGTAGCTAGCATGACAATTGAACGCATCCACAGGGCACTGAGACCGACCTCAGCCCCTTCGGAACCACCGAGGGATGTGATCTGTAAAATCCTAGCTTTCCCAGACGCTCGGGCAATTCTGGATGCCGCCAGAAATAAAAAAGACTTACAATATGGCGGGGTATCTATTCAACTCTTCCAAGACTTGGCTCCAACAACCCTTGCTAAACGCAGGATGTTGAAACCACTGCTAGAAGCCCTGAGAGCAAAAGACATTAAATACACCTGGTTGTTCCTGTTTGGCATAGGAATTTACATCAAAGGCTAACGCATCAACATCCGCTCTCCAGAAGACTTGGATAGATGCTGGCGTCAACTCGAATTGGAGCCCATAGACCTCCCCTGCTGGCTACCAATCCCAGAACTTCCTAAATTCCCACTTCTGGCTACCACCGAAAGCCGACAGTTCACAGGTTACATAAAGTCGCCTAAAGGAAAAAAGAAGAAGAATAGAGAAGATACGACGCATGATGACACATGAATAAAACATTGTCCTCTTTATGACAAGATTCCCATGTCGAGTGGACACATGGTTTGCTCTTGCAAGTTCACGGTAACTTTCCGTTTAACCTTTCATTCATCATTTACATTTTCTATCCTTATATGTATATTCTAACCTTCACTCTCTATAGCCAAAACCTCCCAGCCATGGTGCCTGGCCGACCAGGCACAACACTCACTAAACTTAACTGAAAATCTTAGACCTTATAAGTTCTTAAAGGTCTACCGGTTACCTACCCAGTTGTGACAGGTGCCCCTACTGATAGTTGGGTCACTCATCCTACAACTGTTCACCGTTGTTACAAACTTACTGCACACATTTACTGAGCTGAATACTATCTTCTAACCCCAATCCTCTCCATTCCGGCACTTCTATACTTTGTCCCAATTTCTCCCACCCTTTAACTCCCCCTCTGGCCTGAGCCTCTTTCTCTAAACAAACAGCTCTAAATCCCTTACCTCTCACCACCCGTCCTCCCCTGCCTTACCCCCCCTTCCTACTTCTGGGCCTTCGACACCCGACATAACCCAGTTGGAGGACAGAACACATCTGGCAGTTATCCCGCATCCCTCACTTGGACTCCCATCGGCACAGATCTCGCTGACTCTTTTGTGTTATCTCTACCTGTTCTAGGTGTTGGCCTCCTCTACTGCGACCCGGAGCAGGATGTGTGCCATCAGGTTCGCCTTGTTTAACGTCTGGGGTCTCAACACACCAGGTAAGAGACACAATATAGCTCAAGTCCTAAGAAAGCACAAACTAAAAGTCTTGCTAATACAAGAGACACATTTCAAAAAAGATAAGACTTTCTAACTACCAGGGAAGATATTCTCTCAAAGCTATCACAACACACACCCAAGCTCCGCATCAAAAGGAGTGTCTATCTTGTTTCATAAGACTACCCCCTTCACGCTTAAAGCCCAATAGGCAGATGGTGAAGGTAGGATGCTTATTATTAAGGGCTCACTCAACAACACCAAAGTAACTATAGCAAACTTATATGCCCCTAACTCGGACCAAATCGGGTGGCTAATTAAGCAGCTGGAAGTTATCAAACAGTTTGCTGAAGGACACATCATAGTAGGAGGGGATCTAAATATCACAGTTAACCCACTGTTAGACGCTTCGACGGGTCGGTCCCAGGTCTCCCAGGCCAAACTAAAAAGACTAAACAAATCTCTCCAAGAACTGGAACTGGTTGATACCTGGAGATCAATACACCCCTCTGCCAGGGATTATACTTTCTACTCGCATGTGCACTCCTCCTTCCAAAGACTGGATTACATATTTGTTTCCTCTGGTCTCCTTCCGTACCTAGGCAAAGCTAAAATTGACTCCATTACCATCTCAGACCACGCACCAGTGTTCACAGATATATGCATAGTCACAGAAACCCCACGCGAATGGAGATGGCGACTTAATGAGTCCCTCTTAGATTCAGTAGAAGAAAGAACCCATCTGGGCGACTTAATTGAAGAGTACTTTAACCTCAACTCAAAAGATGATACTAAAGCCCTATTGGTGTGGGAGGCTCACAAAGCTTACGTGAGAGGGCTGTTGATAGCGCTGGGTTCTAAGATTAAAAAACAGAAACGAAAAAACATAGACAATCTTCTCTCCCAAATAGCAAAGTTAGAGCAAGCAACCAAACTCGTACAAGCGAAATCTAATGTAGACAAACTAACATCCCTGAGACAAGCCCTCAGACGAAGCCTGAATGAGAAATTTAACAAAAAACACCTCTTTCTCAAACAAACATTTTACGCCCATGGAAATAGAGGTAGTAAACTAACAACGGCACTGCTTAAAAAAGTTTGATCTAGGAATTTCATTCAGACAATAAAATCACAGTCGGGCAAGGAGGTCTCTTCAACCACTGAAATAGCCAAAGAGTTCCAAAGCTATTACTCAAATTTATATAATCTGGGAGAGGACGAATCCCCTCCAATCAAACAAAAAATAGTAGACCAGCTGGATTCCTTTTTAAACTCCCTAGACCTACCGAAATTAGACAGTACTTGTTCTAGCACTCTTCTAGAACCATTCACACCCAAGGAGATAGATGACATCCTAAACTCCTGCCCCCAGGGGAAAAGCCCTGGACCTGATGGTCTCTCAATAGCCTATTACAAATCGTTCAAATCACATTTAGTGCCCCATTTGACAAAAGTTTACAATGCTCTTCTAATAGGAGAGACCCTCCCTAAGCAAGCACAAGAAGCCCACATAACATTGATTCATAAGGAAAACAAGGACCCTAAAATGTGCAGTAATTATAGACCCATTTCGCTAATCAACGTGGATGTGAAGATTTGGGCAAAACTCCTGGCCAGGAGGATAGAGAACCTTGTCCCATCACTAATAAACCCAGAGCAGGCAGGTTTTGTTAAGGGCAGGGAGGAAAAAGACAATTGTATTTGCCTGTTACATGCAATAAAATATGCACAAACTAGAAATATACCGATGGCCCTAGTAAGCACCGATGCTGAGAAAGCCTTCGACAGGGTTGACTGGATGTACATGGTGAGAGTCCTCCAAAGATTCAATTTCCCCAAGGCTTTTATATCAGCAATACTCTCTCTTTACTCTAACCCACATGCCAGAATAAAAATTATTGATATATTATCCCCCCCCCCTTTGATATCCGCAACGGCACCCGTCAGGGCTGCCCCCTATCTCCTACCCTATTTATTCTCGCAATGGAGCCTCTCCTACAGTGGGTGAGACAAGATACAATTATAAAAGGATTGAAGACAGACAAACTTACATTGTCCTCCGCAGCTTTTGCGGACGATATAATGTTCGTCGTCACCGAACCACAGAGAGGCATTCCAAGACTTGCATCCATTTTGAAGGAATTTGGCTCCCTCTCCAACTTTAAAATAATTTTTGCTAAATCAACCATCCTCAACGTTTCCATCCCGGAAAGAAATTGTAACGCATTGAGAGCTAACTCCCCCTTTACCTGGTCAGACGCATCGGTGGATTACCTAGGCATCAAACTAACAAAAAAGGTGGAGAACATTTACCTCTGCAACTTTATACCCCTAATCGCCGAAGTTAAAAACCTGCTTCGCTCCTATGACTTACCAGCACTGTCTTAGTTTTGAAGGAAAAATATTTTAAAATCCTACGTACTCCCCATAGTCTTATATAAGCTACGCATGCTACCAATACACCTCCCTATGTACTTCTTCAGAACCCTACGTTCCACCTTTTCCGGGTACGTGTGGAGACAAAAGTGACCTAGATTTGCATATAGTTTGATGATCAAGAAAAAACATGACGGGGGATTCATATGCCCTGTCTTCAAGACTTAGAAAGCAGCACAACTCAACTACTGGATAGACTTAACGTCCCCCTCGGGAGACCCTTTTTTGAGAACCCTAGCCGAGGGCTCTCACGGCGACTCTCTGGTGGAGGACCTCTGGTTCCCTTCCAAGAGCTCCTACAGAGCAAAAAACTTCAATCCCCTCCTCAGAGGCCCCTGTGAGACCTGGGACAGACTACGCAAATCATTGGCTCCCAAACCTTCACCGTTGACACCGCTTAGAGCGTTATGGAAGCTACTAGGCCTCCCACATGACACAGGGGTAGCCAGTTTATGGAGGGGAGCTCGAGATAGGGTAATTAAGGACCTCCAAGCCCTAACCCACAAACCCCATTCAGAAATAATTCAAACACTCCTTCCCAATCAGACCCACTCCTTTTTACAAGTAAAACATCTTCAAAAAACACTCAATGAGTTCCAGAAGAAATACAATTCTACACGCCCAATGCTTCAATTCGAGAAGCTTCTTAACGCTACGCAAAATCTCCAACTTACAAAGATATTATATAGCCCCCCCGACATTCCCAAAACCCAGCTTTACCAGTTCATGGGAAAAAGATCTGGGTATATCCATACCATCTACTGAGGTAAGGCTCATTCTAAAATTGTATACTAATGCAAGAAAGCCATTACAAGCATTTGGTCCGATGGTATAGGACCCCACAATGGTTATATGATTATAAATTAGCTCCAGATAACAGATGCTGGAGATGTGAATCTGGAGTAAGTTCTTACATTCATATATGGTGGAATTGCCCAATCATCACCCCCTACTGGAAAGAGTTGGAGAAAACTTTAAGAACGATCCACCTGAACCTATCAATAACAGCGGAAATGATCTTCTTATGGAAACCATCACCTAACTTTCATCCGTTAAAAAATAGGCTGACCGCTTTCCTTTTGGATACAGCCAAAGCTCTAATCCCCCTAAATTGGTTACAAAAAAACCCTCCCACAGTGTTACAGTGGAAGGAAAAAACGGACCTAGTATGCGACTTAGAAGAGCTCACAAGTTGGTCAAAAGGATCACATGATAGTTTCCTCCAGACTTGGAGCCCATGGAGAGCATTAAAGGGGTTGTCCCGCGCCGAAACGTTTTTTTTTTTTTTTCAACCCCCCCCCCCCCGTTCGGCGCGAGACAACCCCGATGCAGGGACCTAAAGAAAAATCCGCACACCGCTTACCTGAATCCCCGCGCTCCGGTGACTTCTTACTTACCGGCTGAAGATGGCCGCCGGCATCTTCTCCCTCGGTGGACCGCAGGGCTTCTGTGCGGTCCATTGCCGATTCCAGCCTCCTGATTGGCTGGAATCGGCACGTGACGGGGCGGAGCTACACGGAGCCCCATTGAGATAAGAAGAAGACCCGGACTGCGCAAGCGCGGCTAATTTGGCCATTAGACGGCGAAAATTAGTCGGCTCCATGGAAACGAGGACGCTAGCAACGGAGCAGGTAAGTGAAAAACTTCTTATAACTTCTGTATGGCTCATAATTAATGCACAATGTACATTACAAAGTGCATTAATATGGCCATACAGAAGTGTATAGACCCACTTGCTGCCGCGGGACAACCCCTTTAAGACAAAAATCATAGGATTCTAATGACCCAGACCTAGATGACTCACAGATGTAGAAGGAGGCCGACTACGAACTAGTGACCCCGAGCCTACATAACCTTATTGAGACATGTCTTGTGGGGAGACCCCGGACGTTGAATACTGATCATGAAACCCAGCCTGAATAGTGAAGCGCATCCTGACTTCGGGACAGGTGAGAACGCTGTTGTGTGCGTCCAAGGCAAAACATTCCCTCCTCCCCCCCACTTACCAGACCCCACACTGAGCCCTACCCCATCCCCTATCGGACCCTCCCCCCTTTTCTTGTCTTTTCTCTTGTCTTACCTCTTTTTCTTGTTGCCGATGGGTTATTCGCAAACCTTAGGCCTTAAGATTCGGCTGTGTTGTTTAAGCTTTATTGATATGTTGGAAGTCTATGAGCTACCTTCGGTGATTGCTTGCACTGAATCACGAGTGCTAGCCTACAACCTACAGCTCCGCAACTTCCAGTTTTGTAACCATCTAATTGAAATTGTTATTTTCATGCGAAAAGACAAATAATTTTGTTATGTTTTTTCTTGCTTATTCTTATTCCATGGAAGATATCTATGAGAAATTTTCAATAAAAATTGATAAAAAAAAAAAAAAGCACCAGAGTGCATGCCCTCAAACCAGCAATTGTTGTTAACCAACTTAATTATGTTGGCAATTGAAGGGATGAAATTGCCGTTCCAGTGTTGGGCGACACTGGATCTGCAAGCGATCAGAATATGTATTATTGGAGTGCGTAAAGTGCTTGGAAGTGTATCTGTGTCTATGTTTAGGAGAGCCAGGGCAGGGTTGGGTGACATTTGGATGTTGCTGAGGTTTGTGACAAACTGGAAGGCCTGACTCCAAAGATTGGACACATAGGGACAGCCCCGCCACAGATGCAGCAAAGTACCATCTGGCGCCACGCACGTCCAACAATTTCTGAAAAAGCGAGGAGCTATTTTATTCAAGGAACATGGGGTTAGGTACCATCTATATAGTAATTTGCGTGAGTTTTCCAAGTGATTGGTACACTTAGAAATTGAGCCCACTGCGGAGTATGCCTCATACCATTGATTTTCTGAGAGCTGGATTTCTAAATCCTCCTCCCATTTTTTGTTGATATTTTGCAACGGGTTTATTGAGGGGTGGTTTAATATGGCATAACAAGAGGACAAACCTTTGTTTGATCCCTGCAAGGATGATAACCAAGCATCGAGTTTAGATGGCACATTAATTCTCATAGGAGGTGGAAGAAATTCAAGAGGTGGTCAATTTGCATATGTTTAAAAAAAATCTGTTTAGGGATATTAAATCTGTCAGATAACTCTTAGAATAATAAAAGATGCCGTTCTCCCAGAATTGGCTAATATAAGTTAAGCCTAATTGTTTCCAGCTAGAAAGAGAAAGATTCTGGATTGCTTTTTTTTTTTAGAACTGTTATTTCCGCTTTATGCAATTGAAAGGTGATTAGCTTCAATTTTCTGGTCACTGTATTCCAAACATTTAAAGGGGTTGTCCCGAGCCAAACCCGCAAAATTTTAAATCTGCACATTCCCCCAGTCACCCCCCGGCATAAAGCAGCCCTTTAAACCGTTTAAAAACCGCTTCCTACTTACTGTTGAGATGAAATAATAACTTATAAAGTTCAGCAGCTAAGATGGCGCCTGTGTTGTCCCGTCCCACGGTGCATCGCGCTTCCAGGAGGCCTTCATGCGGTCCAGCAGCAGCGGCGTTATGGCTCCGCCCCCTTGTACGCGTCATCACGTAGCTCCGCCCCGTCACATGTGCCGATTCCAGCCAATCAGGAGGCTGGAATCGGCACATGTGACGGGGCGGAGCTACGCGATGACGCGTACAAGGGGGCGGAGCCAAAATGCCGACTCGTGCCAGAGCGAAGAGATGGCAGAAGACCCTTCTGCGCAAGCGCGTCTAATCAGGAGATTAGACGCTGAAATTAGATGGCACCATGGAGACGGGGACGCTAGCAACGGAGAAGGTAAGTGAATAACTTCTGTATGGCACATATTTAATGCACGATGTATATTACAAAGTGCATTAATATGGCCATACAGAAGTGTATAACCCCACTTGCTTTCACGGGACAACCCCTTTAAGGCCGCTAGAAACGTGTCTGTAGAAAGAGAGGGTTTAGAGTTGAAATATAGTTCAATAACTGATGTCTCAAGGAGTAATTGTTTAACCTGTGATTCTCAATAGCAACCTATTTCTTCACAGGGTCGTTAAGCCACGCGAATCTAAGTTGATCTAATATAGTTGCTCTGTATTATTGTACAATAGAAGGGAGTCCAAGGCCGCCATTTTTCCTATGTATATATAAGATGTCTCTGGGTTTCTTTTTCCCCCGAGTGAAAGCCAGGAGAGCAGATTGGCTATTTTTAAGATATGAAATTGGGATGGAGATGGGGACATTTCGAAAAGTATATAGGATTTTGGGGAGGATTATAATTTTAGTACCTGAGATTCTACCAAGCCAGGAGATCCCATACGCTTTAAGTTTATTAAGTTCTGCCTGAATGGATACTAAAAGTGGCTTGTAGTTGTACTCCTTTGCAAGAGAGGAAATTAAAGGCTTTCTAATGCCTATGTTTAAAAGTAAGGATGTAGAGGAGTTAACTTTGTAATAAGAGACTTCAGAGAATCTGATAATCAAAGCATTCACTGCAGGCAAGGATAGTGATGGGTTTGTTAGAGCAAGAATAACATCCTCAGCGTAAAGGCCAATTTTATGTTCTCTGGTTCCCCCCCAAAGAGACCTCTGGGGATGATCTGATATTCTGCTAATGGTTTCATTAAAAGGGCAAATAGCAGTGGAGATATAGGACAACCCTGTCTAGCACCGTTACTGATTGAGAAGGTTTGTGACATGAAACTAGAGGAGTATACCCGGGCATTGGGAGAAGTGTACAAAGACATTGTAGCAGATAAAAATTGTCCCTCAAACCCAAATTTTTCAAGGATAGCTTTCAGATAGCCCCAGTGCACCCTATCGAAAGCCTTCTCCACATCGAGTGATAGAAGCAGAGACGGGGTATGACTAGATTCAGACAGATTTATAAATCTTCTGGTAGCATCTGAAGTCTGTCTGTCTTTAATAAACTCCACCTGAACATTTTTAATAAGACTTGGTAGAATGTTGTTTAGCCTTGAAGCTAGGATTTTAGTGAAAATTTTCAGGTCAGAATTAGGAAGCGATATGGGAATAAAATCTGCGGGGTAGTGAGTTGTTTGCCTGTTTTAGGAAGCGTAATTATCAGGGCACTTAACATCTCTGAAAGAAACACCCCTGAAGAAGTGGCATGATTAAACATTTTAAGTAGTTATGGGGCCAAGGTATTTGCAAACCTCTTGTAGCATTCATTGGATAGGCCGTCTGGACCAGGAGACTTGTTCTATTTTAACGAAGCAATGGTGTCCAATATTTCTAAAATGGAAATCTCTTTATTAAGAAATGAGGATTGCAATTCTGAAAGAGAAGGGAGAGATATGCTATTTAAAAAATTCTGAATGAGCTGCAGTTTGGGATGCGTAACACTCTCTACGTCTCTTAAGTTGTAAAGTGGGCTATAATATTGTTCAAATTCTTCTGCAATGTTGCGAGGATTAACAATTTTTTTATTAGAGGAGTCTAGTAAAAATGGAATTCTGGTTTTGGATTCATTGGTTTTCACTCTTTTAGCTAGAAGTTTAGAAGTCTTGTTTCCCTGGCTATAGTTAACCAGCTTAGATCTGTGGAGATGAAATTCATATTTGTTTTGCATAAGGTTGTATAAGCGGAAGCGTAAAATTTTCAACTCTGATAAGGTTTTGTCCGAGAAGAGTTTTTAATTAAAAATCTCTAGTTGTTTAATGCGTGACAGAAGGTCATCTATTTCTTTAAGCCTTTTTTTCTTCTCGTATGCCGCTTTTTTTTTTTTAGAAAGTAGCCCCTCATAACGGCTTTGTGAGCACACCAAATAGACGGGATTGAGGTATCGCCTGTATCATTTAGAGAAAAGTATTCTTCCAAATGCTTTTTGATTTCCTCTGCCAATTTTAAGTCGTTAAGAAGAGAGTTGTTAAGTCTCCAAGAAGATGATGGAGCTAAGTTAAACCCCTTATTAATAGACAGTGAAACAGGAGCATGGTCGGACCAAGTTATAAGACGTACATCCGACGAGTGAGATTTCTGTAACACCCATTTATCAACTAGAAAATAGTTGATTCGCGAGTAAATTTTGTGAGAATGTGAGAAAAAGGTGCAATCTCTTTTGTTGGCATGTAGAATTCTCCAAATGTCATATAGATCGCTTTGAAAAATAAGGTCCTGTAACCCCTGTGCACTACCCACGGGCAAAGAGCCGCTTCTATCAAGGGAGACATTGGGGACAATATTAAAGTCACTGCAAACAATCAAGGCTCCTTGTTTGACACTTGGGAGACGGTCTAAAATTCCCTGAATAAAAGCGGGTTGTTTGGTATTGGGTAAGTATATTGTGAGAATGGTATATGGGATGTTATTAATCCAACACGATAATATAATAAATCTTCCTTCCTCATCTGCAACCACATCTAAACATTGAAAAGCTACCGTCAGTTTTACAGCTATTAGGACACCTCTCTTCTTATTGATAGCATGGGAGTGAAAAATATGCGGGAAGTTTTTGTTTTGAAGTCTAATTGTGTCTTTTTCATTTAGGTGCGTTTCCTGGGCGCAGAGAATTTCACATTTCAAATTTTTAGCTTCTTTCCAGAGAAGGGATCATTTAAAGGGACTATTAAGTCCCTTCACATTCAAAGATGTAATTTTTATAACCATGGGGTATATTGAAGTGCTTCATGCTGCATCTGCGACGCAGAGTGAGAAATGATGAGAGACAACAATTTGAATAAAGACATAGAGTTATCAGGAATCTGAGAAAGGATCAAGTGCTCAGTAATGAGCAGAATAAGTTGACCACAAAAGTGAACATGAAATATCAAGAAAACGTATAACAAATAGAAAACAGTCCTGGTTCTAAGTGAACCAAAGTGAGTGTTATAATAGGAACACCTGGGAGCATCCGTAATTTGGGGGGGGGGGTGAAAGACGACAGAGAAGAGTAAGGTGGAAGTTTCTTTATTATTGGAAAAGGTAAATAGAATAGTGAGAGGCATAAGACATATAGGCCGAGGCACAAGATATGTCAACCTGAGCTTTCAGAGGTCCCATCTTTGGAGATTATAAGCTTCACAGGAAAACCCCATTTATACGGAATCTTTTCCTCTCTCCGAACTCAGCAGGAGAGAGGTCTGCGAACAACGAGATTTGCTAGAAACGAACTGGGAGGTCTTTAATTTGTGAGGAAGCTTTCAGGAGGGCATCTTTGAAGTGGAAAAAGTGTAACCACGCAAGATCATCTCTGGCTGTAAGGTTTTTGGGTTTAGGTACCCTGTGAGCTCTGTCGATCAAAAGGTCGAGTTGTGGAGCTTTGGAAATGATTGCAACAAAGAGGTCGGTAAGGAATTCCACGAGTTGAGAATCTTTTATGTACTCTGGGATATTTCTTTACCGGATGTTGTTCCTCCTTGATCTGTCCTCTACATCCGCCAGCTTCAGTTTAATGGCAGTGATGTCCTCTTTTGCTTCGTTGTGGGCGTCCACAAGGGTATTGTGAGCCACAACAAAATCCTTCATTTTCTCTTCAAGGTGAGAGGTGCGTTCACCTATGGCTATAACATCATTGTGGATGGAGGAAACAGCTTCTTTAAAGTCCTTCTGTATGGATTCTTTGAGATCCTGAAACATGGCTCTCAGGACCTCGGGTGTGATTTGCCCTGGACTTGTATTGGTTCGCTGAGACGGTATATCCTCTAGAGCTTGTTTGCATGAAGGAGTCTCATTTTCTTCATCAGGAGAATCAATAGAATTCTTATTGCGATGAGATGAAGCTGTGGGTGCGAAGAAGGAAGTGAGTTTGGGGGGCTAACGTCCCTCTTCTTGCCCTTTTTCATATTGTTGGAGGCTGTGGTGGGTAAGATGCGAGACGTGCTTGAAAGAGCTGTATTTGGCGGGTCTGAGGAAAGCGAGTTTCTTGTTTCGACTTAATGAATGGTGATAACTGGATAGATGTGCCTTAGGCCATTATAGATGAATCATTGATAGAATATTTCAACAGTCATTGTTGAAGGGAGGTCCTTATGTAAACCACTAAGTGGCAGCGAGTAGCTGGATGTAGTATAAGAATGATATAGAATGTGGGATATGAAGAACGACCACCACTCATTCAAAACGGATCAGCAGGTTAAATATAAATAGCTGAACAAATGCACAGATCCTCTTCTGGGCGTGTTAAACATATGCTGTGGTAACAGGTCGCTGAGGCTGGAGCTGCACAGACTGATTCACATTGTAACATTTGCTGCGACCCTTTATAGGAGACAGGGTGCACCTCTTACAGCTTGTTCTATTTATTGCTGCGCTAATTACAGTAAATAGATCTTCAGGTGAGCTTATCTCCAATCACCCCTGCTGTGTGCACCTGTGGCTGCTGTCAGCCATTTGCTTGTCAGCAAGTGATGTGAAGGTGAGAGTAAAGGGGGCCGGGGGCGAAGCCTCTCTGTGTCCCGAGAAAACAAGATGGCGGCGTCTGCTCTGAGGCTCACAGTGATCTCAAATTGGTGGCTTCGGGAGCCACAGGGCCCTGCAACAGAGCTCCAGCAGCAGGATCCAACTGCACAACCCCTACTCTCTTCTCAAGCAGGTGACAGGGCGCCCCGATGTGAGAGGCTGATGAGAAGATTTCCTTCCTGGTGCAGCGCTCAGACAGCTGTCAAGCTCCGGCCGTGATGGGGGCTCAACAGGCAGCCGACCTGACACAGCCAGCTATTTACTGCGCACCAGTGGGAAAGAGGAGGGGGGAGGACTCGGACCCCGTCTGGCAGAACTGACCTGGAAACTTTCTGTCTCGTCTCGGCAAGATGGCGGCCCCCGTGGCGTCTGCTCACTCCTCCGCACTGCAGGCAGAGCCTCTCGGTGAGTACAGGGGACCCACCGGGAGTGTGCCGACAGCGAGGGGATTCGCAGGCTCCACTCTTTGAACAGAGCTTCCAGGGACGGCCGCAAGGAGGTTCAGGGGTCCTGGGGTTGGTCAGCAGACCGCCACTCCTCTCAGACACTCTGAGAAGTAATCCGGACCTCCGAATTTCTTTTCACCTCTCTGGTGGGTAGGGGTACCAGGGAAGGTGAGCCACAGTATATCCAAAACTTCATCCAAATGGTTTTATCAATGGTTTTTCTGTGGGTTAGGTGGGAGCCGACCCACCTTGCGACTTTCCCGCTCCAAGGTTAAGCTACACCCCCAACAGGCAGGGATTTTGAATCCCCGCCTGCTGATAGATTAGGACTACAGAGTCGGGGACAGTGCAGAGAAGACGCGGCTGAGCCCCGGCAGCTAAAGGGAGGTGAGTATCAATTTTTTTTCACACTCTTTTTTCCTGTTTTTTCAGGAAAGGGCTATTATTAAAGCCCTTCCCTGAAATCTATTGATGGGTACCAGCAGCAGGATCCTCTACCACAGCTGTTATGTGTGACAGCTGTGGTAGGGAATTGAAGAATTCCTCTGCTGCATCTGTCACAGATGTGGCAGATGTAGCAGCAGGGAATTCTTTTTACTAGTGGGGATGAAAGGAACATCTGCCGCATGTGGCAGATGTGATCTTCACCCCCGCAGGGGACACGGTGTGGGTAAGTTTTTTTTAATTTTTTTTTTTTTTTTCTTACACTAAAATTATTGTCTTTCAGTGAAGGGCTTATATGTAAAGCCCTTCCATGAAAAAAAATTCAGGGGTGCCGGCAGACCATTGTTTTCAATAGAGCCGCCGGCAGCAGCTGCGGCCTCATTGAAAACAAGTCAGAGCATCGGGCACCATGAAAAATGCTCGAGTCTCCCATTGACTTCGTTACTCGAGCCGAGCTCTCGAGCATTACTAAAAGTTTGGCTCGAGTAACGAACACCCGAGCATTTTGGTGCTCGCTCATCTCTAGTAATTATATCTCTATATTTTGTGTGCCACACTGACAATATTCTAATTATTTAAGCCATATGTCAGCCTAGACTGAAAAAGATCTCACATTTCTAGGAGATGTAACTCGAAAATGGCAGATATGATGCTGCAATAAAATCACATGTATCAATATCACAATATCACATCACATCCCAACTATAGCTTGTTCCATGTTATAGTAATAGATAAACAGAAAATATTTACATAAATCGTACCATACAGTATTCCAATAATAAACCTGGAGCAAATGTGAGTTTCACAGTGCAGCTTCACATCAGGGACATGATATGTCCTATGTAGTAATGGTAAACAAAAATGGGAAAGACATAAAAAAAAAAAAAATATGATATATTAAATATATGATCCAAAATAATGCCTGTTCTATATTATAGTAATAAACACATGAGTTATGCAATGCAATATCCCAACAGTTGATATGAAGATTTTGTGTATGTGGCTGGTGACAATTTATTATTGTACTTTCTCTTCCCTCTCCCCCTCTTTTTAGTGTATCAGGATTTCTCAGGAAGTTCCTGAACAGATCCGCCCTTGTCAGAGCGTCCATCTTGCTTATTAGGCAGGGTTTGTTATAGAGGGTAATAATGAGGATATTATAACTTTCTCCTCTATCAGTGACACCAATCACATATATTAATCTTTTCTTCACTTGTTATATTGCATTATATAGTTGGAGACTTTTTAAGGCATATTTACTTAAAGTTAATTTTTAATGGCAGAGAGTTGCAGTGTTCTAGACTTTGTTGTTGGCTTCTATTAGTATGTTTGACCTAGTGATGGTTGCCTTGCCTCTCTATACAATCTCTTCTATAGCATTGTGTGTCCGGTAATGTAAGGAGATCAGATCATTTTAGGTATTTTATTTCAGCTTTTTATGTCAGTTTTTTTTGTCCTTCTCTCATGTAAATTCTTCTAGGATGATCGGTTTCCATGCAAAACTTTACTCCTGTCTGTAGCCAGTTGTATGTATATATATATATATAGGGGGCACAAACTCTTGGAGCTCTGTAACTTGTTTTTTCAGGGTGGTTACAATGGCAAGATTATTTTGTAGTGGATCCTGAACTACAAAGAAGTATCTGGTGTAGCAGTCACAGGACTAAAGAGAAGTCAGATGGAAAGCCAGTTGTCAGTAATGGGTTATCACGATATGCAGTACAGGGGATAAGGTGGGTAATGTAGTCAGGAAAGAAAGCCAGGAGAAAGTATCAGAAAGTCTTGTAGCAGTAGCAGGCAGAAGGGAAGCTGGATTAAACACTCTGGAGCAGACTAATCTCACAGTGAGGGGGTGGCAGAGCTAGGCTTTAATAGGAAGTCCAATTACCAGGTAGTGTGAAGCCAAACAGGGACTAGATCAGAGGTACAGGAAAAAGGCTGGGTTTCCAAAAAGAAACTGTTCAAGGGCTGGATAGCTCAGTACAAAAAATTACCACTTGGAGTGCCGTAGGTTCCTGGTTCAAGTTCTGACACTTTATATTAGATATTTGCCAGTCCCTATTCCTATGCCAACTCTCTGTGACTTCCAACACGCTATCTTTAAATTTATCTGGGCCAATAAATATTCAAGAATTAAGCACACTATAATGCACTACCACCGATGACTGGGAGGTCTTTTGGTGCCCAATCTAGTTAAATACTACAAATCAGCACGAATAGCTCAATGGGCAGTATGTCTGGGCTACGGAAAAGGCCCACTCTGGGTGAACATTGAGAAAAGGCGCATGAATCTGCAACTTATATCATTTTTAGCCTGGTCCTTGGACCCCCTTTCTCCAGGACTGCTACAGATGAGACCTCTGTCATATTATTCCCTCCTACTGTGGGGAAGCATTTGGATTAAATACAATCTGTCATCTAAGACCTCCCCAATGTTAAGAATAATTCCTTACCCTCTGTTCTCTCCGTGATAGACTTATCCCTTTTGAATTGGTGGAAAAGCAATATGCCACTTCTATAACAAGTCAAAGTTCCTTACTATACAGCAATTCATAGCCATATTCAAGCCACTTACATAAGAATATCTTCAGATCAACCAGGTATTTCACTTTGTCCACTCCTTATCTTTTCCCCCCACACCTCCCCTACTCACCCCATTCGAAAAGCAATGTGCGAATGACCTCTCATTTATGCATGTAGTTTTATGAACAAATCTGAAGTCAAGAAAACACTTCTGTTCATGAGAAGATAGGAAGAGGACCAGGGGAAGGATATGACTGTAGAGAGATGGCAGCGCTGTTGCTCCACAATCACTAAGGGCAGCCCTCAGGTTTCCTTCATGGAAACCTCAGTTAAAATCCTACACAGAACATATTTAGTACCACAGAGAGTGCACCACCTGTTCCCGTACTCCTCACTGCTTTGTTTCTGAGACTGTCAGGCTTTGGGAAATATTCTGCACACCTGGTAGTCTTGCCCAGAGGTGGAGAAACTGTGGACACAACTTCATAACTTGCTAAACCAGTTGTCTAGATGGATATCCTTGAACCTCTCTGTACATGAGGTGATGGATGGAATATCCATAATTATGCTATACAAAAGGATCCATGTAATTAGGGAGGATACTTTAACGAAATTCCAAGATATGTGGCAACCCTGGATTGACTATTTCAAAGTCACAGGACTATGTCACTTTATCTCAAATACCTATAGTAATATTCCCCACAGGAAACCAGCTCCAGTTATTTACTATGCTTATACAAGGGAGTGAATCCTTGACAACCCCGTTTTATACCTTTTGCTACCCCTTCCTAAAACTCTATACTAGGAGTCAGGTGCTATATTAAAAAGTAGTGTACTTTAAGATGGAAATAATTAGCCCCCTGCGTGGGGATGTAAGAAGGCTATGCACTTGTATCACATTTGAAAATATCTGAATAAAATCTGCTGAAACTAAAAACTCCATACAGATGTTGCTCTTGGTCAGATTTAAAGCTACAAAACCAGAACTGCAAGGCAACAGTGCTAATGACTGAGCCACCATATATGTTATTTCTTTTTCTTTCTCCTCTTCTTCTCCTTCTACTACTCCTCCATAGAAGGGAGAAAGTAGGAAGAAATTCAGTTGCTCAGTGGCTAGCACTTTTGCCTTGTGGCACTGGGGTTCTAGGCTTATGTTTGACTATGGCCAACATCTACATGGAGTTTGTATGTTTTCTTTCTGTTCTTTATTCCATATCCCTATACTCCTCTGGACAGGGATGAAATGTGGTGACTCAGCTGCTGGCATTGTTGTCTTGCAGTGCTAGAGTTGTGGGTTCTAATCTGACAAAAGGAAACATCCGTATGGAGTTTTTCAAAGTCCATGCAAATGTTTTACTTGATGAGATTTAAACTCATGACCCCAGCACTGCAAGGCAGCAGTTATAACCACTGAGCCACATTTATTAAAGATGCAGTACCACCATTACCTCTTCCCAGGTGATTTTTAATTTTTCACCAGTGATTTTTTTTTTTCTAAAAATCTGGTCGGGTTGATATCATCTGATTTTGCAAACATTCGCCCAATTTTATTGCCTGGCGGATCACAATAAGCCACACTACTACTTTCCATAGTTTTGTTATTGGAGTGTCACCATCATCCTGGCATGGGGGTTTTACTTACTGTAGCCATGGTATTGGGTTGCATTCTTGCTATGAGGGTGTTGCTTACTGTAGTCTTAGTATTGTGGGTGTACTATTGTCTTGTCGTGGGGTGCAAAGTACTGTAGTCTTGCTATGGAAGTGTTACTTTACTTAGATTCCAGCATAGTATAGTGTATTTCACAACAGACCACATGGGTCCTGGGGAACCCTAGCACTGCAAGGCAACAATGCTAACCACTGAGCCACCTGCATTGATGAGACCACCATCACTTCCTCCTGGCTGATTATTTCTGTTTTTCACCAATTATTAAATTTTTTTTAAAATCACGTTGGGCTGACATGATCTTATTTTGTGAAAATCAGTCTAAATGTATTACCCTGTCGATCACAATGAGCAACACTACTACTTACGGTAATATTGGTACAGGGATATTACTTACCATAGTAGTGGTATGGGGTTAATAAACACTGTACTATTGCTATGAAGATGTTACTTGCTGTAGTCTTGCAATGGCTGAGTTACTTACTGTAGTAATGCTTAAATTCCAGTGGAGTATTGTGTATTTCACAATCAAACAAATGGGTCCTAGGGAGCACAGTCCACACCCCTTAGAGCTTTTAGAGTTTTTCATTTCTTTATAATGGCACCTCCAATGATCACATTTAGGGTATGTTCACGGGAGTTGGAAATGCTGCTAGTTTTCAAAAGCAGAATGAGCTACAGAAAATCTACATTAACTTTAGTACAAGCATCGTGAATAGGATTTTACAAAATCCCATTTATGGGATGAGGAGAGTGTATCTTCATTGTAAATTGATCCACACTGCAAATTTCAGATAGCCAGTATGTCAATTAAGGGCAAAAACGCATGGCCTTATGCACAACTACGTTTGCCGCTACAGAGCGTAGTAGCGAATGAACTGAGGACTTTTTTCCCCTCTTGGGACATTCAAACTCTGCGCCACAGCCCAAGGAAAGAGCTAGTGAAAACAAAGCCATTGAAATCCATGGTTTCATTTAATCTTCTTATGTGGCCCCGATTCTCATGGCTGCATAACAGGACTAAAACAGGTTTGTCTGTTTAAGCCCTAATAATGTGGATTTACACTTTGGATTTCAGTGATTCAAATGATAGGATGAAATTTGCAGGAAAGTCTTACAAAATACCCATTCTGTGGTGTGTATTTCATGCGGATTTTCTCTGGTTGATTCTGCGTGAATTACAGTCATACGAAGATATGGCAAAATACGTCTACCTTTTTTGTGCAATAAGCGAGGTACTTTGCACAGGTGCCAGCGCGCAACACTCTGCATATTTGCACAAGCACCGCTAGTTAAGATGGGCGGGGAATCGCAGCTGGCCTGATTTAAATGGATATTAAGCCAAACAAGGTGCCACTGTGCAGGGGGTTGTACAGCATTTTGCACATACCCAAGCATACATATGTGTACATTTGCACACCTCCCACAGACCTCTGTTAATTCTGAAGCTGATGGTGCTGTTAAGCAAGGTGACAGGGAGCTAAGTTAAGTATTTTTTATACTTTCACGCTCCCTGGTTTCCACAGTATCCATTGCCAAGATCAATGCGCTGCATGGAAATCTGAGACTTTTCAGATTAATAGGCATGCGCTCTTCCATGGAATTTTATGGGAGAACTCCTATATGGCAACAGAGGCGTAACTTCAAGCTCCCGGGCCCCAATGCAAAACCTGTAACTGGGCCACCAACTATAATGCTTTACTCATAGTACTGGGCTCCCTATATGGAGAAGAGAGGCCTTATGGGCCCCCTAAGGCTCCTGGGCCCGGGTGCAACCGCATCCCCTGCATCCTCTATAGTTACGCCCCTGCATGGCAATCTGAAAAGAGTTAGCTTTATATCTTGTGCACAGACTTCAACGATGGGAATCAGGGTCAGGTGAGTAAAAAAAAAAAATACATTACCCAGATCCTTGTCACTGCTAGGTACTGCTGCTGGGACCAGTTTTTCTACAGGTTTCCAGGAGCACAGCTAAACAGATGTGGGATAATTGAGCTGGCTGGGTGTGCAGTTCTCCAGCCAGCGTATCACCACCGGTCTGCAGCACATATATACCAGCCCCTCTGGCTAGGGGATGCTGGTTTACCAATACCCGGGTGTGTGCTTCCTGGTGTATTCTCTATGGTGTGGATAGTGATGTATTCTGTGGGTCTGTGCAGCTGGCCGGACATGGTGTATGAACAGTCCTGTTGTGCATGGTGCGCATTCCTGGGTTTGTTGGTGTGAGATGTGTCCTGTCTGCTGGGATCATTTACCATCTAGGGCTATGTAAGTCATCAGGTTACAGCATTGGGCTGTCCCTACTGGGAAGATTGCTGCAGTTGCAAGCAGGACTGCTGGGCTAATTTGTCTTGTAAGACCCTTGTTGTGGGCTCGTGAACTTAACCCCTTAGTGACCACACGTTTTTGCTTTTTTCCATTTTCATTTTTTCCTCCCCTCTTAAGCTGTATTATGGCTTGTTTTTTGCGGAACAAGTTGTATTTTTCAATGATACTATTTAATGTACCATATAATGTACTGAAAAAATTCTAAGTGTAGAGGAATGGAAAAAAAATCATATTTTGCCATCTTTCAATGCGGCTTGTTTTTACGGCGCATAAACTGCAACACAAATGACATGATAACTTTATTCTATGGGTCAGTGAAATTACTAGGATACCAAACTTGTATAGTTTTTTTTTCTGTACTACTACTTTAATTTTTTTAATTATTTTTTGTCTCCATTTTCTCCCCACAATAACTTTTTTATTTTTCTGTCAATATAGTTGTGTGAGGGATCATTTTGTGCAGTACGTTCTGTAGTTTCCGTTAGTAGCATTCTACAATACATAGGACTTTTTGCTCGCTTTTCATTAGATTTTTTATTGGCAACAGGGTGACCAAAAAAACGCATTTCTGGCTGTTTTTATTTTTTTTTCTCGGACAACGTTCACTTTGCGGGGTAAATAATGTGTTACTTTGATAGATCTGACTTTTTTGGACGCGGCGATACCAAATATTTATTTTTGTTTCATTATTTAGATTTTTTTTATTTTAAATATGGCAAAAGGTTTTTTTTAAACTTTTATAACTTTTTTTACATAATTAATAGAACTTTATTGTTCTTATTTTTACTTTTTCTTTTAGTCCTCCTGGGGGAAAACAACTATCAATGCTTATATCGCTTATGCAGTATGATGTACTGCATTTTGACAGGCAGCCTATCAAGCCACCCCTTAGGGATGGCTTGATAGGCATTCTCCCATGACAGCCTTGGGGCCTTTCAGAAGGCCCCCAGCTGCCATGACACCCACACGGCTCCCCTGATCTCACCACAGAGGGGCCATACAGGACCCCCGAACATCGTTCGGGGGATGTAAATGCCACTGTCAAATCTGACAGCGGCATTTAAAGGATTAACAGTCCGTATCGGCCGTACAGCCAAACGGAGCTGTTGCCCGCAGTTGTCAGCTAAAAAAAACAGCTGACACCTGCGATGTATGGCGGGAGATAGCAGCACTATTTCCCTCCATACGCGTTCTGAAATGGAAGGACGTAAAAACACAATAGGGTGCTCACTAAGTGGTCAAGTGTCTTGACCAAAATACAAACTAAAACCTCATACCATATCTATTCCATCTGCTTATGTGTGAAGGTACACTAGATAAGTGTTTTTGGCATTTATCAGTCATTGTGTATGTCTGCCAGTGAGTCCAGTATGCAGTTCATTTGCCCTTGGTGTTCCGTCTGTGCATTTGTGTGAAGATATCTTGTTCCAAGGCCAGGGCGTCCAGGTTAGACGTGATAGTCACCTTGCCTTCCAGCACCTTAACTTAGTTTATGGTACAGTTAGGCAAGTCACAGGTACCCATTAATTTATATTGGACATTCCAGAACAAAATAACATGGTGGACTCCTCAATGTATAGTAATTTTTTTAAAATATTTGCTACCTTCTTAGTACCAACATATTATGCAGTGTTGTAGAAAGATTGTCAACACTCCCTGTGTTTAATAGGTCTCAAATTTTATTTCTGGCCTGAACTTAATTGCAAGTCAAGCAGCCTATTACCATATTTTTAGAGTGTGGGAAGAAGAACATATACGCTCCATAGAGATGTTGGCAAAACATTTTCGTGGTCAGGGACACAGCATAGAACAGATGAGAGTTATTATACTGAGGGGCAATTTCAAGTCCCAGCATCACAGAAGAATTTGGGAGTACAAATTTATTGTCATGTTTGATACCCTCAAGAGTGGAAGATCAGGATTCTTGCATAAGTGGAAAATATGAAAGGTCTGAAAGAGGTCAAGAGGGATGTCCTCCTCCGAATAATATTTTTTTTTTCTCTTTAAAATTTCAAAACAATCTAGAACTTGACTTGTAATAAGGTTGCAATCCAATAGGTGGTACTGCATCTCCTCCCATGTGCAGGTTGAGGGAGAGATAAAACACATCATAAAACTGTCCTGAGCTCAGTGGACTGATTTACGATTTATGTCCCAGCTCTGTTTGTCTGTTATTTTAAGCTTTGAGTGCACTGTACAGCAAATAGCATACACATATTTAATAATACACATATTAAAAACTTATGCTATACAATGAACATGTGTATGGCATAAAAATTAAGCAAAAAATATTTGAATCTACTTTTTTATATTCCAATTAAAAAAAAACTTAAAAACTAAGATACAAAACCATAAAATGAAACCTGAGAGAACAACAAAAATGAACACCCAAAAACAAGAAATTACAGGGAGCATTTCAGTCACACAATATTCATATATATATACGGCCATTTTGGGGAAAAATGTATTGAAGTCAGAATGTACTTTAATAGGAAAATTCAAACAATAAAATTATTGTTATGACTAGAAGGACATGTAAATGATGTATTTCTAAGGGCTTGTAAAGAGTCCTTTAGGAACATCTGAAGACACAAAGGCAGGTTAAAATAAGTATATTCCGCAACTCACTGCTGGAAGCAACCATGTACAAGGAATGGAACGTTGGGGGGCTACATAGTATTATCTGAATTAAGATTGGAAATTTAGAAAAAAATAATTTACTAGACATGGAAAGACTTGTACATATAAGAAACATTATCTGTAGCAATGAAAATAAGCTCATACTTTTCAAAGCACTGAAGTGAGACTGTAGGTTTGGGCTTTGAACATGTGATGCGTTGCTCCTCATCCGTCTGGTGTGCATTAGGAGGAAATGAATTAGCAGGAAGTTGGCTACACAAAATATCATAAATGGCGGATAAGAGCCTAGAGCAAATACCAAGAAGCGGCTCAAAAAGATTTCAGCAACAACTTCTCTGTAATCTGTCATATTTTCAATGGATTCATTTAATGCAATCTGAACCCTTAAGCCAGAACTCTGCCAACCAAATGGAAGGCTAGAAATCAGTGAAATTAGCAGAGAGACCTGAATCAACCATGGGACAATGGTGGAGATCCTGGTCTTCAGAAAAACAAACAGTTTATAGTTGTAGGTTACAATTTTCACACAGTAGAAGACACAGAGGATGGTGGCAATCCAGAGACTGCTGTAGAATATGAACATAAGCAGAATACTTAGGATTGGTAACAGAACATTATTTTGCATCAGCCATGGAAGAAATAGGAAGATAGTGTTCTGTATAATGATGCAGAGAAAATACAAGCCTCTGGAAATGGCCAAGGAGCTCAGGATCTTATCACAGGTCTGAAGAGATTTCAGTCTTTTCCATTTCATGACATTAGTAGCCACAATAATCATATTTGCTGTGAGACCAAACAGGCAGATCACATAGAGCACAGCGGTAGGAACATATCCCATCATCATCAGTGAGAGTCTCTTTCCAGGATGCACGATCTCTCCTGTAGTGTTGTGTCTCAGGTTTGTATACAAATCAAATAATTTATGATTTTTATAGCAGTTTTGTGTCCATCACTCATGTAAATTCTACCCGCAGGATTGACATGATGGATTTCCATGCAAAACTTTAATCCTGCCTTTAGCTGGATGCAAATACATGTGCTCAGGGGAATAAACAAATACACATAATGGAATGCAATAATTGTACTCCTTTTTCACCACAGTAAAATATCATACTTCCCAGCTCAGGTCTGATAAGATGTCAGGTTGGTAGCTGACAGAAAGACAGATCAACGAGGTTACATAAAGGGGCCAGAAAACTGATAACATAAATGAATACAGAAGCTTATTTGATCGTAAATGTTCTGAATTAAATCTAAAGAAAATAGCAAAGTAGACAGTATTCAGCGCCTCATCCAAGAACACATCACATCCCAATAGAAAGATATGTTGGCACTCACCTAGTGCTCAGCGGATCACCCCAAATGGAATAGCCACCAGCGCTTAGTGTACAAGGTAGCTCATCCTCCTCCTTTCACCTTAGTCCCCGAAAGTAGGAGAGGCAGCCTAGAATGGAAAGCCCACTGGATAACCAGGGCTTAAAAAGATAACAGCAAGGAAAAAAAGAAAAAATCTTCCCGCGCTCCAAGGCTTAAAGGATTAGTGAAGACCCGGGTCCATAGAGTTACATAAACCAACGTTTATTATTGCTACGCGTTTTGGCATTCAAATAACGCCTTTTTCAAGCAATAATACACATACATATTACAATCCTAAAAGCTGTCTTATATATACATAAATGCCATAAACAATAAACTTACACAACTTACGCCATCCAACCTCCGGTATATGCGTCCTCAATTGGGAGGAGATTTCAAACTGTGATACTATTGCGAAAAGTTATTTTTGGACAGGATATGGATTTTAGTACTTTAGAAATGTGTTTCTTGAAGAAATGCAACTTTAGTACCAGACTAAATGATGATGCTTGTTTGGGGAATTGAGTTCTTTTGTGTTTAGAATAGAAAAGGTCATTCTTTCTATTCTTTCTGTTCGGGGGGTAGCATGTGTGTGAGGGGGGGGGGGCATGCTATAATTAGAAGAAATATGTGGGTACAAACTAGATAGGTTTGTTGTGGTGGGGAGAGGGACTGGTATTTAGAAAAAGAGTATAAATTTCAACCATATTAGAAAGAAAATGTTTGGTGAACTAACTATAAAAAGAAAAACTAGTTAAGTAATCACGTGGAGAACAATGCACCTCAGTGTCACCTTGAAAAGTGTTAATGCAGGTTATGCAGGCGTCTCTCCCAATGATGAACCAATCCATTGAACTTTAACAATTTAGTGTTCCTATAGTATGTATGAAAACCTTATCCGTGCGCAGAGATCGCTCAGTCAATGTAGGAGATCGTCGCCTCCCCCCACCCCCCAGCAGGGGCCCAGCATCAAAGGACTTCGAGTGCCTTGGGAGGAGACATGTAACACCATCCAATGAGTCAACTCCATTTTCCTGATAAGAGAGAGAAGAGAGAGAAGGAGAGAGAAAAGAAGTAAACAGAACAACAACATTACAACCTTATATCTTCCCTCCTCTCCACAATTGTAACAGTACTCAAATCCCGCATAATTTGCAATGCTTAGGCTTTGACCCTGTCCAGACTAAACCTGGTCAGACATGTGTAGCGTGGAGCTCGAGGGGACAGTAACAACCATATGCCCCCAAGGCCCACCCCATCACACACTACCAGTCAGCACACAATGATGGAAGCACATTACCAAATTGTCAAGCCCCCACCACCCATAAAGTATCTTACTTCTAGAGAAACTTCACAGATGTAATAATTATCACTGTCTTCAGGTACCCTGCTTTCCGACTAGCAAGAAAGGGATGAGAGTCCACCATATCAAAGGAAGATCTATCGATTGATCTGAAAAACATAAAGAAGGGAATCTCTCCCCAGACCAGTACACCAACTAGTCCAAGGATCCAATAAGCAAGGTTCTCTTTTATGTCCATTTATTAATAAGCATATTTTGTTCATGTGTTCGAAGAAGTTGACTTTGTTGTGCATTTCCTGCTTTTAGCAGATTTGAACTTCTGAATAGTTTTCCAGGATTTCCCTTTTGGAAGTAGGGGAATGGTGAGGTCATATTGTGTGGGCATCCAGGATGGAATAACAATGGGCTCAATGTTCAATTGTTGCCACACCTTGTCCAGGTCCTCTGGGGCTCTAACTGTGATTCTATGCCGATTTTTATTTATGCTTAGACCAAAAGGGAACAACCATGAGTACTAAATGTCTTTTGCTCTTAGAGGTTTCAGGACTCTGCTTTTCACCAGTGTTGATGGTGCAATATATTGGTAAAAGTGGATTGGAGCATCATTGTATTTAACTAGTATGGTTGAGATCTTGAAGCAGAAAGTATTGCATTTGTGTCAATAAATGAAAGTAGGCCACAGATTACATCTCTTGGTGGCTCCTCAGCTTTTGGCTTAGAGCACACCCACAGAGCTGTAGGGCCTATCTGAATGCCTGCTGCTCTTTCCTCTCCTGGCAACTCAGAAAAAAGTTTACCGGCAACTTTGCGAAGTGATTCGGATGCCCACGATTCTGGAAGACATTTTATCTGTATGTTACAATGGCGGTTTCTATTTTCCTGGTCTTCTATGAGTGTAAGCGCACAGTCAAGGTATGAACGGTGTGCCTCCATTACTTGTGTGGTGACTTTTGCTTGTTTAATGATTGCTGAGCATGACCCCTCCAATTCCTCCTCTCTATGTCCTATTTGTTGAAGTTCAGATTTGATATCCGCTAATTGGTTGGTGTGACCTGGAGTAGGGCTTTCTTGAGGAATGATTTAAAAATATTTGCCCCATATCGTTCTCTTCCTCTTCTACTTCACTTTCCATCTCCAAATCGGTAGGGAGATCTGCTCTGTCATAGACTGCGCAAACTGTGACGTTAACATAGAGTTTGGTGATTAAGCATTCTTTTTCCTAAGAAACTTCTGCATGTCTACCTGATTCTTTAATCTCCTCGGGTGGTGTCAGGAGATCATTACTTCACTCCCTGCTGCCCTTCACTATTTCTTGACTGCGTGGTAAGCTGAGAAAATTTAGATACTTGAAATTAGTCCTTTTACGTGAGCTATATGTTTTCCACTTGTTCTTTGTCATAGAGTGAGTTGGTTCTTTGCTGACAAAGGTGAACACTGTAAACATTTTGTCAAAGTCAGACCTGCACGAGAGTCCTTATAAAAAAAATTTAGTTATTCAGAACTCCAATGCAAGATTTTACTAAAAATTAGAGCTGAGCATTGCAAATACCTTGTTACAATTCAGGTTATCTATGCTCAAATACTGCAGAGGGGTAGGTGAAGTAAGAGGGGTTTTTCAGTAATTCTGTGATGCTTCCCTTGAACCTCTCACAGTCTTCGGTTAGGGCGGGAAGGGGAAGAAGGTGAAGTGTGGAGGATCAGTATTGCCTTTGTTCTCAGGACTGCCAGGAAGCCTAGTTGACAGAGCTTCTGTCACCCTAAAGGATAATGCCTCTCACACACAACTATCTGTCCGTCTCTTCACACCCTGCTTTGGCACGCCGGGAAGTTCATGGATCAGAGTGTGGTTTTGAGCTTCCCTATGCCATCCCTCACTTCATCTCCAGGACAGTCCTTGTAAGGAGAAGCGCCGCTGCCTCTGTGGGTTGTTTTTTCTGTGCTTTCATGGCTCTGCCTGGCGATCTTCTGGCCTGCTCAGAAATCTAGTGCTCGGCTTAGCTTACGGCACAGGGCCTCAACTATTAACTGTTACGTGCAGCCAAACAGGCCGTGGAGCTCTCCGTTTGTACTTTGCCCTCCAGGAAGGGTGATTCGGGTGGTGAGCGGATCATCTGAGATTCTTTAAAATGCCAGTAACTGTTGGTGTCTTTTCCTGGCTAAGATGCCCTGCATCAGCACGTCTGCTCCCTCTGCAGGCAAGGTCACGTCCTCCAGGGCTCATTTTTTTGTGGAACATCCTGTAGTTTCTTTTAGTATCATGTTAGAGGTGTGTATCTTTCTCATCACTTACTATTACATTTTTTGTTGGAGACAGTGTGATCAAAAATAGTGGTGTTTTTATTTGTAATGACATTTACTGTGCGGGATGAATAATGTGTTACTTTGATGGATCGTGCCTTTATGGATGCAGCAATAAAAAATACATTTTTATTTAATTATTTTATTTTTAGTTTAAAATGTATTTTATTAAAGACTTGTGTAATACAGACAGTGAGAGAAATAGCACTCTCAAAATGATTCATTACTGAAGTATAATCAATAACATTACCAAGAAAAACAATTTGACAGGTGAACTAAGCTTATGTCAAATAAAATGTTTCCTAAATATGTCTCTATAGTTTATTAATTCAATATCCTCAAGTTAGTAAATGATCAAATGAGCTGTATGAAAAAAAAGGGGAATATCTATCCCCTAACAGTACTCATAACATTTTCAAAAACCATTCTACATATTAAGTATGACCCCAGGTGGAAATCCTTCTGAAGAGGTTGGGGTAGGGGGAAGGAGAGAGAATTGGAAGGAGAGGTGTGGAAGAAAAGGCGAGAAATCAGAGAAAGACAAAAAACAGAAAAGTGAAAATAAAAGGGGGGTACAGAGATTTAAAAAAAGTAGCAAAAGAAAGGAAAGATAGAGCGTGCCTTCAGCCTGTACCATCAAGCCAGCCCTTTACCAGCCACTTCCGAGGTAAAATCCCATTTGCCAGCCACTGTTCAAGCCCAGCAGATATGTCAACCATAATTCACAAGTAGCATAATAAGACATATGTTGATCGTCGTCCCTAGCCCTCATCTCTTCCATATGGCCAGTTTCAACCATTGCTATTACCCAGTTCAATCGTGTCAGGGGGTCCTGTGATCTCCAAAACATAGGCATCACTATCCTTATGGCCTGGAGGAAAAATATTAAGATATTCCTCTTGTTAGTACTATTGGGCCCCGGCAAGATAGATAGTAAGGCAATTTTCGGAGTAAGTGTTAAAGAGCTCCTGTTCAAGACATTATATAGGCCCTCTTTTCACAGCTCAGAAAGTCAGTAATAAGACCACCATATGTGTGTGAGCGTGCCGGTCTCTCCCAAACATCTCCAGCACATATCCGAAGTTACTAAGTAGAACCTGGCCAAACACACTAGGGTGCGATACCACCTTATTATAGCTTTACAATTCAGCTCTTGGTGGTTGCCTGAGACTGACATCTTGTGGGTCAAGCACCAAGCCTTATCCCATTCATCCTCTGTCAGAGACTGGCCCAACTCCTTTTCCCAAGATCTCTGAAATCTCTTTACCACATCCCGATTCCCTCCAGTGACCAAGATGTCAAAGACCTCGGAGATCTCACCTCTCGCCTGCTGAGGCCCTTCACAAAGAGCTCAAAGGGCATAGGTGGTACAGTGAATTCCGAGATTGGTCCCAGAGCTCATATGAAATGGCCTATCTGAAGGAATTGGAACCATGACCCTGGCGAGGCTACTAGGTGATGTTGTTGTGCAAATTCATCCCAAATCTTCAAGACTGAAGCCATGAAGGGTTAAACCTGAATGCCCCATCGCCCCAAGCCTTCCTTAAGCCAAATGAGTCCCTGTGCCAGACCCGGAGAAGAGTACTGTTCCATTTTGACCCACTGCTTAGGTGGTTTCTTGTGAACCAGATTTAAGACCAACTTGCAAATCACAGCTCTATAGTGTAAAATTTAATCCAGTAATCCTGCTCCTCCCATTTCCCTCCACTGAGTGAGCACACTATAGCTAATGCACGGTCTGCATCCCCCTACACGCACACACACACACACAAAACATGTTACTGCCTGTCTCAATTTAAGGAAATAATTTCTTGGGATTTGAATGAGCAGTGTTTGAAAAAGGTACAGGAGCTTAGGGATAGAATTCATTTTGATGGTATTTATCCTGCCGAACCATGAAAGGGTCAATGGTCGCCACCTATCAAAGTATCTTACCAGCAAAGAATAAATAGGCTCAAAATTCAGCTCATCTAATTGTCCCGAGTTAGGAGGAAGGGTCACCCCCAAGTATATGATGTGATCTTCTCGCCAATCCAGAGGGAATTGCAATTTAAGCTCCGAAGTTGGGAGGGTGATGTTTAGGATTTCTGATTTGCGCAGGTTGATTTTAAAGTTGCTAACATGACTATATCTTTCAAATTCTAACAGAACGGTGGGTATAGCTTGATTGGGGTTTGTGATGTATACTAGGAGGTCATCTGCAAATGGGACTACTTTATGTTCATTTTGAGCCACTCTATATCCCATCACCTCTTTATTTGCCCTGATGACATTAGCTAACGACTCCATGACCAGAACATACAGTGTCAGGGAAAACGAGCATCTCTGCCTCGTACCATTTCTGATATTAATTGGTCAGGAAAGTTTCACATTCATCCTGACCCGTGCAGTGGGGCCATTATATAGAGCCATAACCCAATTGTTTAATCTCCTACCTAGTCCTATCTTCCGTAGGGTAGCCTCCAGGAATGCCTAGCTTACACGGTCGAATGCCTTTTCGGCATCTATCGATAAAAGGCATAGTGGATTATTTGCTGCCCTCCCCCCTTTTTTCAGGGAAAGTGTTCTGATGGTGTTGTCCCTGGCTGCTCGTCATTGGACAAATCCTACTTGATCTCTATGAATAATCTGAGGGGCAAGCGGTCTTAGGTGTGTGGCTATAGTTCTTGGAAAAATTTTTGCATCAACATTTAGCTAAGAAATTTGGCGGTCTACCAGGTTTTGGTAAAACTGTGTTAATGGCTTGTAATGCTTGGTGTGGGGATGGGCAATTCCCCGATACTGCATTAAAAACCCTGCTCAGTATAGGAGCTACCATCTCCCCGCATATCTTATAGAATCTGGGTGTAAAGCCATCAGGACTGGGGCTCTTTCCTATTTTGAAGTTCTGAATTTCTCCTAAGATCTCTGGTTCTAGGAAGTCCTGCTCCAACCACTCGGCCTCATCTGAGGGAATTGGCGGCAGGGCGTGACTATTTAAATATTGTTCTATGACGTCTCCCACAGAGTCATTCACCTCGCCCCCAATATTATAGAGCTCGCTGTAGCATGTCCTAAAACACTGTAGAATGTCGTTTGTTGCATAAACTTTCCCCTATTCCTTCGACTTATTGCGAAAATGTAAGACTGGCTTCCCCGTGGATTCAGTGCTCTCGCTAGCCAGGAGCTACATTTATTACCGTATTCATAAAAACCTCCTTTTATTCTGTCCCTCATGCATAGGTGCGCTCAGTCCATTTACCCAAGAATCTGTAGATGTAGTGACAGGATCTCAGCGTTTAACAACAGGGAGGCCTGAGACTTATTAGCTTGTTCCACCCTATCTAATTGGGCTATCAACTTTGTCAACTTTCCCGTGCTATCTTTCTTAAGCCTAGACCCATGTAAGATGAATATACCCCTCACAACACATTTTAAAGCTTCCCATTGTAATGTTAGGGATGTCGTATCTGTTTTGTGAACTTCAACAAAAGTTTCTATAGAGCGTCTGATCTCTGCCAGACATAGAGTCATTCAAAAGGCTGTTGTTAAGTCACTATCTATTCAGTACCCCCATCCCCCTGTCTCCCCTCTCAGGAGTGTCCAATAGAAAGGCGCATGGTCTGACCATATAAAGTTACCCATAGGGCTTTGAGGGGCCAGATCCAGGAGACCATGGGAGATAAAAATATAATTCTGCCTCCCATGACTATTATGGGCGGAGGAATGATGGCTGTAGTCCTTGACCCCTGGATGTAAAATTCTCCAGAGGTCAACAAGTCGCAGCGCAGACAACCGTCTCCGAAACCTATGCAGGGCCACTAGGGAAGAGCTGGACTTACCCGAGGACAAGTCCAGGCTTGGCTCTAGACAGAGGTTGAAATCCCCACCAAGGAAGACATTGGAGCCGGACGCACACTGTGCCAATTCTCCCAAGATGCACTATCCAAAGTCGGCCTGACCTGTATTGAGAGAATAAATGTTAGCCACTGTAAGTATGCCATGTCCTTTCTCCAACTTTAAAAATATCTTAAAGTTGGATCTTATGTGGAAGACTTTTGTGAATTGCTATGGATACACCGCAAGCCTTTTTCTCAGGATGTACACTGTGATACCAGTTTTTGTAATGTTTGTTATTACATTTTGGAATGTGACCCATTCGATAATGTGCCTCCTGGAAAAGCGCTATAAGTACTCGCTTTTTTTTGCATTTGAGTCAGAATCTGTCCCCTTTTAGCGGGGCAATTCAGGCCTCTGGCATTGTACGTACCAAAAGAGAGACTGGTCATGGTTATATACTATAGACGCTGAGGTGGGCTGCTCTGGTAGCTGGGGCATGAAGTACTAGGGACACAGAGAGTAAAGATAGGTAAAATAGAAGTAGGGTAAGAGTGTGGTGACAGAAGGCGCACATTTTGCCGATCGGAGTGTAGTGTCCCAATCTCACAAGGTGGTAGACTGATCCAAGGTCAGCTACAGACAGCACTAAATGGCATCAACCCGGTGGAGTGGGATATTGAGGGTACCCAAGTAGTACAGCCCTCCCCTCCACGCTACCACCACCAATAAAAAAAAAAAGAGAGAATAACTCTACATGCAAATCAAACTCTGACTCCTGTATGTAACAAATATTAACTGTTAAACTACATGACTGCATGGCATAGCAATGCTGACTTGGCACATGGCTGAACAAGATAGGCTCAACTATCATAACCATGCATTAATTCAACCATGACAGATCACAAAAAATTGTAATATATAGAGATGAGCGAGCACCAAAATGCTCGGGTGCTCGTTACTCGAGACAAACTTTTCGCGATGCTCGAGGGTTCGTTTCGAATAACGAACCCCATTGAATTCAATGGGCGACTCGAGCATTTTTGTATATTGCCGATGCTCGCTAAGGTTTTCATTTGTGAAAATCGGGGCAATTCAAGAAAGTGATGGGAACAACACAGCAACGGATAGGGCAGGCGAGGGGCTACATGTTGGGCTGCATCTCAAGTTCACAGGTCCCACTATTAAGCCACAATAGCGACAAGAGTGGGCCCCCCCCCCCCCAACAACTTTTACTTCTGAAAAAGCCCTCATTAGCAATGCATACCTTAGCTAAGCACCACACTACCTCCAACAAAGCACAATCACTGCCTGAATGACACTCCGCTGCCACTTCTCCTGGGTTACATGCTGACCAACCCCCCTCCCCCTGCACGACCCAGTGTCCACAGCGCACACCAAACTGTCCCTGCGCAGCCTTCAGCTGCCCTCATGCCACGCCACACTCATGTCTATTTGTAAGTGCGTCTGCCAGAGGAACCGCAGGCACACACTGCAGAGGGTTGGCACGGCAAGGCAGCGACCCTCTTTAAAAGGGGCGGGCCGGTAGTCCACAATGCTGTACAGAAGCAATGAGAAATCCAATCCTGTGCCACCTCCATCTGGAGCTGCACACGTGGGCATAGCAATGGGGAACCTATGTGCCACACACTATTCATTCTGTTAAGGTGTCTGCATGCCCCAGTCAGACCGCGGTTTTTTATAAATAGTCACAGGCATGTACAACTCCGCAATGGGAATTCCCTGTGCACCCACAGCATGGGTGGCTCCCTGGAACCCACCGGCGGTACATAAATGTATCCCATTGCAGTGCCCTGGACAGCAGAGCTAACGTCAGATGAAATGCAGGTGGGCTTCGGCCCACACTGCATGCCCCAGTCAGACTGGGGTTCTTTAGAAGTGGACACATGTAGTTACAACTCCCTGTGGACCCACAGCATGGGTGGCTCCCTGGAACCCACCGGCGGTACATAAAAATATCCCATTGCATTGCCCAACACAGCGGATGTAACGTCCGCTGTAATGCAGGTGGGCTAAAAATTAATTTGATTACACTGTAGGCGAGGGCCCACAAAAATTGCTGTATCAACAGTACTAAAGTACATCAGAAAAATTAGCCATGGCCAACCAAGAGGGCAGGTGAAACCCATTAATCGCTTTGGTTAATGTGGCTTAATTGGTAACTAGGCCAGGAGGCAGCCCAGTTAAAATAAAAATTGGTGGAGGTGAAAGTTTCAACGCTTTAATGAGCATTGAAACGTATAAAAATTGTTTAGAAAAATTATATGACTGAGCCTTGTGGGCCTAAGAAAAATTGTCCGTTCGGCGTGATTATGTGAGGTTTCAGGAGCAGGAGGAGGAGGAGGAATATTATACACAGATTGATGAAGCGAAAAGGTCCCCGTTTTTGATGGGGATACAGAACGATTAGAGATGAGCGAGCACGAAAATGCTAGGGTGCTCGTTATTCGGGACGAACTTTTCGCGATGCTCGAGGGTTCGTTTCGAGTAACGAACCCCATTGAAGTCAATGGGCGACCCGAGCATTTTTGTATTTCGCCGATGCTCGCTAAGGTTTCCTTGTGTGAAAATCTGGGCAATTCAAGAAAGTGATGGGAACGACACAGCAACGGATAGGGCAGGCGAGGGGCTACATGTTGGGCTGCATCTCAAGTTCACAGGTCCCACTATTAAGCCACAATACCGGCAAGAGTGGCCCCCCCCCTCCCAAAAACTTGTACTTCTGAAAAGCCGTCATTAGCATGGCATACCTTAGCTAAGCACCACACTACCTCCAATAAAGCACAATCACTGCCTGCATGACACTCCACTGCCACTTCTCCTGGCTTACATGCTGCCCAACCGCCCCCCCTCCCCCCCACAGCGCACACCAAAGTGTCCCTGCGCAGCCTTCAGCTGCCCTAATGCCTCACCACCCTCATGTCTATTTAGAAGTGCGTCTGCCATGAGGAGGAACCGCAGGCACACACTGCAGAGGTTGGCACGGCTAGGCAGCGACCCTCTTTAAAAGTGGCGGGGTGATAGCCCACAATGCTGTACAGAAGCAATGAGAAATAGAATCCTGTGCCACCGCCATCAGGAGCTGCACACGTGGGCATAGCAATGGGGAACCTATGTGTCACACACTATTCATTCTGTCAAGGTGTCTCTGCATGCCCCAGTCAGACTGGTAATATGTACCTTAACAGTAACCGCGTTGGTGGTAATGTGGTGGTGACTGCGGACCTAGTAGCGCGGTTTTATTTTGTTGGTTTTCGGAATGTGGCCAGGATTAAGTGGGCCGTGGCGGGGGGATGGTGGGGGGTCTCTCTTGTAGTGTCGGTAAAGGTGAAATTCTTGGACTGCCACCAGACGAACCAATGCAAAGGCATTTGCCAAGAATGTTTGTTTTCCCTGTTGGAGGAGGAGGGGGATGTTTTTGAGGCACTACGTGTCCTCTACACGTGTCCGTGGTTATATGCACCTTTACAGTAACCGCGTTGGTGGTAATGTGGTGGTGACTGCGGACCTAGTAGCGCGGTTTTATTTTGTTGGTTTTCGGAATGTGGCCAGGATTAAGTGGGCCGTGGCGGGGGGATGGTGGGGGGTCTCTCTTGTAGTGTCGGTAAAGGTGAAATTCTTGGACTGTCACCAGACGAACCAATGCAAAGGCATTTGCCAAGAATGTTTGTTTTCCCTGTTGGAGGAGGAGGGGGATGTTTTTGAGGCACTATGTGTCCTCTACACGTGTCCGTGGTTATATGCACCTTTACAGTAACCGCGTTGGTGGGAAATGGCCTCGCCGCCATCATGTCTTTGGGAAGCCTCTGTTTCCACACCCCAGAGACATACCATTAGCAGCGGTATAGGCAGAGCCCAGAATTCGTAACATTTCAGCCGTAGCATTAGGACAGGCCCCACTAACATATCACTAGCAGCATTATAGCGGGAGCGCAGTCTTCGTTCCATGTCAGCAATAGTAGCACTCAAGACAGGCCCCACTAACATATCACTAGCAGCATTATAGCGGGAGCGCAGTCTTCGTTCCATGTCAGCAATAGTAGCACTCAAGACAGGCCCCACTAACATATCACTAGCAGCATTACAGCGGGAGCGCAGTCTTCGTTCCATGTCAGCAATAGTAGCACTCAAGACAGGCCCCAGTAACAATTCCGAAGCAGCAGTATAGTGGGAGCCCAGTCTTCGTTCCATGTCAGCAATAGTAGCACTCAAGACAGGCCCCACTAACATATCACTAGCAGCATTATAGCGGGAGCGCAGTCTTCGTTCCATGTCAGCAATAGTAGCACTCAAGACAGGCCCCAGTAACAATTCCGAAGCAGCAGTATAGTGGGAGCGCAGTCTTCGTTCCATGTCAGCAATAGTAGCACTCAAGACAGGCCCCACTAACATATCACTAGCAGCATTATAGCGGGAGCGCAGTCTTCGTTCCATGTCAGCAATAGTAGCACTCAAGACAGGCCCCAGTAACAATTCCGAAGCAGCAGTATAGTGGGAGCGCAGTCTTCGTTCCATTTCAGTAGCTGCAGTATAGCCAAGGCCCAAGTTACATTTATGTAGCTAAAGTGTAGGCCAACCCCACACACCTTTCTGTACCATGAGTGCAGGTGAAGAACATACAAATTGCTATGATTACACTGTAGGTGATGGCCCCAAAAAATTGGTGTACCAACAGTACTAATGTACCTCAGTAAAAATTGGCCATGCCCAACCAAGATGGCAGGTGAAACCCATTAATCGCTTTGGTTAATGTGGCTTAAGTGGTAACTAGGCCTGGAGGCAGCCCAGTTTAACCCCTTAGTGACCAAGCCTGTTTGCGCCTTAATGACCAGGCCAAATTTTGCAAATCTGACATGTGTCACTTTAACATGGAAAAACACCAGAAAGGTTTTGCATATCCAAGCGATTCTGACATTGTTTTTTCGCCACATGTTGTGCTTCATTTAGGCGGAAAAAATAGACCGATAGAAATTGTGTTTATTTATTAAAAGCGCCAAAATTGGGAAAATTTTGAAAAAATCGTCATTTTTTCACATTTCCAACTGCAATATCTTAAATATGTGCAAACATAATATAGAAATTTTTGCTAAGATTTATATTTCCACCCGTTTACTTTATTTTGGGCGCACATTGGAAAAACTTTCGGTTTTTTTAAACTATTTAGGAGACGTACAAATTTAACATTACTTTTTAGCATTTTGAGGAACACTTTGTTTTCCTATACCAAGCCGAGATTGGAAAGGCTCATGAGTGTCAGAATAATAGATACCCCCCCAAATGACCTCATTTTAAAAACTACACCCCTTAATGTATTCACTGAGGGGTGTCATGAGTATTTTGACCCCACAGTTTTTTTTCAGGAATTAATTCAATTTAGAGGAGAAAAAGTAAAATTTCATATTTTTGCAAATCTGTCATTTTAAAGACATATTTTTTTCCTATAGTTTACATGAAAATCAGGATTTACACCCCAAAATGGATACCCCTATTTCTGCCGTGTTCAGAAATATACCCATTGTGGCCCTATTGTTATATCTGAGTCCACAACGGGGCCCAAAATGAAAGGAGTAGTCAGTGTCTTTCAAAACAGAAATTTTGCTTGAAGTCCTTTTAGGCCCCATAGCACACATGGAAAAAATTGTGATTTTCGTTTTTTCGGCAATTCTGTCATTTTAAAAACAGCTTTTTTGTACAGCACACATATGAAGGAAGACTTGCACCCAAAAATGGATACCCCTGTTTGTCCCGTGTTCAGAGACATACCCATTGTGGCCCTAATCTTATGTCTGGATACACAACGGAGCCCAAAATGAAAGGAGCGACCGGTGGCTTTCGGAACACAAATTTTGCTTGAAGTCCTTTTAGGCCCCATTGCCCACTTGTAGAGTTCTTGAGCGCCCAAAACCATAGAGAACCCCCACAAATGACCCCATTTTGAAAACTAGACTCCTTAACGAATTTATCTAGGGGTGTACTGCGCATTTTGACCCCACAGTTTTTGAATAAATTCAAGCAAAGCAAATGGAAAAAATTTGGATTTTTGTTTTTTTGGCAATTCTGTCATTTTAAAAACAGCTTTTTTTGTACAGCACACATATGAAGGAAGACTTACACCCCAAAATGGATACCCCTGTTTGTGCTGTTTTCAGAAATATACCCATTGTGGCCCTAATCTTATGTCCGCATGCACAACGGGGCCCAAAATAAAAGGAGTAATCGGTGGCTTTCAGAACATAGATTTTGCTTGAAGTCCTTTTAGGCCCCATTGCCCACTTGTAGAGTTCTTGAGCGCCCAAAACCATATAGAACCCCCACAAATGACCCCATTTTGAAAACTAGACCCCTTAACGAATTTATCTAGGGATGTACTGCATATTTTGACCCCACAGTTTTTGAATAAATTTAAGCAAAGCAAAAGGAAAAAAATAGGATTTTCATTTTTTGGGCTATTGTGTCAATTTAAAAACAGTTTTTTTTGTACAGCACACATATAAATGAAGGCTTTCACCCCAAAATGGATACCCCTGTTTGTCCCGTGTTCAGAAACATACCCATTGTGGCCCTAATAGACTTACAGGACCCATGGCTAGGCCTACAATGAAAGGAATACCCGTTGGATTTCAGGATACCACTGAATAAATTCCAGGCCCCATTGCCCACTTATAGAGCCATTGAGCGGCCAAAACTATAAAGAACCCCCTCAAATGACCCCATTTTGAAAACTAGACCCCTTAACGAATTCATCTAGGGGTGTACTGCGTATTTTGACCCCACAGTATTTGAATGAATCTAAGCAAAGCAGAAGGAAAAAGTTACGATTTTCAATTTTTTTGGCAATTTTTTCAATTTAAAAACAGTTTTTTTGTACAGTGCACATAGGAATGAAGACGTTCACCCCAAAATGGATACCCCCGTTTGTCCCGAGTTCAGAAACATACCCATTGTGGCCCTAATCTACTTACAGGACGCATGGCAAGGCCTATAAAGGACGGAACACCTGTTGGATTTTAGGGCACAACTGAATAAATTCCAGGCCCCATTGCTTATTTGTACAGAATAAAGATTGACTCCCTAAAAATTCCCCCCCCTCCCCCTCCGCGCCCTTCTTGGCGTTCGCAAATCTTAGATAAAAGTAAAAATGTGAACTGTGTAGTATTTCCGAAGACAGGGGTAATTACGGAGGCTGGTTGAATGGGCCCATGGGGCAATAAAACCGGGTATCCCCCCCCCTCCTCTCATGCTTTTTGGGGGTATTTCATGACCTCAGTGGCGGGTATGGGGTGTAAAAAGTGGCGTTCCGTGAGTCTCCGTAAGCTTGATGAGGTGCGGCGGTCTCACACAGAAAGCGCTCAACAAGGTGCTCCTGGAACTGCAGGAAAGCGAGCGTTCCCGGGGCTTCTTGTAAAATACGTATCACAGGTAGCGGTCTGAATAACGCCGGGCTCACGCGGGTGCAGGCGGAATCCGCTTGTGGAGGCCCACAGCGGATCCCATCTGTGAGCCCGGCTGTGACCCTGCGTACGGCTGCGTAATGTACTGCGCATAACTGCCTACTCACACAGGCGGTCATGCACAGTACACCTTTGTTTGTATTTCCCGCACCATCGCTTAGCGATGACGCGGGTACCCGCAGCCCGTATACAATGTAGTTGCGTATGGGCTGCGGGTATATCCGCGACCATGGAGCACAATGGGCTCTATGTTGCCGATATCCGCAGTAAAATAGAACCTGCTGCGTTCTCTTTTCTGCGAGTGGATTACACAATTCCAACCCGCTAATGTGAGCGGAATTGTGTAACCCAATGCGATTGATCTGCGTATTACCACGGATCAGACGCATGTGGAATCCGTCATTCCTATCCGGTCATGTGAGACCGGCCTAAGGTAGATCGCTACCTTTTTATCACGTGACCGGGGACCGCTCAACGAGGCCCCTGGTCACTGCTCCAGGCTCTCTGTGACCGTTGGTCGCTGGGAGCAAGGAGATTTTAAATTTCCTGGGCTCCCTGACTCCTGCGCATGTGTCCGGCTTTTTGCCGGCAATCGCATGTGCAGAATCCTGGAAGGTCCACGGAGGAAGATCGCGTCGGGATTCAAATACGGAGGCCTCCGGTAAAAAGATTCATCTCCTCTCACCGATCGCATCAGTGAGGGGAGATGAAACTTCAAATTTTTTTTTTAACTTTTACGTGATCGCCATTATTGGATAACGGCGAACACGTGACCAGGAACCGCTCACCGCGGCCCTCCGTGAAATCTCCAGGCTCTTGGCTACGTTTTGTAGCCAGGAGCAGGGAGAATTTAAATTATCCTGGCAATCCACAGCTTTTGCGCATGCGCCCGCCATTTTGGCGACGGGCGCGTGTGCAGAAGCTGTGGTAAGGTCCGCGGATAAATCTGGGGGCCTTAGGTACGTACTTTCATCCTCCCTCACGGATATGATCCATGAGGGGAGATGAAACGTACGCGTTTTAAACTTTTAAAAACTTTTTTTTACTTTTTTTTTTTTTTACTTTTTTACACTTTTTTCTCACTTTACATGATCACTGTCATCCATTGGATGACAGTGATCATGTCCCCGGTATAATCTCTCTGCTCCCAGCTACACATGGCAGCCAGAAGCAGAGGGATTTTAAATTTCCCGGGGCTCGAGCCCGTCTGTTCACGCGCCCGATGTCAATCATCGGGCGCGCATGCGCAGACGGGGATTCGGGTCCCGGGACATCGGGACACAGCTGAGGACTGGGGGTGAGTATTTTCACCTCCCCTCATGGATCCGATCCATGAGGGTAGGTGAAACTGACTTTTTTAAAACTTTTTTTTTACTTTTTCGCGATCGCCGCTAACCATTGGATAACGGCGATCGCGGGTACCGGGGACCGCTCACCGCAGTCCCCGCTGACATCTCCTGCCTCCCGGCTACCTACAGGAGCCGGGAGCCAGGAGATTTTAAATCTCCCGCGCCGCCGGGCCTTCTGCGCATGCGGCTGACGTAATGCCACCTGGCGCGCATGCGCAGAAGACCGGCTTCGGGCCCCGGAGCGGCAGGAGAGCGGGGAGCAGCGTGCCAGACCTGGGTGAGTAATTTCAGCTGCTCCGATGGATCCGATCCATCAGAGCAGCTGAATCTTTAACTTTTATGTACTTTTATTTACTTTTTTTGCGATCGGCGCTATCCATTGCATAGCGCCGATCGCAATGCCGGGGGGGGGGGGGGGGGGGGGCTCCGAACAGCCCGGGATGACAGCTCCATGCTGTCAGCTACCTGCGGACACCGACAGCATGGAGCTGTCACGTCCACAGCCCGAGGGGCACTATTCTCTGCAGGAAGCATGTTTTTACGTCCTCAGAGAATAGAGCCCACTTCGGGAGGACGTAAAAACACTATGGGCTGGTCGTTAAGGGGTTAAAGAAAAATTGGTTCAAGTTAAAGTTTCAACGCTTTTAAGAGCATTGAAACATATAAAAATTGTTTCGAAAAATTAGATGAGTGAGCCTTGTGGCCTAAGAAAAATTGCCCGTTCAGCGTGATTACCTGAGGTTTCAGGAGGAGGAGCAGGAGGAGGAGGAGGAATATTAGACACAGATTGATGAAGCAGAAATGTCCCCGTTTTGGATGGTGAGAGAGAACGTAGCTTCCATCCGCGGGTGCATAATACGTATTGCTTACGTATCGCTGCTGTCCGCTGGTGGAGAAGAGAAGTCTGGGGAAATCCAGGCTTTGTTCATCTTGATGAGTATTAGCCTGTCGGCACTGTCGGTTGACAGGCGGGTACGCTTATCTGTGATGATTCCCCCAGCCGCACTAAACACCCTCTCCGACAAGACGCTAGCCGCAGGACAAGCAAGCACCTCCAGGGCATACAGCGCTAGTTCAGGCCACGTGTCCAGCTTCGACACCCAGTAGTTGTAGGGGGCAGAGGCGTCACCGAGGATGGTCGTGCGATCGGCTACGTACTCCCTCACCATCCTTTTACAGTGCTCCCGCCGACTCAGCCTTGACTGGGGAGCGGTGACACAGTCTTGCTGGGGAGCCATAAAGCTGGCCAGGCCCTTAAAGACTGTTGCACTGTCTGGGCTGTACATTCTGCTCGATCTACTCACCTCCCCTGCTACCTGGCCCTCGGAACTGCGCCTTCTGCCACTACCGCTGTCGGATGGGAATTTTACCATCAGCTTGTCCGCCAGGGTCCTGTGGTATAGCAACACTCTCGAACCCCTTTCCTCTTCGGGAATGAGACTGGGAAGGTTCTCCTTATAGCGTGGGTCGAGCAGTGTGTACACCCAGTAATCCGTAGTGGCCAGAATGCGTTGAATGCGAGGGTCACGAGAAAGGCATCCTAACATGAAGTCAGCCATGTGTGCCAGGGTACCTGTACGCAACACATGGCTGTCCGCACTAGGAAGATCACTTTCAGGATCCTCCTCCTCCTCCTCAGGCCATACACGCTGAAATGATGACAGGCAAGCAGCATGGGTACCCTCACCAGTGGGCCAAGCTGTCTCTTCCCCCTCCTCCTCATCCTCCTCATCCTCCTCCTCCTCCTCCTAAACGCGCTGAGATATAGACAGGAGGGTGCTCTGACTATCCAGCGACATACTGTCTTCCCCCGGCTCTGTTTCCGAGTGCAAAGCGGCTGCCTTTATGCTTTGCAGGGAACTTCTCAAGATGCATAGCAGAGGAATGGTGACGCTAATGATTGCAGCATCGCCGCTCACCACCTGGGTAGACTCCTCAAAGTTTCGAAGGACCTGGCAGATGTCTGCCAACCAGGCCCACTCTTCTGAAAATAATTGAGGAGGCTGACTCCCACTGCGCCGCCCATGTTGGAGTTGGTATTCCACTATAGCTCTACGCTGCTCATAGAGTCTGGCCAACATGTGGAGCGTAGAGTTCCACCGTGTGAGCACGTCGCACAGCAGTCGGTGCACTGGCAGATTAAACCGATGTTGCAGGGTGCGCAGGGTGGCAGCGTCCGTGTGGGATTTGCGGAAATGTGCGCAGAGCCGGCGCACCTTTCCGAGCAGGTCTGACAAGCAAGGGTAGCTTTTCAGAAAGCGCTGAACCACCAAATTAAAGACGTGGGCCAGGCATGGCACGTGCGTGAGGCTGCCGAGCTGCCGAGCCGCCACCAGGTTACGGCCGTTGTCACACACTACCATGCCCGGTTGGAGGCTCAGCGGCGCAAGCCAGCGGTCGGTCTGCTCTGTCAGACCCTGCAGCAGTTCGTGGGCCGTGTGCCTCTTATCTCCTAAGCTGAGTAGTTTCAGCACGGCCTGCTGACGCTTGCCCACCGCTGTGCTGCCACGACGTGCGACACCGACTGCTGGCGACGTGCTGCTGCTGCTGACACATCTTGATTGCGAGACAGAGGTTGCGTTGGAGGAGCAGGAGGAGGAGGGTGGTTTAGTGGAGGAAGCATACACCGCCGCAGATACCACCACCGAGCTGTGGCCCGCAATTCTGGGGGTGGGTAGGACGTGAGCGGTCCCAGGCTCTGACTCTGTCCCAGCCTCCACTAAATTCACCCAATGTGCCGTCAGGGAGATATAGTGGCCCTGCCCGCCTGTGCTTGTCCACGTGTCCATTGTTAAGTGGACCTTGGCAGTAACCGCGTTGGTGAGGGCGCGTACAATGTTGCAGGAGACGTGGTCGTGCAGGGTTGGGATGGCACATCGGGAAAAGTAGTGGCGACTGGGAACTGAGTAGCGCGGGGCCGCCGCCGCCATTATACTTTTGAAGGACTCCGTTTCCACAACCCTATACGGCAGCATCTCCAGGCTGATAAATTTGGCTACGTGCACGTTCAACGCTTGAGCGTGCGGGTGTGTGGCGGCGTACTTGCGCTTGCGCTCCAACACTTGCGCTAGTGACGGCTGAACGCTGCGCTGACAGACATTGCTGGATGGGGCCGAGGACAGCGGAGGTGAGGGTGTGGGTGCAGGCCAGGAGACGGTAGTGCCTGTGTCCTCAGAGTGGGGTTGGATCTCAGTGGCAGGTTGGGGCACAGGGGGAGAGGCAGCGGTGCAAACCGGAGGCGGTGAACGGCCTTCGTCCCACCTTGTGGGGTGCTTGGCCATCATATGTCTGCGCATGCTGGTGGTGGTGAGGCTGGTGGTGGTGGCTCCCCGGCTGATCTTGGCACGACAAAGGTTGCACACCACTGTTCGTCGGTCGTCTGCACTCTCAGTGAAAAACTGCCAGACCTTTGAGCACCTCGGCCTCTGCAGGGTGGCATGGCGCAAGGGGGCGCTTTGGGAAACAGTTGGTGGATTATTCGGTCTGGCCCTGCCTCTACCCCTGGCCACCGCACTGCCTCTTGCAACCTGCCCTGCTGCTGCCCTTGCCTCTCCCTCTGAAGACCTGTCCTCAGTAGGCGTAGCAAACCAGGTGGGGTCAGTCACCTCATTGTCCTGCTGCTCTTCCTCAGAATCCTCGGTGCGCTCCTCCCTCGGACTTAATGCCCTTACTACTACCTCACTGATAGACAACTGTGTCTCATCGTCATCGGCCTCCTCACCCACTGAAAGGTCTTGAGACAGTTGCCGGAAGTCCCCAGCCTCATCCCCCGGACCCCGGGAACTTTGCAATGGTTCGGCATCAGTCACGATAAACTCCTCTGGTGGGAGAGGAACCACTGCTGCCCAATCTGAGCAGGGGCCCGAGAACAGTTCCTGGGAGTCTGCCCGCTCCTCAGAATGTCTCATTTTCATGGAGTGAGGAGGCTGGGAGGAAGGAGGAGCAGCAGCCAGAGGATTCTGAGTTGCAGCAGTGGACGGCGCAGAACTCTGGGTGGACGATAGGTTGCTGGAAGCACTTTCTGCCATCCACGACAGGACCTGCTCACACTGCTCATTTTCTAATAAAGGTCTACCGCGTGGACCCATTAAATGTGCTATGAATGTGGGGACGCCAGAAACGTGCCTCTCTCCTAATCCCGCAGCAGTCGGCTGCGATACACCTGGATCAGGAGCTCGGCCTGTGCCCACACCCGGACTAGGGCCTCCGCGTCCTCGGCCACGCCCACGTCCTCTAGGCCTAGCCCTACCCCTCAGCATGCTGTATTACCAGGAATGCAGAAACACAACACTGTAATTAAATGTGCCGCTTATTGGCGTGTGGTTGGAGGCTGAGTTCGCTTACGGAACGCCAGGAAATAATTTGCCGCAAGCCTGCTGTAACACTTAGCTGGCTGCGTATTTATTTGGAGAACTACTACCCCCAGCAGACACGGACCCAGAACACTGAGCACAGTGACAGGCAGGCCAAATAGATTTTTTTTCAAGATTTTTTTCAAAAGGACCACTGCGTATATTCAATCTATAATATATGTCTTCTGGCCCTGCCTACACAATTCTGTCCCTGATGTGTGTGTCATGGAACTGCAGTGTTGCACTGTTATTAACTGCAACAGACCGGTGATTTCAGAGCCAGGAAATAATTTGGTGCAAGGCTGCTGTAACACTTAGCTGGCTGCGTATTTATTTGGAGAAATACTACCCCCAGCAGACATGGACCCAGAACACTATATAATATGTCTTCTGGCCCTGCCTACACAATTCTCTCCCTGGAGTATTACTGCAGGGCGCAATGCTCTGCACGGCCGATATACCAAAAAAAAAAAAAAGTGCAACACTGCTAAAAGCAGCCTCCACAGTACTGCACACGGTTAGATGTGGCCCTAAGAAGGACCGTTGGGGTTCTTGAAGCCTACAATAACTCCTAACGCTCTCCCTGCCTCCACACTTCTGTCCCTGGACTATTACTGCAGGGCGCAATGCTCTGCACAGCCGATATACCAAAAAAAAAAAAAAAGTGCAACACTGCTAAAAGCAGCCTCCACAGTACTGCACACGGTTAGATGTGGCCCTAAGAAGGACCGTTGGGGTTCTTGAAGCCTACAATAACTCCTAACGCTCTCCCTGCCTCCACACTTCTGTCCCTGGACTATTACTGCAGGGCGCAATGCTCTGCACAGCCGATATACCAAAAAAAAAAAAAAAAGTGCAACACTGCTAAAAGCAGCCTCCACAGTACTGCACACGGTTAGATGTGGCCCTAAGAAGGACCGTTGGGGTTCTTGAAGCCTACACTAACTCCTAACACTCTCCCTACAGCAGCTCCAACACGATACCACTGTCCCTCAGCTATCTCACAACGCATCTGAGGCGAGCCGCGGGAGGGGCCGATTTTTATACTCGGGTGACACCTGATCTCCCCAGCCACTCACTGCAGGGGGGTGGTATAGGGCTTGAACGTCACAGGGGGAAGTTGTAATGCCTTCCCTGTCTTTCAATTGGCCAGAAAAGCGCGCTAACGTCTCAGAGAGGAAAGTGAAAGTAACCCGAACATCGCGTGGTACTCGTTACGAGTAACGAGCATCTCGAACACGCTAATACTCGAACGAGTATCAAGCTCGGACGAGTACGTTCGCTCATCTCTAGTAATATAGCAAAGGCAGACTTAGCGCGGTATAGCAATTGTCCCTATGTGGTAATGTCATCCACGTCAACCTCTCCTGATTAACGCATTGGCTTTGGTTTGGCGGGCTGTCTGCCGCCTCTGGGTCTTTGTTCCCTGACCTCTTGCCGAGTCTCCCAAGGTGCAGAGATGGGCAAGGCTGGAATTTGTGGCCAATCCAGTAGTGCCACCATGAGAAGTTCCTGCGTGCCTAAAAACTTAAGGAGATCTGGCAGTGATCTAAAAGTCACTGATCTGCCCTTTTTAGAGGTGGTGAGTTGGAAGGAGTTATCCCATCTGTACAGAATGTTGTTGGCTCTGAGGGCATCAAGAATTGGCCAAACTGCTTTTTGCAATTGTAAAGTGCATCTAGCCAAGTCCGAGAAGACTGCAATAGGGGTGCCATTGTGTATTAATGTCTCTCTTCTTTCTTGTACGTTTTTTAAGAATTGCCTCTTTGTCCTTGAAAAAATGGATGTGGCATAGTACATCTCGTGGCCTGCTTGGGTCATCTGGTTTGGGCCCAAGAGTTCTGTGAATGCAATCTATTATAATTGGTTGCTCCAACTGAGATGGGGGTCACTTCTTCAGATAAACCGCGCAATCGCAGGTTGTTGCGCCTATGGCAATTTTCAAGATTATCGAGGTGTGACAAAATGTCCACCAATTGTAAATCTTCCGCATTAATAACTTGGCTGTGAACATCAAGTGTAGAGAGAACCTTATCCTTGGACACTTCTACCACGTTTAAGTGGTTTCCTACATGCTTGAGATCTTGTTGTAAAAGAGATAAAGCTTTGTAATGAGAGGCTTCCAGCCACAGAAAATCCCGTTTTTGGTTGGGAGGGCTGTTAAATGTTCCTTCTAGTCCCACTCTTCATCAGAGGAAGGATCATGTGAAGATGGAGAGCATCTTTTTCAAAAAAAATTTTTATCATTAATTTGGGTAAAGAGGACTTGAACCTATGATCATTTGATCGCTCATACAGTATATTGTAATACCGCAGTATTACATTATACGGCATTTTTATAGTCTATGAATGCATTCTACATGCAAGCCTTCAAAGGCATTTTCAACTCCTGAACAATGTCTAGAGCATGTAGAGGATTAACAGTTGCGATCAGCATTAGAGCTGGTAGTGGGTGTTGCAGGCAGGTGTCTGCTATCACAGACTGCTGCAAATTTGCTCCATAAAAAAATATGTAAATGTACATCCTGTGGTGTGAAAGGGTTAAAGGAGACTTTGTAACTTTTTACACCACAAAATTGCTAATACCACTGAAAGACATATTTGTTGTTATCCAACTTTTCAAGAAACACACATGAGAAATAATGGCAGAACTGAATTTTTAACAAAGGGAAAGGAGAGGACAAACCAAGGACTTGGGCTCTGTTCAATTCTGCACAGATTTGGTCATGGGGCAGGAAGAATATCATTCAATGCTTTCTGAAAAGGCATGGTCCAACGCAAATGTAAACATAGGATTACATTTATTGGGGATTTTATTGTGTGCAAACTCTAAAGAAATGAGCTGTAGCTGGAAGAAGTTGTCATGGTGGTTTGTATCAAATGGAGATGAGAAATGTTTACAACTGCTGTCCAAGAAAAAAATACCTATGCCTTGGAAAAAAAAACAAAGACTGTAATTTGGACACATTTTTTGCTACCGAGGTTGGTTGAGTATACAGCATACCCATGTGAGGTGTGAGAAGAACCTATTCAATGTGAGTATAGAGTTCTGGTGAACACAGCAGAGTCCAGGCTCAGGAGCTCAAGATATCTTTCTGACTTTGTTAAGTTAAAAAATACTCTCTTGCATGAGTACATGCTCTCTAATCTGTCACGAGTAGAGATGAGCGAGCGCACTCGTCCGAGCTTGATGCTCGTTCGAGCATTAGGGTGTTCGAGATGCTCGTTACTCGAGGCAAGCACCACGCGGCACTCGACTCCATTACATTTCCTTCCCTGAAAAATTTGCGCCCTTTTCTGGCCAATAGAAACACAGGGAAGGCATTACAACTTCCTCCAGCCCTATCCCACCCCCCTGCAGTGAGTGGCTGGCGAGATCAAGTGACCCCTGAGTATTTAAATCTACCCCGCCCGCGGCTCGCCACAGACACACGCTAAGAGAGATCAGGGAAAGTGCTGCTGATGCTTCTGCTGCTATAGGGACAGTGTTAGCGTCTTCAAGAACCACAACGGCCCTTCTTAGGGCCACAGCTCACCTAGTGCATTACTGTTGTGGCTGCTGTGAGCAGTTGTGCACAATTTTTTTTTTTAATGTATATCGGGCGTGCAGGCTGTAGCATTCTCAGGCTGCAGTCTGTACTTGAGTATAGGGGCAGTATTGGTCAGGCAGGGACAGTGGTAGTGTAGAATCTTGTCTACAAGTACTCCAACGGTTCCTCTTAGGGCAACCTGCGACCGTGTGGATTTAACTCCGTGGTTGCTGGGAGTTGTAGTACCTGTAGTGGCTGCTGTGAGCACTTTTGCGCAAATTTTTTTTTTCTATGTATATCGGGCGTGCAGGCTGTAGCGTTTTCAGGCTGCAGCCTGTATTTGAGTATAGGGGCAGTATTGGTCAGGCAGGGACAGTGGTAGTGTAGAATCCTGTCTACAAGAACCCCAACGGTTCTTCTTAGGGCAACCTGCGACCGTGTGCATTTAACTCTGTGGTTGCTGGGAGTTGTAGTACCTCTGTATTGCACAGCCTAGCCTGCGTGCAGCCTTCATTTAAACATTTTTCTGTCCACACTTTGCGTCGCCTCAGTTCACTCTGCCTCTAAGTGTAGGCCAAGAAACCACAAATTTTCTACAACGCTCTGTTATACGTGTGCTGTCTCAGAAAATCACGGTCTGCCCGACGCCCATAGATTGAAAGTGCAATACACACTGCCTAGCCTCAGCCTGCATTGTAGAGTAAAATAAGGAGATTTAAAAAAAAATTCCTTTTTACGGCTAACGCTTACCCAGTGCATTTGCCTGCGTGTCCTGTGGGACTTCACGCCCACCCAAACTGCATAGTTCACAGCCTAGCCTGCGTGCAGCCTTCATTTAAACATATTTCTGTCCGCACTTCGCGTAGCCTCACTGCAGTCTGCCTCTAAGTGTACGCCAAGAAACCACACATTTTCTACAACGCTCTGTTATACGTGTGCTGTCTCAGAAGATTCACGGTCTGCCCGACGCCCATAGATTGAAATTGCAATACACACTGCCTAGCCTCAGCCTGCATTGTAGAGTAAAATAAGGAGATTTTTTTTTTAATTCCTTTTTACGGCTAACGCTTACCCAGTGCATTTGCCTGCGTGGCCTGTGGGACTTCACGCCCATCCAAACTGCATAGTTCACAGCCTAGCCTGCGTGCAGCCTTCCTTATAATTTATCTCTGGCTTCATTTAGCGTTATATTACTGCTGGCAGCCAGCAACTGCGCGGCAATAAATCACAAACATTTTTACACCGCTCTGTCTCTGCTCGATTCTTAATCCAGCATGCTGAGGGGTAGGGGTAGGGGCAGAGGACGTGGACGCGGTCGCGGTCGAGGATACGGAGGCCCAAGTGAGGGTGTGGGCATAGGACGAGTTCCTGGTCCAGGTGAATCGCAGCCGGCTGCTGCGGGAGTAGGAGAGAGGACTGTTTATGGGGTCCCCAGCTTCATATCGCAATTTTTGGGTCCACGTCGTAGACCTTTATTAAAAAATGAGCAGTGTGAGCAGGTCCTGTCGTGGATGGCAGAAAGTGCATCCAGCAATCTATCGACCACCCAGTCTTCTACACCGTCCACTGCTGCAACTCTGAATCCTCTGGCTGCTGCTCCTCCTTCCTCCCAGCCTCCTCACTCCATTACAATGACACATTCTGAGGAGCAGGCAGACTCCCAGGAACTGTACTAGGGCCCCTGTCCAGATTGGACAGCAAAGGTTCCTCTCCCACCAGAGGAGTTTGTCGTGACCGATGCCCAACCTTTTGAAAGTTCCCGGGGTCCGGGGGATGAGGCTGGGGACTTCCAGCAACTGTCTCAAGAGCTTTCAGTGGGTGAGGAGGACGATGACGATGAGACACAGTTGTCTATCAGTGAGGTAGTAGTGAGGGCAGTAAGTCCGAGGGAGGAGCGCACAGAGGATTCGGAGGAAGGGCCGTTGGACGATGAGGTGACTGACCCCACCTGGTGTGATAAGCCAACTGAGGACAGGTCTTCAGAGGGGGAGGCAATTGCAGCCGCAGGACAGGTTGGAAGAGGCAGTGGGGAGGCCAGGGGTAGAGACAGGACAAGAGCGAATAATCCACCAGCTGTTTCCCAAAGCATCACCTCGCACCAAGCCACTGTGCAGAGGCCAAGGTGCTCTAAGGTGTGGCAGTTTTTCACTGAGACGTCGGACGACCTACGAACAGTGGTGTGCAACCTTTGTCGCGCCAAGATCAGCCGGGGAGCCACCACCACCAGCCTCACCACCACCAGCATGCGCAGGCATATGATGGCCGTTCACCGCCTCCAGCTTGCGCCACTGCTTCTCCCCCTGGGCCCCAACCTGCCACTGAGATCCAACCCACCTCTCATGACACAGGCACGACCGTCTCCTGGCCTGGACCCACACCCTCACCTCCGCTGTCCTCGGTTCCATCCAGCAATGTCTCTCAACGCAGCGTCCAGCTGTCGTTAAGAGAATCGTTGGAGCGAAAGCGCAAATACACCGTCACGCACCCGCACGCTCAAGCTTTAAATGTCCACATAGCCAAATTGATCAGCCTGGTGATGCTCCCCTACAGGCTGGTGGAAACTGAGGCGTTCAAAAACACGATGGCGGCGGCAGCCCCGCGCTACTGGGTCCCCAGTCGCCACTATTTTTCACGGTGTGCCGTCCCAGCCCTGCACGACCACGTCTCACGCAACATCGTACGCGCCCTCACCAACTCGGTTACTGGCAAGGTCCACTTAACAACAGACACGTGGACAAGCACAGGCGGGCAGGGCCACTATATCTCCCTGACGGCACATTGGGTGAATTTAGTGGAGGCTGGGATGGAGTCAGAGCCTGGGACCGCTCATGTACTACCCACCCCCAGAATTACGGGCCCCAGATCGGTGCTGGTATCTGCGGCGGTGTATGCCACCTCCACTAAACCTTCCTCCTCCTCCAACGCAACCTTTACCTCGCAATCAAGACTTGTCAGCAGCAGCACGTCGCCAGCAGACGGTGTCGCGCGGTGCGGCAGCACAGCGGTGGGCAAGCGTCAGCAGGCCGTGCTGAAACTACTCAGCTTAGGAGAGAAGAGGCACACGGCCCACGAACTGTTGCACGGTCTGACAGAGCAGACCGACCGCTGGCTTTCGCCACTGAGCCTCCAACCGGGCATGGTCGTGTGTGACAACGGTGGTAACCTGGTGGCGGCTCTGCAGCTCGGCAGCTTCACACATGTGCCATGTCTTGTCCACGTCTTTAGTTTGGTGGTTCAACGGTTTCTGAAAGGCTACCCACACTTCTCCGACCTCCTCGGAAAGGTGCGATGGGTCAGCGCACATTTCCGCAAGTCCAACACGGACGCTGCCACCCTGTGCACCCTGCAACATCAGTTTAATCTGCCAGTGCACCGACTGCTTTGCGACGTGCCCACACGGTGGAACTCTACGCTTCATATGTTGTCCCGGCTGTATGAGCAGCGTAGAGCTATAGTGGAATACCAACTCCAACATGGGCGGCGAAGTGGAAGTCAGCCTCTTCAATTATTTACAGAGGAGTGGGCCTGGATGGCAGATATCTGCCAGGTCCTTGGAAACTTTGAGGAGTCCACCCTGATGGTGAGCGGCGATGCTGCAATCATTAGCGTCACCATTCCCCTACTATGCTTGTTGAGAAGTTCCCTGCAAAGCATAAAGGCTGATGCTTTGCGGGCGGAAACGGAGGCGGGGGAAGACAGTATATCGCTGGATAGTCAGAGCACCCTCATGTCTATATCTCAGTGCGTGGAGGAGGAGGAGGAGGAGGAGAGGGAGAAGCCTGAGGAGGAAGAGACAGCTGGGCCCACTGCAGAGGGTGTCCATGCAGCTTGCCTCTCATCCATTCAGCGTGTATGGCCTGAGGAGGAGGAGGAGGACACTCAGTGATCTTCCTAGTGAGGACAGCCATATGTTGCGTACAGGTACCCTGGCACACATGGCTGACTTTATGTTAGCATGCCTTTCTCGTGACCCTCGTGTTAGACGCATTCTGGCCACTACGGATTACTGGGTGTACACACTGCTTGACCCACGGTATAAGGAGAACCTTTCCACTCTCATTTCCGAAGAGGAAAGGGGTTTGAGAGTGATGCAATACCACAGGGCCCTGGTGGACAAACTGATGGTAAACTTCCCATCTGACAGCGCTAGTGGCAGAAGGCGCAGTTCCGAGGGCCACGTAGAAGGGGAGGCGCGGAGAGCAGGCAGCATGTTCAGCGCAGGCAGGGGAACACTCTCCAAGGCCTTTGCCAGCTTTATGGCTCCCCAGCAAGACTGTCTCACACCTCCCCAGTCCAGGCTGAGTCGGAGGGAGCATTGTAAGAAGATGGTGAGGGAGTACGCAGCCGATCATACCACCGTCCTCCGTGACGCCTCTGCTCCGTACAACTACTGGGTGTCAAAGCTGGACACGTGGTCTGAACTCGCGCTGTATGCCCTGGAGATGTTGGCGTGCCCTGCGGCTAGCGTCTTGTCAGAGAGGGTGTTTACTGCAGCTGGGGGAATCATCATGGACAAGCGTACCCGCCTGTCAACTGACAGCGCCGACAGGCTTACACTCATAAAGGTGAACAAAGCCTGGATTTCCCCAGACTTCTCTTCTCCACCAGCGGACAGCAGCACTACCTAAAGAACTTTGTCAATCTGTGTATGATATTCGTCCTCCTCCTCCTGAAACCTCTCGTAATCACCGTGAATGGGCAATTTTTCTGTGGGCCAAAAGGCTCATATAACTTTTCTAAATAATATTTATCTGTTTCAATTCTCATTAAAGCATTGAAACTTCCACCTGAACCAATTGTTTTTTAGACTGGGCTGCCTCCAGGCCTAGTTAAAAAATAAGCCACAGTACGCTAAGCGATTAATGGGTTTCACCTCCCCTCTGAGTTGGGCATGGGCAATTTTTCTGGGGTACATTTGTACTGCCGGTACACCAATTTTTCGGGCCCTCGCCTACAATGTAATCCAAGTAATTTTTATGGGCTTCGCCTGCACTCATGGTACACCACTGTGTCTGGGGTTGACCTACACTTGTGCTACAGAAATGTAACTCTGTTCTGCCTACCTATACTTATGCCACTGTAACGCTTGAGGGGTCTGATTAGAATTCTGCAACAGAAATGTTACTTCGGTCTGCCGACACTTCTGCTCCTGAAATTTTACCTTGGTTGGTGTATACTGTTACTACTGTAATTCAAGTAATACTGGGCTCTGCCCATAATGCTTCAACGGAAATGTTACTGGGGCATGTCTATACTGCTATAACAGAAATGTAACAAATGGTGGGCTCTGCCCATACTGCTTTTACGTAAATGTTACTGGGGCCTGTCTATACTGCTACTATTGAAATGTTACAAATACTATGCTCTCCCTACACTGCTGCCAGTGAAATGTTTATCTGCTGCTTTGCCCATACTGCTTTGACGAAAATGTTACTGGGGCCTGTCTATACTGCTACTACTGAAATGTTACAAATGCTGTGCTCTCCCTACACTGCTGCCAGGGAAATGTGAATCTGCTGCTTTGCCCATACTGCTTCTACGTTAATGTTACTGGGGTCTGTCTGCACTGCTGTCAATGAAATGTTACTGTGGTCTGTCTGCACTGCTGGAACGGAAATGTTACAGGGGTCTGTCTATACTGTTGCTACTGAAATATTACTGGGGCCTGTCTTAATGCTGCCAATGAAATGTTACTGGGGTCTGTCTGCACTGCTGCCAATGAAATGTCACTGGGGTCTGTCTGCACTGCTGCCAATGAAATGTGACTGGGGTCTGTCTGCTCTTCTGGAACTGAAATGTTACTGGGTCTGTCTGCACTGCTGCCAATAAAATGTCACTGGGGTCTGTCTGCACTGCTGCCAATGAAATGTTACTGGTGTCTGTCTGCACTGCTGCCAATGAAATGTTACTGGGGTCTGTCTGCACTGCTGCCAATTAAATGTTACTGGGGTCTGTCTGCAATGCTGCCAATGAAATGTTACTGGGGTCTGTCTGCACTGCTGCCAATGAAATGTGACTGGGGTCTGTCTGCACTTCTGGAACTGAAATGTTACTGGGGTCTGACTATACTGTTGCTACTGAAATGTTACTGGGGCCTGTCCCTAATGCTACCGCTGAAATGTTACTAATTCTGGGCTTTGCCTATACCGCTGCTAATGCTATGTCACTGGGGTGTGGAAACGGAGGCTTCCCAAAGACATGATGGCAGCGAGGCCATTTCCCACCAATACGGTTACTGTTAAGGTGCATATAACCACGGACACGTGGAGAGGACACGTACTGCCTCAAAAACATCCCCCTCCTCCTCCTCCAACAATGAAAATATTCTTGGCAAATGCCTTTGCATTGGTCCGTCTGGTGGCAGTCCAAGAATTTCACCTTTAACGACACAATAAGAGAGCCCCCCCACCATCCCCCCGACACGGCCCACTTAATCCTGGCCACATTCCGAAAACCAACTAAATAAAACCGCGCTACTAGGTCCGCAGTCGCGACCACTTTCCCACCAACGCGGTTACTGTTAAGGTACATCTTACCAGTTTGACCGGGGCATGCAGTGTGGGCCGAAGCCCACCTGTATTGTATCTGACGTTAGCTCTGCTGAGCAGGGCACTGCAATGGGATTTGTTTATGTACCGCCGGTGCGTTCCAGGGAGCCACCCATGCTTTGGGTCCACACGGACTTCACATTAGGGATTTGTACCTGCCTGTGTCTATGTATTAAAAACCCCGGTCAGACTGGGGCATGCAGTGTGGGCCGAAGCCCACCTGCATTTAATCTGACGTTACCTCAGCTGTGCTGGACAATGCAATGGGATTTATTTATGTAACGCCGGTGGCTTCCTGGGACCCAGCCATGCTGTCGGTCCACACAGAGTTGTACCTGCCTGTGTCTACTTATAAAGAACCCCAGTCTTACTGGGGCATGCAGTGTGGGCCGAAGCCCACCTGTATTTAATCTGACGTTAGCTCTGCTGTCCAGGGCACTGCAATGGGATTTATTTATGTAACGCCGGTGGCTTCCTGGGACCCAGCCATGCTGTCGGTCCACACAGAGTTGTACCTGCCTGTGTCTACTTATAAAGAACCCCAGTCTGACTGGGGCATGCAGTGTGGGCCGAAGCCCACCTGTATTTAATATGACGTTAGCTCTACTATCCGGGGCACTGCATTGGGACAAACTACAGAAGCAATACAGCGCTAATGAGATGTGCACAGCTACGCTAGCATTGGAGTTCGCTGTAGGCACGCGATTGCTGAGGGTTTGTGCAGAGACCTATGTCCTGGGTGCAGTGAAAGTCCGCTTCCTGCCTACGATTGCTGAAGCTGTGGGCAGAGAAAAATGTTGTGGGGGGGGGGGGGGGGTGCAAGTCTGCCATGTTTGGCCGCTCAGATTTATTCATTGTTCATGTCTTGGGTTTCCTAGGACCCACCCATGCTGTTGGTGCAAACTTAGTTCCCATTGCGGTGTTTGACCTGTCTGGCACAAAGACACTTGCGTATGGGGGCAGAGCGCAGATGGCTTTCCCCTTGCAGTGTCGATTGAGCTATGCGACACCTCGACAGAATGAATACTGTGTGACACATGGATTCCCCATTGCTATGCCCACGTTTGCAGCTCCTGATGGAGGTGGCACAGGATTGGATTTCTCATTGCTTCTGTACAGCATTGTGGGTTATCGCCCCGCCCCTTTTAAAGAGGGTTGCTGCCTGGCCCTGCCAACCCTCTGCAGTGTGTGCCTCCGGTTCCTCCTCATGGCAGACGCACTTATAAATAGACATGAGGGTGGTGTGGCTATGCAGCCAGCGTGTAGCATGAGGGCAGCTGAAGGCTGCGCAGGGACACTTTGGTGTGCGCTGTGGACACTGGGTCGTGCGGGGGGACTGGGCAGCATGTAACCCAGGAGAAGAGGCAGCGGTGTGTCCCGCAGGCAGTGCTTGTGCTTAGTTGGAGGTAGTGTGGTGCTTAGCTAAGGTGTGGCTTACTAATGAGGGTTTGTCCGAAGTAAAAATTGTTAGGGGGGGGGGCACTCTTGCTGCTATTGTGGCTTAATAGTGGGACCTGGGAACCTGAAATGCAGCCCAGCATGTTGCCCCTCGCCTCCCCTATCCGCTTCTGTGTCGTTTCCATCACTTTCTTGGGTTTTGCAGATTTTCACCAATGAAAACCTTAGCGAGCATCGGCGATATACAAAAATGCTTGAGTCGCCCATTGACTTCAATGGGGTTCGTTATTCGAAACGAACCCTCGAGCATCGCGGAAAGTTCGACTCGAGCAACGAGCACCCGAGCATTTTGGTGCTCGCTCATCTCTAGTCACGAGTCATTTTCGGTTTAGTTCTGTTTATTATTTGCAAACTCACATTATGTTTTGCTCCCCTGCAATGCCTTATTAGCTTGTAAAAACATTCATTATTCAGTGCTCCTAATTTGCTCAGTGTTATCTAAAAAGTAGATTTCCCAGGAGCCTTCATTTCTTTTTTTCCACCACCCTATTGCTCTGTGCCCCTAGTATTATGGCACTCTATAATCCCATGATACTATTACTCAAGAAATATATTCAACTATTTAAATTGCTACATCTACACAGTGCTAGAGATTACACAGCAATTACCTCCAGTGATCACAAGTGACATCTTCTCTGACTGGTGTCATCCACTTTCATTTTCTTTTCCATTCAGCCCAGACTGCCATGAATATTTCTTAAGGTTACAACTTGACTGCACACTTTCTCTTAACTGCTGTTGCTCCTAATACAGCTCTCAGTACCTCCCACAGTAAATGTGTACCCTTTTGTGCCACACAAAGTAACAGTGCTTGCACACAGTAATAATTCCCCTGTAGTGACCACCACAAAAAAAGTACTTGCTTTATGCCGCACACTGTATTCATATGCCTTAATGCCTCACAAAGCAATAATTTTCCTATGCCCCCCCCCCCCCCCAAACTATCAATGCCCACCTCGTGCCCCAGGAAATAATAATATGCCTTTATCATCAGATAGATTGAATGGCTGTAGTTGGTCCCTGCATTCAGCCAATCAGAGGCAGAGCTTCCGGGAGGTGGGGATTTTTCTATCCCCAGCCAGAAGAAATAAAGAACAGTGCCAGGGAGAGAAAAAGTGCCAGAGCCGTTGGACAGTGCTTTTAGGTGATGTATTTTTTTTATTATTTTTTGATGCAGCTAGGGGTTATTTTTGGGGTAGGGCTTATATTTCAAGCCCTACCCCGAAAATTCTTGCAGGGGTTGCCTTCATCTCGTTGCTTTAATTGGGGTGGCAGCGCCAGCCCCATTGAAAGCAATGGGAGAAGATCTGTGACAGCTGTAACAGCTGTAGCAGGGGAGTCTTTCATCTCTGTGGGAGTCCCATCATCACTGAACACTGTGACAGTTCTGTCACAGTGTTCAGTGATGATGGGACTCCCCATGGGTTTAACAGAACCCTTGGGAAGTCCCCTCATCCCCGCGGGGATTTAGGAGTTAACTGTGGGACATTTAAAATGTGCTTCTCGCCAAAAGCACCTTTTAAATGTCCTGCTGTAAGCACCAGGAAGCTATTGGCAGCGCTGGAGTTTCCATTGACTCCTGCTCTCAAGAGAGTCAATGGAGACTCCTGCAAAACACACACCAAAGACAGTGCATGTCCTAACTTTTTTAGACACGCACCATTTTGGCCTTCAAATTCCGCACATATGAAGGTTTATTTATGAATCCATTGGTTCTTTTAGAAGCGTGCATTATGTGTGCGCAAAACACGTGCTCGTCTGAATGAGCCCCTAGGAGTAAAAATTGCTTCCTGACTTTCAGTCTGAATAATGCTCAGATCACCGACCCTTTTGAAGTAATCAGTGACATAACATGTAATATTATAACACTCAAGAGAGGTGTCCAGTCCCCTTTTGTACTCTTTTTATTAGCTCACCATCACCACTTTCTGGGGCAAAGAGTTCCGTAGTCTCATTGCTCTTACAGTAAATAACCCCCTTCTATGTTGTGTAGAAACATTATTTTCTCTAGACATAGAGGGTGCCATCTTGCTACAATCACAGTACTTGGTATAAATATATTGTCGGAGAGATCTCTGTATTGCTTCCTAATATATTTATACATAGTTATTAGGTGGCCCCTCAGCTGTTTTTTTCTAATCTAAATAACCCCAATTTTGATAAGCATTCGATTTATAAATTCAGTTGCCAATGTTTGAACCAACTCAAGCTCTGATATATCCTTCTTGAGTACCAGTGGCCAAAACTGTCCACAATGTTCTATCCATGTGCTCCTGGACCTATTTTGATGGACCATATCATCTATTTCTCTTGGCAGCAGGTGCTTGACACTGGTTGCTCCAGTTAATTGAAATCTGAAAGTTCTTCTCCATGTCAGTTTTGTCCAGCTGTTTCCATTAAGTGTGTAATGGTGACATGCATTTTCCCTGCTCATGTGCATAACCTCACCTTAATCAGAAGTAAATCTTATTTGACACAAACATTTTGGGGCTTCATAATAAGTAATCTATGTATATAAAGGTGAAAGCCCACACTCACTGACTGACTCGTTACTAATTCTCTAACATCTCGATGTCATACAAACATGAAATTTCGGATGATCATTCTTTAGGTCCTAAATAGGTAAAATAAAGGGATCATAACTAGAGATGAGCGAGCACCAAAATGCTCAGGTGCTCTTTTTGAGTAATGAACCCCATTGAAGTCAATGGGCGACTCGAGCATTTTTGTATGGGACCGATGGTCCGCGTAGTTCATGACTTGTCAAACACCAGAAAACATCAGAAAGTCATGGAAACACCACAGAAATGGATAGGGAAGGGCAGGGGCAGCATGCATGGCTGCATCTGAGGCTCCCAGGTCCCACTATTAAGCCACAATGGCAAGAGTCTGGTGTCACCCCCCTAACAATTTTTACTTCGGACAAACCCTCATTAGCAAGGCACACCTTAGCTAAGCACCACACTACCTGCAACCAAGGACAATCACTGCCTGCGGGTGACACCGTTGTCTCTTCTCCTGGGTTACATGCTGGCATTGCTGTCCAACCCCCCTGCACGATCCTGCGTCCACAGCGCACCCAAAAGTTTCCCTGCGCAGCGTTCAGCTGCCCTCATGCCACACGCTCGCTTCATCGCCACACTACCCTCATGTCTATTTATAAGCACGTACTGGATGAGGAGTAACCGGAGGCACACACTGCAGAGGGTTGGCAAGGGCAGGCAACTACCCTCTTTGAAAGTGAGGACGATAGCCCACAATGCTGTTGAGAATGGATGATAAATTGAGGTATGATCATCATTCCAATCCTGTGACACCTCCGTCGCAAAAATTGTCAGGAGCCGCAAACATGGGCATAAAGGGGACTCAGGTGCCAGCACTTCTACACATCTCCACAATGCAGCAATACTCTGTGTGGGAAGCACGTGAGCGGGCCCAGGGTCAGGCTCAGTCCCAGCCTCCATCTTGTGTGAACCAAGGTGCCGCGAGTTACATAGCAATGGGAAATCCATGTGTCCCCACACAATTCATTCTGATTGGGGGTTAGATAGCTCAACACTGCAATGGAAAGTCTTTGAGTTCCTTGGGCTTGCCTATGCTGTCGGTGCACAAAGATGGTATTACACAAGAAGAAATCAGAGCGCCCAAACATGGCAGAGTTTCACTCCGCCGAGGACCTCGGCCTCTGCACACACCCTCAGCAATCGTGGGCATAAAGCCGACTCTACTACTATGCTAGTACAGCTGTGAACGTCTCATTAGATCAGTTACATTTGCTTTCACCGCTTCAAAGACTGGATTAACCAGGAAGAAGTTTTGCGGGCCAAACCTGGTGCAGTTGCATTTCCCCCAGGACATAGGCCTCTGCCCACACTCTCAGCAATCGTGGGCATAAAGTGGACTCCGATGCAAATAGAACAGTGAAAGTCTCATTAAATCAGTTACGGTTGCTTTCACCGCTCCAAAGACTGGATTAACCAGGAACAAGTTCCATGGGCCAAACCTGGCAAAGTTGCATTTTCCCCAAGAAATAGGCCTCTGCCCACACTCCAAGCAATCGTGGGGATAAAGCGGACTCCGATGCTAGTACAGCAGTGAACATCTCATTAAATCAGTTACGGTTACTTTCATCGCTCCAAAGACTGGATTAACCAAGAACAAGGCCTTGGAGAGTGTTCCCCTGCCTGCACTGTACATGCTGCCTGATCTCCGCACCTCCCCTGCTACTTGGTCCTCGGAACTGCGCCTTCTGCCGCTAGCGCTGTCAGATGGGAAGTTTAGCATCACTTTTTCCACCAGGGCCCTGTGGTATTGCATCAGTCTCGTACCACTTTCCTCTTCGGGAATGAGAGTGGAAAGGTTCTTCTTGTACCGTGGGTCGAGAAGGATGTTGTTAAGAAAATTGTAGATCAATGTATCAGTTAATTGTTCTTTTATTGGATTGTAGACTAGAAAGATATAGCTTGCTGCTAGTATAAGTAGTGAAGGGGTTAAACGAAACCTTTTCTATACCATTACGGGGTAGACAGACAAGATAAGAGTTTCCAGACTGCCTCCCTTGCATTCCTTTTCACTGATCTCATAAGGGTCTAATTGTATGTTATAGTAACACCTCAAAAGGTGTAACTTATGTTAATCATTTTAGTTTCAGCCTATTATGTATCATTATTAATCTTGGAGGTATATACTTTTCCTGTGATGTAATTTATAGTATAAAAACCAAATACACCTTAGAATAAATTAGAAATAGAGATGAGCGAACGTACTCGTCCGAGCTTGATGCTCGGGCGAATATTAGGGTGTTCGGGATGCTCGTTACTCTTAACGAGCACCACGCGATGTTCGGGTTACTTTCACTTTCCTCTCTGAGACGTTAGCGCGCTTTTCTGGCCAATTGAAAGACAGGGAAGGCATTACAACTCCCCCCTGTGACGTTCCAGCCCTATACCACCCCCCTGCTGTGAGTGGCTGGGGAGATCAGATGTCACCCGAGTATAAAAATCGGCCCCTCCGCGGCTCGCCTCAGATGCGTTGTGAGTTAGCTGAGGGAAAGTGCTATTGTGTTGGAGCTGCTGTAGGGAGAGTGTTAGGAGTGAGTGTAGGCTTCAAGAACCCCAACGGTCCTTCTTAGGGCCACATCTATCCGTGTGCAGTACTGTGGAGGCTGCTGTTAGCAGTGTTGCACTTTTTTTTTTTTCAAAATCGGCCGTGCAGAGCATTGCGCCCTGCAGTAATACTACAGGGACAGAAGTGGTGGTTAGGCAGGGAGAGTGTTAGGAGTGAGTGTAGGCTTCAAGAACCCCAACGGTCCTTCTTAGGGCCACATTTAACCGTGTGCAGTACTGTGCAGGCTGCTGTTAGCAGTGTTGCACATTTTTTTTTTTTCAAAATCGGCTGTGCAGAGCATTGCGCCCTGCAGTAATACTACAGGGACAGAATTGTGTAGGCAGGGCCAGAAGACATATATTATTGATTGAATATAGTCAGTGGGCCTTCCCTTTAAAAAAAAAGGGAAAAATTCTATTTGGCCTGCCTCTGACAGTCCTCAGCGTTCTGGGTATGTGTGTGGTGGGTGGAGAACGTAAAAAAATCATACGCAGCCAGCTAAGTTTAACAGCAGGCTTGCGCCAATTTATTTCCTGGCTGGGAAATCACCGCTCTGCTGCAGTTAATATAACACTGCACTTCTGTGACACACAGCAGGGCCACAGAACACATTTGTTAATTGATTGAATATAGTCAGTGGGCCTTTCCTTTTAAAAAAAAGGGAAAAATTCTATTTGGCCTGCAGGCTTGCGCCAATTTATTTCCTGGCTGCGAAATCACCGCTCTGCTGCAGTTAATAACACTGCACTTCTGTGACACACAGCAGGGCCACAGAACACATTTGTTATTGATTGAATATAGTCAGTGGGCCTTTCCTTTTAAAAAAAAGGGAAAAATTCTATTTGGCCTGCAGGCTTGCGCCAATTTATTTCCTGGCTGGGAAATCACTGGTAATACAGCATGCTGAGGGGTAGGGGTAGGCCTAAGGACGTGGACGCGGCCGAGGACGCGGAGGCCCAAGTCAGGGTGTGGGCACAGGCCGAGCTCCTGATCCAGGTGTATCGCAGCCGACTGCTGCGCGATTAGGAGAGGCACGTTTCTGGCGTCCCCACATTCATCGCCCAATTAATGGGTCCACGCGGGAGACCTTTATTAGAAAATGAGCAGTGTGAGCAGGTCCTGTCGTGGATGGCAGAAAGTGCTTCGAGCAAGCTATCATCCACCCACAGTTCTGCGCCGTCCAGTGCTGCAAATCCGAATCCTCTGGCTGCTGCTCCTCCTTCCTCCCAGCCTCCTCACTCCACTACAATGACACCTGCTCAGGAGCAGGAAGACTCCCAGGAACTGTTCTCGGGCCCCTGCTCAGATTGGGCAGCAGTGGTTCCTCTCCCACCAGAGGAGTTTATCGTCACTGATGCCCAACCATTCGAAAGTTGTCGGGGTCCGGGGGATGAGGCTGGGGACTTCCGACAACTGTCTCAAGACCTTTCAGTGGGTGAGGAGGACGATGACGATGAGACACAGTTGTCTTGCAGTGAGGTAGTAGTAAGGGCAGTAAGTCCGAGGGAGGAGCGCACAGAGGATTCGGAGGAAGAGCAGCAGGACGATGAGGTGACAGACCCCACCTGGTGTGTAACGCCTACTCAGGACAGGTCTTCAGAGGGGGAGGCAAGGGCAGCAGCAGGGCAGGTTGCAAGAGGCAGTGCGGTGTCCAGGGGTAGAGGCAGGGCCAGACCGAATAATCCACCAACTGTTTCCCAAAGCGCACCCTCGCGCCATGCCACCCTGCAGAGGCCGAGGTGCTCTAAGGTCTGGCAGTTTTTCACAGAGACGCCTGACGACCGACGAACAGTGGTGTGCAACCTTTGTCGCGCCAAGATCAGCCGGGGAGCCACCACCAACAGCCTCACCACCACCAGCATGCGCAGACATATGATGGCCAAGCACCCCACAAGGTGGGACAAAGGCCGTTCACCGCCTCCGGTTTGCACCGCTGCCTCTCCCCCTGTGCCCCAACCTGCCACTGAGATCCAACCCCCCTCTCAGGACACAGGCACTACCGTCTCCTGGCCTGCACCCACACCCTCACCTCCGCTTTCCTCGGCCCCATCCACCAATGTCTCGCACCGCACCGTCCAGCCGTCGCTAGAGCAAGTGTTTGAGCGCAAGCGCAAGTACGCCGCCACGCACCCGCACGCTCAAGCGTTAACCGTCCACATAGCCAAATTTATCAGCCTTGAGATGCTGCCGTATAGGGTTGTGGAAACGGAGTCCTTCAAAAGTATGATGGCGGCGGCGGCCCCGCGCTACTCAGTTCCCAGTCGCCACTACTTTTCCCGATGTGCCATCCCAGCCCTGCACGACCACATCTCCCGCAACATTGTACGCGCCCTCACCAATGCGGTTAGTGGCAAGGTCCACTTAACAACGGACACGTGGACAAGCACAGGCGGGCAGGGCCACTACATCTCCCTGACGGCACATTGGGTGAATTTAGTGGAGGCTGGGACAGAGTCAGAGCCTGGGACCGCTCAAGTCCTACCCACCCCCAGAATTGCGGGCCCCAGCTCGGTGGTGGTATGTTCGGCGGTGTATGCTTCCTCCACTAAAGCACCCTCCTCCTCCTCCTCAACCTCTGTCTCGCAATCTAGATGTGTCAGCAGCAGCAGGACGTCGCCAGCAGTCGGTGTCGCGCGGCGTGGTAGCACAGTGGTGGGCAAGCGTCAGCAGGCCGTGCTGAAACTACTCAGCTTAGGAGATAAGAGGCACACGGCCCACGAACTGCTGCAGGGTCTGACAGAGCAGACCGACCGCTGGCTTGCGCCGCTGAGCCTCCAACCGGGCATGGTCGTGTGTGACAACGGCCGTAACCTGGTGGCGGCTCGGCAGCTCGGCAGCCTCACGCACGTGCCATGCCTGGCCCACGTCTTTAATTTGGTGGTTCAGCGCTTTCTGAAAAGCTACCCATGCTTCTCAGACCTGCTCGTAAAGGTGCGCCGGCTCTGCGCACATTTCCGCAAGTCCCACACGGACGCTGCCACCCTGCGGACACTGCAACATCGGTTTAATCTGCCAGGGCACCGACTGCTGTGCGACGTGCCCACACGGTGGAACTCTACGCTCCACATGTTGGCCAGGCCCTATGAGCAGCGTAGAGCTATAGTGGAATACCAACTCCAACATGGGCGGCGCAGTGGGAGTCAGCCTCCTCAATTATTTTCAGAAGAGTGGGCCTGGTTGGCAGACATCTGCCAGGTCCTTGGAAAGTTTGAGGAGTCTACCCAGGTGGTAAGCGGCGATGCTGCAATCATTAGCGTCACCATTCCTCTGCTATGCCTCTTGAGAAGTTCCCTGCAAAGCATAAAGGCAAATGCTTTGCGCTCGGAAACGGAGGCGGGGGAAGACAGTATGTCGCTGGATAGTCAGAGCACCCTCCTGTCTATATCTCAGCGCGTTGAGGAGGAGGAGGAGGAGCATGAGGAGGAGGAGGGGGAAGAGACAGCTTGGCCCACTGCTGACGGTACCCATGCTGCTTGCCTGTCATCCTTTCAGCGTGTATGGCCTGAGGAGGAGGAGGCGGAGGAGGAGGAGGAGGATCCTGAAAGTGATCTTCCTAGTGAAGACAGCCATGTGTTGCGTACAGGTACCCTGGCACACATGGCTGACTTCATGTTAGGATGCCTTTCTCGTGACCCTCGTGTTGCACGCATTCTGGCCACTACGGATTACTGGGTGGACACACTGCTCGACCCACGGTATAAGGAGAACCTTTCCACTCTCATTCCCGAAGAGGAAAGGGGTTCGAGAGAGTAAAATTCCCATCCGACAGCGCTAGTGGCAGAAGGCGCAGTTCCGAGGGCCAGGTAGCAGGGGAGGTGCGGAGATCGAGCAGCATGTTCAGCACAGGCAGTGCAACACTCTTTAAGGCCCTGGACAGCTTTATGGCTCCCCACCAAGACTGTGTCACCGCTCCCCAGTCAAGGCTGAATCGGCGGGAGCACTGTAAAAGGATGGTGAGGGAGTACGTAGCCGATCGCACGACCGTCCTCCGTGACGCCTCTGCCCCCTACAACTACTGGGTGTCGAAGCTGGACACATGGCCTGAACTCGCGCTGTATGCCCTGGAGGTGCTTGCTTGTCCTGCGGCTAGCGTCTTGTCAGAGAGGGTGTTTAGTGCGGCTGGGGGAATCATCACAGATAAGCGTACACGCCTGTCAACCGACAGTGCCGACAGGCTTACACTCATCAAGATGAACAAAGCCTGGATTTCCCCAGACTTCTCTTCTCCACCAGCGGACAGCAGCGATACCTAAGCAATACGTAGGCTGCACCCTCGGATGGAAGCATCGTTCTGTATCACCATCCAAAACGGTGACATTTCTGCTTCATCAATCTGTGTATAATATTCCTCCTCCTCCTCCTGCTCCTCCTCCTGAAACCTCACGTAATCACGCCGAACGGGCAATTTTTCTTTGGGCCACAAGGCTCACTCATATAATTTTTCCAAACAATGTTTATACGTTTCAATGCTCTTACAAGCGATGAAACTTTAACTTGAACCAATTTTTCGTTAAACTGGGCTGCCTCCAGGCCTAGTTACCACTTAAGCCACATTAACCAAAGCGATTAATGGGTTTCACCTGCCATCTTGGTTGGGCATGGCCAATTTTTTCTGAGGTACATTAGTACTGTTGCTACACCAATTTTTTTGGGCCCTCACCTACAGTGTAATCATTGTAATTTCTATGTTCTTCGCCTGCACTCATGGTACAGAAAGGTGTGTGGGGTTGGCCTACACTTTTGCTACATAAATGTAACTGGGGCCTTGTCTATACTGCAGCTACTGAAATGTGAAAGAGACAGTTATCTCCCTAAACTGCTGCAATGGGAATTGTTGCTGGGGCTTGTCTTGAGTGCTGCTATTACTGAAATGGAACTAAGACTGCGCTCCTCCTATATTGCTGCTTCGGAATTGTTACTGGGGCCTTTCTTGAGTGCTACTATTACTGAAATGGAACTAAGACTGCGCTCCCCCTATACTGCTGCTAGTGATATGTTAGTGGGGCCTGTCCCTAATACTACCGCTGAAATGTTAATAATTCTGGGCTCTGCCTATACCGCAGCTAATGGTATGTCACTGGGGTGTGGAAACAGAGGCTTCACAAAGACATGATGGCGGCGAGGCCATTTCTTACCAACGCTGTTACTGTTAAGGTGCATATAACCACGGACACGTGGAGAGGACACATAGTGCCTCCAAAACATCCCCCTCCTCCTCCAACAATGAAAACATTCTTGGCAAATACCTTTGCATTGGTCCGTCTGGTGGCAGTCCAAGAATTTCACCTTTAACGACACAACAAGAGAGCACCACCACCATCCCCCCGCCACGGACCACTTAATCATGGCCACATTCCGAAAACCAACTACATAAAACCGCGCTACTAGGTCCGCAGTCACCACCACATTACCACCAACGAGGTTACTGTTACGGTACATATTACCAGTCTGACTGGGGCATGCAGTGTGGGCCAAAGCCCACCTGTTTTGTATCTGACGTTAGCTCTGCTGAGTAGGGCACTGCAATGGGATATATTTATGTACCACCGGTGGGTTCCAGGGAGCCACCCATGCTGTAGGTGCACACGGAGTTTAACCTACATCTGTCCACTTGTAAAGAACCCCAGTCAGACTGGGGCATGCAGTGTGGGCCGAAGCCCACCTGTATTGTATCTGACGTTACCTCAGTTGTGTTGGGCAATGCAATGGGATATATTTATGTACCGCCGGTGGCTTCCTGGCACCCACCCATGCTGTAGGTGCACACGAAGTTTAACCTACATCTGTCCACTTGTAAAGAACCCCAGTCAGACTGGGGCATGCAGTGTGGGCCGAAGCCCACCTGCATTAAGCACGACATTACCTCAGCTGTGTTGGGCAATGCAATGGGATATATTTATGTACCGCCGGTGGCTTCCTGGCACCCACCCATGCTGTAGGTGCACACGGAGTTTAACCTACATCTGTCCACTTGTAAAGAACCCCAGTCAGACTGGGGCATGCAGTGTGGGCCGAAGCCCACCTGCATTAACCACGACATTACCTCAGCTGTGATGGGCAATGCAATGGGATACATTTATGTACAGCGGGTGGGTTCCAGGGAGCCACCCATACTGTGGGTGCACACGGAATTCCCATTGCGGAGTTGTACCTGCCTGTGACTATTTATAAAAAACCGCGGTCTGACTGGGGCGTGCAGACACCTTGACAGAATGAATAGTGTGTGGCACATAGGTTCCCCATTGCTATGCCCACGTGTGCAGCTCCAGATGGAGGTGGCACAGGATTGGATTTCTCATTGCTTCTGTACAGCATTGTGGGCTATCGGCCCGCCCCTTTTATGGGGGGGTCGCTGCCTAGCCCTGCCAACCCTCTGCAGTGTGTGCCTGCTTTGCCTCTGGCAGACGCACTTATAAATAGACATGAGGGTGGCGTGGCATGAGGGCAGCTGAAGGCTGGGCAGGGACAGTTTGGTGTGCGCTGTGGACACTGGGTCGTGGGGGGGGGGGATTTGGCAGCATGTAACCCAGGAGAAGTGGCAGCGGAGTGTCATGCAGGCAGTGATTGTGCTTTGTTGGAGGTAGTGTGGTGCTTAGCTAAGATATGCCATGCTAATGAGGGCTTTTCAGAAGTAAAAGTTGTTGGGAGGGGGGGGGGGGCACTCTTGCCGGTATTGTGGCTTAATAGTGGGACCTGTGAACTTGAGATGCAGCCCAACATGTAGCCCCTCGCCTGCTCTATCCGTTGCTGTGTCGTTCCCATCACTTTCTTGAATTGCCCAGATTTTCACACATGAAAACCTTAGCGAGCATCGGCGAAATACAAAAATGCTCGGGTCGCCCATTGACTTCAATGGGGTTCATTACTTGAAACGAACCCTCGAGCATCGCGATAAATTCGTCCCGAGTAACGAGCACCCGAGCATTTTGGTGCTCGCTCATCTCTAATTAGAAATCATCTAATACCGCACAGGCTGGTGTGATTTGTAATTCTCTGGGATCATCTTCTCTTTGATAAACACATAAATTCTCCTTACAGATGTACACCCAGTAATCCATGTTGGCCAGAAGGCGTCTAACGCGAGGGTCATGAGAAAGGCAGCCTTACATGAATTCAACCATGTGTGCCAGGGTGCCAGTACGCAAGACATGGCTGTCCTCACTAGGAAGATGACTTTCTGGATCCTCCTCCTCCTCCTTCTCCTCCACAGCCCATACACGCTGAACAGATGAGAGGCAAGCAGCATGGGTACACTCTGCAGTGTGCCCAGCTGTCTTTTCCTCCTGCTCCTGCTCCTGCTCCTCCCCCTCCTCCTCCTCCAAAACGCGCTGAGATATAGACATGAGGGTGGTCTGGCTATCAAGCGACATACTGTCATCCCCCGTCTCCTGTTCCAGCCGCAAAGATTCGGCCTTTATGCTTTGCAGCGAACTTCTCAGCAGGCATAGCAGCGGGATGGTAACGCTAATGATTGCAGCATCGCCGCTCACCAACTGGGTAGACTCCCCAAAGTTTCCGAGGACCTGGCAGATGTCTGCCATCCAGGCAATATCTTAGCTATTCATGAATAAATAGCTAAGGGCTATGTGTCATTGGCTGAGCGCTCAGCCAATAGCTAAGCACTGCCTGCTGAAAGAGCTTCATAGCAGTGCAGGGGAGCCAGCTGGAGGACGCGTCTGAGCACCAGAGAGGTGAGAATTTTTTTTTTTTTTACACTTATTGCTGGTTATCGGGGAAGGGCTTATATTTCAAGCCCTTCCCCGATAATTATACTGCGGGGCTTGGCAGAAACAATGGGATAGAATGCCGCGGACTTCTGCCACAGCTGTCACAGCTGTCACAGCTATGGCAGAAGTCCCCGGCATTCTCCATCTCTCTTTAATGGGGCTAGGGCTGCTGCCGCTGGCCCCGTTGAAAAGACTGGCGATATCCCGGCGCGATGCTGATATCCCGGCGTGATACCGTTTTTTTTCTCGCACTGCGCTGCGAGACTTTAACTTTACTCTCGCAGCGCAGTGGAGAAAAAAACACCAGTGGGTGTCCACCCTAAGAAGGAGCTTTGGGGTTTTTGCACACAGGACTTTGAGGACTGTATAGTGTATATAACTTCCCCTACAGAAGTGGCTGTGCCCAAACACTCTGTCAACGGTATAAATGAAGTAGTTCGCAGCAGGCTAGGAAATATTTCAGTTCAGTTTCACGGTGAGAGCGGGATTGTACGGCACTGCAGGCTGAGAACGCTATTACTGACAGGCTGGGAACAGGCCTAGATGCGTAATACAAAAATGAATGCACTACTACTCCCAGCAGGCCACAACTAAAATGCACACGGTCAGATGTAGCCCAACAAAGGAGCTTTGGGGGTTTTGCACGGAGAATACGGACTGTATAGTGCATAAAACGTTTCCAATAGAAGTGGCTGTGCCCCAACACTGTGTCTAATTCACTGCAGACAAAGAATGGTATAAATTAAGTCGTTCGCAGCAGGCTAGGAAATATTTGAGTGCTGTTTCACGGTGAGAGCTGGTTGTACGGCACTGCAGCCTGAAAAAAGTATTACTGAAAGGCTGGGAACAGGCCTAGATGCGTAATACAAAAATGGATGCACTACTACTCCCAGCCAGCCACAAGTATAATGCACACAGTCAGATGTAGCTCTAAGAAGGACCGTTGGGGTTCTTGAAGACAGGATCCTACTCTAACACTTTCCCTATATAAGCAGCAGCTATTTCCCTAAACTCTGTATAATACACTGCAGACTGAGAACGCTATTGATGTAATGGCCTGCACAGCCCGAGATGAAAAAAAAAATGGTGCACTACTGCTCCCAGCCAGCCACAACAGTAATGCAGATGGTCAGATGTAGCCCTAAGAAGGACCATTGGGGTTCTTGAAGACAGGATCCTACACTAACACTTTCCCTATATCAGTGGCAGCACCTTCCCTAATTTCTGCCAGCATGTGTCTGAGGCGAGCCGCGGGCGGGACCGCTTTAAGTACTCAGTGGTCACTTGATCACGACAGCCACTCACTGCAAGGGGGTGGGATAGGGCTGGCAAGTCACAGAAGGAAGTGGGTAATGCCTCCCCGCACGTCTATTGGCTAGAAAATGGCGCTAAACATGCGGGGAAGGAAATGGAATTGACTTGAGTACCACGTGGTGTTCGACTCGAGTAACGACCATCCCGAGTACCCTATGCTCGAACGTCCATCAAGCTCAGACGAGTGTGCTCGCTCATCTCTAGTGCCTTATATAGTGGAAGAATAATGTTCTTGTCCCTCACCCCTATACCTCTTTTAATGCACCCCAAAACTTTTTTTGCTTTTGCGCTAACCCAGACAAACAAGTTAATTCTGAATATCCACTGCTTCTAGCATGTCCTTAAAACATATCCCTTTGGAAGGGCTGCCAGATTCTTTATTTCTCTCCATTTAACCAGCTTCTACATCCCCCCTTGAAAAGCTGATCCCCCTTTTTCCCCACTGCATTGTAAGCACACCCTATTGTAATTTTTACCTGTTTATGTACAAATATGGCCGGTGAGCGGCTCATGCATACATATTTATATATGATATATACATTTTTGTATCTTGCTGGATTGTACAGAACAAGCTCTTGAGCCTCTTCTGTTACCTTCATTTACTTATAGCCTGTTAGCTATTGAGAGCAGGGTTCTCACAACTTATGTGCAAACTGTTGATTTTTTAAAGAGTTAAACACATGGGCGTGTTTTAGTCCTATTTTGCTCCCATGGAAATTACAGCCTCAAAATGGGATGAAACAAAACCAGTATCAGGATTTTTCACTATCTGGATTCTCGCACATTAATATTAGAAGTGAGAAAAGATAGGACTTGCCCTATCTTTCTAGCACATAGTTTTCCTATGTGTGAGAAAGATAGGGTAGGACCTATATTCCCGCTTTTTTTTCAAACTCGCATGGAAATGCGTGGACTTTGAATAGTGAAAAACAAAGCACGGTTTATGCGCTAATATGCTCTGTAGCAGCGAGTGTATTAGCACATGCGCTCATGTGTTTTTGGCCCTCAGAGTGGTTTCATATCTGTGTTGGAACAGCTGGTTGGAGGTTCTGTCGCAGATCCAGCACAAAATACCGGAAGGAAATGCACTTGTAAAAAGGCAGGCAGCTGAGCGCAAAGCAACCATTATGGTAAACGTGTTCCGTTCGGTGCTGCTCAGTTCCATCAAAGGACAGAGGCGTTCGTCCAGGGAATTCCCCTTTCCTGCTTCCCAAAACCGGAAATCCTAATGCAGATGTGAAAAAACCCTAATACCGTGTGTGGTTGTGTTTTATTTTGTGTATGTTCCCTCTCATTTGTAGAGCGCTGCAGAATATGATAACTAAAATATATATAAATACAGATTAGGGTTATTAAAACAGGGATTTTAGCACTGCAAGATATCAGTGCTAACCACTAAGCTCCTTGCCTCCCAGTTAGAAATCAAGATTAAGTTTTAATTCCTAGTAATATAAAAATATACAAAAATACACTATTTTGAATGAAATAAAATGAATTATTTATATTTCACACCACATCAAATAACATACACATAAAGTCATATCCTTGAAACAAATAAGATAAACAACAATTTGTATTTCAACTTAAAAAAAAAAAAAATATATATATATATATATATATATATATATATATATATATATATAAATTAAATAGAGATGAGTGAACGTACTCGGTAAGGGTGATTTCGCAATCGAGCACCGCGATTTTCGAGTACTTCACTACTCGGGTGAAAAGTACTCGGGGGCGCTGTGGGTGAGCGGGGGGTTGCAGAGGGGAGTGGGGGGGAGAGGGAGAGAGGGCTCCCCCCTGTTCCCCGCTGCTACCCCCCGCTCCGCCGCCCCCCCCCCCCCGCCCCCCGGCGCACCCGAGTACTTTTCACCCGAGTAGTGAAGTACTCGAAAATCACGGTGCTCGATTGCGAAATCGCCCTTACCGAGTACGTTCGCTCATCTCTAAAATTAAACACTAAAATATAAAACACAAAATTAATCCTCAGAAAACTAGAACTGATCAAATAAAATCAAGACCTCATCCAACAGTATGATAGAAAAAGTAACAATCTTTATGTCTCTAAAGGCTCATTTAGACACAACGATTATCGCTCCAAATTCACTCGAAAGACGTCTTTTGAGCGATAATCGTTGTGTTTAAATGCACCTATCTTTCAGTTTTCTGTCGAACGACGGTTTTCAGTTCTGCTTGAAAACCATCCTTTAGCAGAACAACTGATAAGCAGGACCACACGCTGTGCTCTGCCCATGCAGAGCTGATTACAGGTGATAACATTGTATCAGCTGTTCTCAGCTGTCAGTCCCTCCAGCAGATCAAAGCGAAAGTAATCAGGAAACAGTGGGAGGTCTATTTCCTTATTACAACTCCAGACAGCTCACATACTGCTGCTTGGTACTAATAGGTATTAGTGCCAAGTAGTAGTTTATGCAAAATGGTCGCTCAACAGCCATCTTTTGAGGGATCATCTTTGTAGTGTAAATGCACCCTTAGAATGTGGGGAGGGAAAACTAACAATGTCCATAAGTAGTAAATAGAACAAAATAGCTTAACGTTTTTCATTGATTAGGAGTGAAATATTATAATGTCGCCACATAACAGATATGGGCTTCTAAATTGCAATGTAATTAAACTTACAAACTGTAATATCTATATCACACTTTATAAATTCATCAGTGGCTTGAAAAATTGCTGGGAGCAACAAGTAAGCATTTTAGTCACCCAAAAATTATACAGTCATCATCAACGGTTTTGAGACGGACACAAATTTGGGTTTTCACAATGTTTTCTGCTTCAGTTTTTATAGTGGGAATTTGCATAAACTCTAGATTGCTATGAAGAGCGATCACATGAATTTCAACTAATTGTATAGTCGTTCCTTGCCATGAAAATTAACGTAATCACAAAAACTCAATTTCCACTTAATTTCAGTCCACCCACAAAATGAGCTACTAACATCATTTCAGTGATCTTATTTTTAGTTCAGGGGAAAGGGATAATGAGGACAGGGCAGCTGATATCACCCTTTCATACTGCTTGAATTAAAAGCAGACTGGTCACTTTAAAGGAGGATGGTCCTTGAAATCACTGTCTTCTTCTGTTAACCATGGTTACCTCCAAGGCAACACATTCAGTCATCATTGCTTTACATGAAAATGGCTTTAAAATTTTCCATAGGTAAAGTTTATTATAATTCAATTGGATAGAGATGATTTGTTTGTAAGAGCTTCATGGTTGGAAAGCAAAGCATAAGGAAGCCAACATCCCCATCAGTACATATACTCACTCGATGCATAAATGTGTATCCGTATTTCCCTGCTATATGCACATTGTTTTATCTGTCCTAATAAAAACGTTTTGAACAAAAATGGGTTTATAGGCAAGGACACTGCTCCTTCTATGATTGCCAATAAATCAACCATTTCTTGGATCATTAAGAACTTCAAAAAGAGAAGTTCAAATGCTGTGAAAAAGACTGCAGGACACCCAAAAAAAGTCCAGCCAGTGCCAGGACAGTCTCCTAAAGAGGATTCATCTACAGTATTGGTTAAACACCTGTGCAGAGCTTGCTCAGGAATGGTAGCAGGCAGATGTCAATGCATACACAGTGAGGACAAGGTTTTTGGATGCTGGCCTGGTATGAAGAAGAGCACAAAGAAGCCCCTTCTATGCAAGAAAAACATCAAGGACAGGCTGACATTCTGCAGGAAGTACAGGGATTGGATTGCAAAGACCTAAGGTAAAGTTATTTTCTCTGATGAAGCCCTCTTCAGACTGTTTTGGAAAAATTATTGGTCTGGAGAAAGAAAGGTGAGTAATATTATCAGTCCTGTGTCATGCCAACAGTAAAACATCCTGAAATCATTCATGTGTGGAGTTGCTTTTCATCCAGGGGAGTGGGCTCACTCACAGTTTTGCACTAGAACACCACCAGGGATAAAGAATGGTATCTAAACATTCTCCAAGAGCAACTTCTCTCAGTGATCCAGGAGCAATTTGGTGATGAACAATATTTTTCCAGCATGATGGAGCACCATGTCACAAGGCAAAAGTGAAACCTAAGTGGCTTGGTAAACAAAACATTGATATTTTGGGTCCATGGCCAGAAAATTCTTCAGATCGCAATTCCATTGAGAATCTGTGGTTAATCCTAAAAAGGAGGTGGACAAACAAAAACACAGATATTGTGATCAATGTCAAGCACTGATTAGGAAAGAAGGAGCTGTGATCAGTCAGGAGTTTAAATGTTTGAAGGTTCTTTTATGATCATCTGAAAAGCCCAAGACACATTAAGACAAACATCTTCTTTACCTCATTGCTGGAATAGACCATGTACAAGGAATGTAACAGTGGGGGGCTGCATAGTATAATTGAATTAACAACAAATGAAAGTGTTAAATCCAAAAGTCTACCAGAAATTGAAAGACTCATACATATAAGTAACATTATCTGTAGCAGTAAAAATAAAGTCATACTTTTCAATGCGTTAAAGTGAGACTGCAGGTTTGGGCTTTGTATGTGGAACTCATTGCTCCTCATCCGCCTGGTGTGTGTTAGGAGGAAATGAATTAGCAGGATGTTGGTAACACAAAATATCATAAATGGCGGAATGGAACCCACAGTGTATATCAGGAAGCGGTGTGTAAACCTTTCAGAATTAGCAAGTCTAGATGCTGTCATATTTTCACTAGAACCATTTGATACTTTCTGTAGTTTGAAATAATAATCAACCAATCCAAATGTCAGACTGAAAATCAGTGAAATAAGCAGAGAAGCCGGAATCAACCACGGGACCATGGTGGAGATCCTGGTCTTCAGGAAGGTGAATAGTTTATAGTTGTAGGTTACAATTTTCACACAGTAGAAGACACAGAGGATGGTGGCAATCCAGAGACTGCTGTAGAATATGAACATAGCTAGAATATTGATGGTTAAAATTACAATATAACTTCGCCAGAGCCAGGGAGAAAATTGAGTGATAATAATCTGCAAAAGGCTACCGAGGAAATACAAGCCTCTGAAAATGGCCAAGCAGCTCAGGATCTTATCAGAGGTCTGAAGAGATTTCATGCTTTTCCATTTCATGAAAATAGAAGCGACAAGAATCAGATTTGCTGTGAGACCCACCAGGAGCATAACAGAGAGCGCAGCAGGGAGAATATGTTGGATAAAAGATTCCATCATCATCAGTGAAGTTCTTCCTTTCTGAATGCACAATCTGCCTTGTATTGCCTTGTCTCAGGTTTTGTGTACAGATCAGATTATTTTAGCTCTCTTATAGTAGGTTTGTGGCCATTGCTCATTGAAATTCCTTCAGCATGATTGATTTATATGCAAACCTTTACTCCAGTGTTCATCCGCTTGCAAATATATGTACTCAGGGGAATAAACAAATACAAGAGAAGCTAATAATTGTACTCTTGCTTGACCTCAGTAAAATATCAAACTATGCAGCTCAGATATGAGAAAATGTAAGGTTAGCATCTGGCCGAAAAAGACAGATCCACCAGGTAAAATGAAGGGTCTAGGAAACTGAAAATAAGTAAATAAAAGAATAAAAAGGGCACATTTTATTCTAGGAGATTGCAAGGAAATCTGTAAACCTTGCTGGGTATGGTTCAGGGGGCAAAATTTATTCCCTGATCCTTTGTAAATCTCATGCTTAAAGGGAGTATTTCAGCACTTTTTATCTCACCAAATCACTAACATCACTTTTTGTCACCCATCTTTTCAAGAAATATATGACTATACTATAGTGAATATTTAAAAACCAGACAGGAGATGGCCAAATCCAGGACTTAGTGTTACATCCATCTGGGCTGTGGGAACAATGACCTACATGAATGCAAGTTAATAAGGGCTGGAGAGTAGAAAAGGGGGAATGGATGTATATACAAACACCCACAGGAAAAACAGGGGAAACAAGGACATGAGACCAAACAACACATTAGATGACCTCATACTTACCAATGTACTAAACAGCCAGACAGATGGAAATATCTATAAGTAGCTATGAGGTATTGGTTTGTAGTTTGGCCAAAACATGTAAGCTAACATCAAGGGTCCTCGTTGTCTTGTAAGTCTTTACACTCACAAGACAATTGCAACAAAGGAAAGGGAGGACCCTGCCTACAAGCTAGGGACAGTTCCACACTATAATCTAGGGGCCAACTGTCCTGCTCAAGATGGTAATAAGCAGAACCACCATACAAAGACAATACAATACAATATACACTCAACAGGACAGTTCACTCCTAGTGTATTAAACATCTTCAAAACATAAACAGAACATGACCCTGGTCACACCAAGTGACTGCAACATAGAAATACAGAACACGATATTGTTCACACCTAGTGAACTTTCTAATATAGAGGGGGTGGCTGCTTAGTGTATACTGCTACACAGAGTAGTAGATACAGAGTGGCAGACCATTCTAATACACGTGGTGTACCATGCAGACTAGCAACCTATTAATGACACCATATCAATTCAGTGGGTTGCCCTGGACCTCAAGAAGTGAGCCACATTGGTACTGTCACCCCAGGCTCTCCCGATGTATAGAAGCCGCACTGCATGTGAATAATACATAATAAATATGAGGTATTAGTTGGATTTTGGCCAAAATACTTGAACTCACAAGCCACATCTGAGTATACACTAAGCAGCCATCCCCTCTATATTAGGAAGTTGTGAGAGTTGCTGTCTCATCAATCTTCTCCACAAGTGTAATTGGCTCCCTAGCATTTGGCTGCCTGCATGCTAATGGGGTGCAGACATCTGCCCTCCTGTATCAGTAACTATATGGCCGTTTTCAGTGATTGTTTGTTTTTATCTTTCCCTTTCTGTGATACATTTATATTAGTGTAGAGATTTACAAAACGTGGAGAGCCATGACGATTGGCTTGTGAGCTCAAGTATTTTGGCCAAAATCCTTCTAATACCTTGCATTTATTATTCACATGCAGTTTAAAAGTCTCTGGGGGGGGGGGGGGGGTTAAAAAGTAGAAGGGCTGCCATGATTAACTTTGCTGTACTAGTATAAAAAAAAGGTGGTGAACAGTGAAAACAAATCTGCAACATACACACACATTTCTACAGCATGCACACACAGCTCTGCAGCATCACATACACACGCATTACAGAAGGGGAAATCAAGAATTAAAAACAATCACAGAAAAATGGCCGTAACGGCCATTTTTCTGTGATTGTTTTTAATTCTTGATTTCCTCTTCTGTGATGCATTTATATTAGTGTAGGGACCCACTACAACGCAAGGAACTGTGAAGTGGTTAGTGGACTCATGTATCTTTGCCAACATCCAACCAATGCCTTGCATGTATTATCTATCATTCACCTGCAGTGTGGCATTAAGACTCCAGGGGTAGCCCAGGGTGGTAGTACCAATGTGGTTCACTAATGGATATGCAGAGCAACCCGCTGAATTATCATGGCGTCATTAATAGTTGGCTGGTCTGCATGGTGAACTACATATATCAGAATGGTCTGGCACCCTGTATCCACTATGTGTTTGAGTTTACACCAAGCATCCACCACCCTCATTACTAAGAGGCAGTGTGAGTGGTTGTTTTATCAGTGTCCTGCACAGGTGTTATTGGCTCCTCCATTTGGTAGTCAGCTACCTGCGTGGTGAGAGGAGGATGCATCTATATGCACTCCTCAATCACATACACACATACCGTTTTGCTACATAAATTTACACACAACTTTGCTGGATGCGCACACACAGCTCTGCTCATACACACATCTGCAGCTGGCATGTTAAACACTGATTTTAGTCACTCATTACCCCTTCTAGCTTCTTTCTGCTGACATAGTTATGACATTATCAGAGGTTCTGCTGCTAGAGCAAGACCTTTGATATTTGCTATTGTCTGCCCCTGTGTGTACAGATCAGGACCTGCACCCAAGGGGAGATATGTGAGTGATCTCCAGTGTTATGTGCTGCAGAGGATCAGGCAGGGAGAGAGAGGACTGTGCAGCCCTGAAATGTATGGCTGCAGAGTTCTCCAGATACTTGATTAGCGCATTGCTGAATGATTAGGGCAGCCGTCAGGGATCTATGTATCTATCAAACCCCCTACCTCTGGATAATAAGGTGCAGACACTTTTTAAAAAGATTTTATCTAGCTGAAAACTATGTTTTAGGGCACCTTCGCACAACAGTTTTCATGTTCAGTTTTTGTGAGCCAAAACCAAGAGTGGGTCCAAAATACGGAAGACATGCAAATCTTTCCATTATACTTTTTCTCTACTCCTGGTTTCGGCTCAGAAAAAAACTCAACATAAAAACTGTTGTGTGAATAGGCCCTAAGTTTGTTAGGGATTAGAGATGAGCGAGCACCAAAATGCTCGGGTGCTCGTTACTCGGGACGAAAATTTCGCAATGCTCGAGGGTTCGTTTCGAATAACGAACCCCATTGAAGTCAATGGGCGACCCGAGCATTTTTGTATATCGCCGATGCTCGCTAAGGTTTCCATTTGTGAAAATCTGGGCAATTCAAGAAAGTGATGGAAACGACACAGCAATGGATAGGGCAGGCGAGGGGCTACATGTTGGGCTGCATCTCAAGTTCCCAGATGCCACTATTAAGCCACAATAGCGGCAAGAGTGCCCCCCCCCTCCCAACAATTTTTACTTCTGAAAAGCCCTCATTAGCAATGCATACCTTAGCTAAGCACCACACTACCTCCAACAAAGCACAATCACTGCCTGCATGACACTCCGCTGCCACTTCTCCTGGGTTACATGCTGCCCAACCCCCCCCCCCCCGCCCGCACGACCCAGTGTCCACAGCACACACCAAAGTGTCCCTGTGCAGCCTTCAGCTACCCTCATGCCAAACCACCCTCATGTCTATTTATAAGTGCGCCTGCCATGAGGAGGAACTGCAGGCACACACTGCAGAGGGTTGGCACTGCTAGGCTGCGACCCTCTTTAAAAGGGGCGGGGCGATAGCCCACAATGCTGTACAGAAGAAGTATGTATGAGAAATCCAATCCAGTGCCACCTCCATCTGGAGCTGCACACGTGGGCATAGCAACGGGGAACCTATGTGCCACACACTATTCATTCTGTCAATGTGTCTGCATGCCCCAGTCAGACCGCGGTTTGTTATAAATAGTCACAGGCAGGTACAACTCCGCAATGGGAATTCCGTGTGCACCCACAGCATGGGTGGCTCCCTGGAACCCACCGGCTGTACATAAATGTATCCCATTGCAGTGCCCTGGACAGCAGAGCTAACGTCAGATTAAATGCAGGTGGGCTTCGGCCCACACTGCATGCCCTAACCTGACCGGGGTTTTTAATTCATAGACACAGGCAGGTACAACTCCCTATTGTGAAGTCCCTGTGGACCCACAGCATGGGTGGGTGCCAGGAAGCCACCGGCGGTACATAAATATATCCCATTGCAGTGCCCATCACAGCTGAGGTAATGTCATGTTTAATGCAGGTGGGCTTCGGCCCACACTGCATGCCCCAGTCAGACTGGGGTTCTTTAGAAGTGGACACATGCAGTTACAACTCCATGTGGACCGACAGCATGGGTGGCTCCCTGGAACCCACTGGCGGTACATAAATATATCCCATTGCAGTGCCCAGCACAGCTGAGGTAATGTCATGTTTAATGCAGGTGGGCTTCGGCCCACACTGCATGCCCCAGTCAGACACTGGGTTCTTTAGAAGTGGACACATGCAGTTACAACTCCGTGTGGACCGACAGCATGGGTGGCTCCCTGGAACCCACCGGCGGTACATAAATATATCCCATTGCAGTGCCCAGCACAGCTGATGTAACGTCAGCTTTAATGCAGGTGGGTAAAAAATTAATTGGATTACACTGTAGGCGAGGGCCCAAAAAAATTGGTGTACCAACAGTACTAATGTACCTCAGAAAAATTGCCCATGCCCAACCAAGAGGGCAGGTGAAACCCATTAATCGCTTTGGTTAATGTGGCTTAATTTGTAACTAGGCCTGGAGGCAGCCCAGTTAAAATAAAAATTGGTTCAGGTGAAAGTTTCAACGCTTTGATGAGCATTGAAAAGTATAAAAATTGTTTACAAAAATTATATGACTGAGCCTTGTGGGCCTAAGAAAAATTGCCCGTTCGGCGTGATTACGTCAGGTTTCAGGAGGAGGAGCAGGAGGAGGAGGATGAATAGAATACACAGATTGATGAAGCTAAAAGGTCCCTGTTTTTGATGGTGATAGAGAACGATGCTTCCTTCCGCGGGTGCAGCCTATGTATTGCTTAGGTATCGCTGATGTCCGCTGGTGGAGAAGAGAAGTCTGGGGAAATCCAGGCTTTGTTCATCTTGATGAGTGTAAGCCTGTCGGCACTGTCGGTTGACAGGCGGGTACGCTTATCCGTGATGATTCCCCCAGCCGCACTAAACACCCTCTCTGACAAGACGCTAGCCGCAGGACAAGCAAGCACCTCCAGGGCATACAGCGCGAGTTCAGGCCATGTGTCCAGCTTGACTGGGGAGCGGTGACACAGTCTTGCTGGGGAGCCAGAAAGCTGTCAAAGGCCTTAGAGAGTGTTCCCCTGCCTGTGCTGTACATGCTGCCTGATCTCCGCGCCTCCCCTGCTACCTGGCCCTCGAAACTGCGCCTTCTGCCACTAGCGCTGTCGGATGGGAATTTTACTATCAGCTTGTCCGCCAGGGTCCTGTGGTATAGCATCACTCTCGAACCCCTTTCCTCTTTGGGTATGAGAGTGCAAAGGTTCTCCTTATACCGTGGGTCGAGCAGTGTGTACACCCAGTAATCCGTAGTGGCCAGAATGCATGTAACGCGAGGGTCACGAGAAAGGCATCCTAACATGAAGTCAGCCATGTGTGCCAGGGTACCTGTACGCAACACATGGCTGTCCTCACTAGGAAGATCACTTTCAGGATCCTCCTCCTCCTCCTCCTCAGGCCATACACGCTGAAAGGATGACAGGCAAGCAGCATGGGTACCCTCAGCAGTGGGCCAAGCTGTCTCTTCCCCCTCCTCCTCATGCTCCTCCACTTCCCCCTACTCCTCCTCAACGCGCTGAGATATAGACAGGAGGGTGCTCTGACTATCCAGCGACATACTGTCTTCCCCTGCCTCCATTTCCGAGCGCAAAGCGTCTGCCTTTATGCTTTGCAGGGAACTTCTCAAGAGGCATAGCAGAGGAATGGTGATGCTAATGATTGCAGCATCCCCGCTCACCATCTGGGTAGACTCCTCAAAGTTTCCAAGGACCTGGCAGATGTCTGCCAACCAGGCCCACTCTTCTGTAAAGAATTGAGGAGGCTGACTCCCACTGCGCCGCCCATGTTGGAGTTGGTATTCCACTTTAGCTCTACGCTGCTTATAGAGCCTGGCCAACATGTGGAGCGTAGAGTTCCACCGTGTGGGCACGTCGCACAGCAGTCGGTGCACTGGCAGATTAAACCGATGTTGCAGGGTGCGCAGGGTGGCAGCGTCCGTGTGGGACTTGCGGAAATGTGCTCAGAGCCGGCGTACCTTTCCGAGCAGGTCTGACAAGCGTGGGTAGCTTTTCAGAAAGCGCTGAACCACCAAATTAAAGACGTGGGCCAGGCATGGCACGTGCGTGAGGCTGCCAAGCTGCAGAGCCGCCACCAGGTTACGGCCGTTGTCACACACGACCATGCCCGGTTGGAGGCTCAGCGGCGCAAGCCAGCGGTCGGTCTGCTCTGTCAGAGCCTGCAGCAGTTCGTGGGCCGTGTGCCTCTTCTCTCCTAAGCTAAGTAGTTTCAGCACGGCCTGCTGACGCTTGCCCACCACTGTGCTGCCACGCCGCTCGACACCGAATGTTGCCGACGTGCTGCTGCTGACACATCTGGATTGCGAGACAGAGGTTGCGTAGGAGGAGGAGGAGGGTGGTTTAGTGGAGGAAGCATACACCGCCGCAGATACCAGCACCGAGCTGGGGCCCGCAATTCTGGGGGTGGGTAGGACGTGAGCGGTCCCAGGCTCTGACTCGGTCCCAGCCTCCACTAAATTCACCCAATGTGCTGTCAGGGAGATATAGTGGCCCTGCCCGCCTGTGCTTGTCCACGTGTCGGTTGTTGTTACCTTGGCAGTAACCGCTTTGGTGAGGGCGCGTACAATGTTGCGGGAGACGTGGTCGTGCAGGGCTGGGACGGCACATCGGGAAAAGTAGTGGCAACTGGGAACCGAGTAGCGCGGGGCCGCCGCCGCCATCATACCTTTGAAAGCCTCCGTTTCCACAAGCCTATACGGCAGCATCTCCAGGCTTATCAATTTGGCTATGTGCACGTTTAACGCTTGAGCGTGCGGGTGCGTGGCGGCGTACTTGCGCTTGCGCTCCAACACTTGCGCTAGCGACGGCTGGACAGTGCGCTGAGAGACATTGGTGGATGGGGCCGAGGACAGCGGAGGTGAGGGTGTGGGTGCAGGCCAGGAGACGGTAGTGCCTGTGTCCTGAGAGGGGTGTTGGATCTCAGTGGCAGGTTGGGGCACAGGGGGAGAGGCAGCGGTGCAAACCGGAGGCGGTGAACGGCCTTCGTCCCGCCTTGTGGGGTGCTTGGCCATCATATGTCTGCGCATGCTGGTGGTGGTGAGGCTGGTGGTGGTGGCTCCCCGGCTGACCTTGGCGCGACAAAGGTCGTCTGCACTCTCAGTGAAAAACTGCCAGACCTTTGAGCACCTCGGCCTCTGCAGGGTGGCATGGCGCGAGGGGGCGCTTTGGGAAACAGTTGGTGGATTATTCGGTCTGGCCCTGCCTCTACCCCTGGCCACCGCACTGCCTCTTCCAACCTGCCCTGCTGCTGCACTTGCCTCCCCCTCTGAAGACCTTTCCTCAGTTGGCATAGCAAACCAGGTGGGGTCAGTCACCTCATCGTCCAGCTGCTCTTCCTCCAAATCCTCTGTGCGCTCCTCGCTCGGACTTACTCCAATTACTATTACCTGAGTGATAGACAACTGTGTCTCATCGTCATCGTCCTCCTCACCCACTGAAAGCTCTTGAGACAGTTGCCGGAGGTCCCCAGCCTCATCCCCCGGACCCTGGGAACTTTCCAAAAGTTAGGCATCGGTCACGACAAACTCCTCCAGTGGGAGAGGATTCAGAACCCTTGCTGCCCATTCTGGGCAGGGGCCCGAGAACAGTTCCTGGGAGTCTGTCTGCTCCTCAGAATGTGTCATTGTAATGGAGTGAGGAGGCTGGGAGGAAGGAGGAGCAGCAGCCAGAGGATTCAGAGTTGCAGCAGTGGACAGCGCAGAACTCTGGCTGGTCGATAGATTGCTGGATGCACTTTCTGCCATCCATGACAGGACCTGCTTACACTGCTCATTTTCTAATAAAGGTCTACCGCGTAGACCCATTAATTGTGAGATGAATGTGGGGATGCCAGAAACGTACCTCTCTCCTAATCCCGCAGCAGTCAGCTGCGATACACCTGGATCAGGAGCTCGGCCTGTGCCCACACCCTGACTTGGGCCTCCGCGTCCTCGCCCGCGTCCACGTCCTCTAGGCCTACCCATACCCCTCAGCATGGTGTATTACCAGTAGTGCAGAAACAGAACGCTGTAATTAAATGTGCCGCTTATTGGCCTGTGGTTGGAGGCTGACTTCGCTTACGGAACGCACAGCAGAGGCAGGAAAGAATTTTGCGCAAGCCTGCTGTAACACTTAGCTGGCTGCGTATTAATTAGGACTACTACCCCCAGCAGAGACGCAGTACACTCAGGACGGTCACAGGCAGCCCAAATAGAATGTTTTTTCCCAAATTTTTTTGGAAAAGCCCACTGCCTATATAGACCGGTTATCTCTTTCACTGTCCCTGCCTCACCACTACTGGCCCTGGACTATGTAAAATTACTGCAGACTGTTTCCCTCTGGACAGGATGACAGCGGTGATGTGACGGGCAACGCAGAGCCAGGAAAGAATTTTGGCAAGCCTGCTGTAACACTTAGCTGGCTGCTTATTAATTAGGACTACTACCCCAGCAGAGGCGCAGTACACTCAGGACGGTCACAGGCAGCCCAAATAGAATGTTTTTTCCCAAATTTTTTTGGAAAAGCCCACTGCCTATATAGACAGTATATCTCTTTCACTGTCCCTGCCTCACCACTACTGGCCCTGGACTATGTAAAATTACTGCAGACTGTTTCCCTCTGGACAGGATGACAGCGGTGATGTGATGGGCAACGCAGAGCCAGGAAAGAATTTTGCGTAAGCCTGCTGTAACACTTAACTGGCTGCGTATTAATTAGGACTACTACCCCCAGCAGAGACGCAGTACACTGAGGATGGTCACAGGCAGCCCAAATAGAATGTTTTTTACCAAATTTTTTTGGAAAAGCCCACTGCCTATATAGACAGTATATGTCTTTCACCTTTTTCAATGTCCCTGCCTCAGCACTACTGCCCCTATACTATGTAAAATTACTGCAGACTGAGGACGCAATGCTCTGCACGGCCGATATACAAAAAAAAAAAATGTGCAACACTGCAAAAAGCAGCCTCAACAGTACTGCACACAGTCAGATGTGGCCCTAAGAAGAACCGTTGGGGTTCTTGAAGCCTAAAATAACTCCTAACACTCTCCCTATAGCAACTCCAGCAAGACAGCACTTTCCTTGAACTATGTCAGAATGCATCTGTGGTGAGCCGCGTGAGGGGCCGATTTATATACTCGGGTGACACCTGATCTCGCCAGCCACTCACTGCAGGGGGGTGGTATAGGGCTTGAACATCGCAGGGGGAAGTTGTAATGCCTTCCCTGTCTTTCTATTGGCCAGAAAAGTGCGCTAACGTCTCAGAGATGAAAGTGAAAGTAACTCGAACATCGCGTGGTGCTCACCTCGAGTAACGAGCATCTCGAACACGCTAATACTCGAACGAGCATCAAGCTCGGACGAGTACGTTCGCTCATCTCTATTAGGGAAGTTATAAAAACAAACACTGCACTGACCCTTGCCGAACGGCAGTCCTAAAAATTGCAGCCCTGTTGTCTATACCCCCAATGTGCCATAAAAGTAGCCCTTAGGGCTCGTTCAGATGAGCGCTGTGGTCACACAGTATAGCTGCATGCAAAGATCACAGCTATACTGCACTAAAGATCGTGCAAATAGCTTAATTCCAGCTACTTGAGTTAGCCCAATCACATGATCCGAGGTGCGTGCTGCATGATTTCCAGCTCCGATAGGAGTCTATGAAAAGCATAGTATGAAAAGGTACTATCTTTGTGCACACCGCAGAGCTTAGATGCGACCTTGCAGTCATATGTCCTATCTTTGTTAGGTATGCAAATTAACATTCTTTCATGTTAAAGCTTCTACAGGAATCCATTCCTTTCTGTGCGCGCCTATACTGTGCGTCCACAGCACTCATCTGAGTCCACACAGAGATGGTTTTCAGCAGAATGTCCACAACAGGTATTTCGATGAAGATCAGCCATGGAAAGTCAGCCTCCGAACTCACACCATTTGCCCAAAGCAATAAAGTGAAATTTTAGGTTTAGCTTTGAATATGTGCCCATTGCTCCTGTTAGTCCCTGTGGGGATGCCCTAGGGCTCGATTCATCTCCCCGAGGGTTACCTTAATCCCCACAGGGACTATCAAGAGTTTACAGCTATACATTTATAATGTGCTTCTGGGCTGCAAGTTTTAAATATCCTGCAGTAAGCAGCAGTGACTTCCTAAATTCCTCCACCCAGCATGGGAATCCAAGGGATTTCTGCTAAGTGGGGAGAGAGAGAGGGTGGGATCACAGGTTGTCCGCAGGGTTTCCCCCAAGAGCGGGGGTGGTGCCAGAGGGATCCGTCCTCTAGCCCTGCTCAATCTCAATTTGCAATGGGGAGAATTCCAGGGAAGAGACCTCTAGCTCCACCCCCTCCCTCTCTGCACTATGGGGATATCCCTTGCAGATTTCCATCACAGTAAAAGAGGGACTATGGGTTAATCCCGCATAGCAGGGAGAGAGAATGCAGGGCTATGCGGGATTAACCCATAGCAGGGAGAGACAGAGTGGGGTCATGAGTAGGGATGAGCGAGCGTACTCGGAAAAGCACTACTCGCTCGAGTAATTTGCTTTATCCGAGTATCGCTGTGCTCTTCCCTGAAGATTCGGGTGCCGCTGCGGCTGACAGGTGAGTCGCAGCGCGGAGCAGGGGAGAGCGGGCGGGAGAGAGGGAGAGAAAGATCTTACCTCCGTTCCTCCCCGCTCTCCCCTGCAGCTCCCGGCTCCGTGCCGGCACCCGAATCTTCAGCGCCTCCAGCTTGCGTCACTGCCTCTCCCCCTGGGCCCCAAACTGCCACTGAGATCCAACCCACCTCTCACGACACAGGCACCACCGTCTCCTGGCCTGGACCCACACCCTCACCTCCGCTGTCCTCGGCCCCATCCAGCAATGTCTCTCAGCGCAGCGTCCAGCTGTCGCTAAGAGAATCGTTGGAGCGAAAGCGCAAATACGCCGCCACGCACCCGCACGCTCAAGCTTTAAATGTCCACATAGCCAATTTGATCAGCCTGGAGATGCTCACCTACAGGCTGGTGGAAACTGAGGCATTCAAAAACATGATGGCGGCAGCAGCCCTGCGTTACTCTGTCCCCAGTCAGCACTATTTTTCACGGTGTGCCGTCCCAGCCCTGCACGACCACGTCTCACGCAACATTGTACGCGCCCTCACCAGCTCGGTTACTGGCAAGGTCCACTTAACAACGGACAGTTGGACAAGCACAGGCGGGCAGGGCCACTATATCTCCCTGACGCCACATTGGTGAATTTAGTGGAGGCTGGGACCCAGTCAGAGCCTAGGACCGCTCATATACTCCCCACCCCCAGAATTGCAGGCCCCAGATCGGTGCTGGTATCTGCGGCAGTGTATGCCACCTCCAATAAACCTTCCTCCTCCTCCTCCTACGCAACCTCTACCTCGCAATCAAGACTTGTCAGCAGCAGCACGTCGCCAGCAGTCGGTGTCGTGCGTCGCCGCAGCACAGCTGTGGGCAAGCGTCAGCAGGCCGTGCTGAAACTACTCAGCTTAGGAGAGAAGAGGCACACGGCCCACGAACTGTTGCATGGTCTGACAGAGCAGACCGACCGCTGGCTTTCGCCACTGAGCCTCCAACTGGGCATGGTCGTGTGTGACAACAGCCGTAACCTGGTGGTGGCTCTGCAGCTCGGCAGCCTAACGCAGGTGCCATGCCTGGCCCACGTCTTTAATTTGGTGGTTCAGCGGTTTCTGAAAGGCAACCCACACTTGTCAGACCTCCTCGGCAAGGTGCGCTGGGTCAGCGCACATTTCCGCAAGTCCAACACGGACGCTGCCACCCTGCAACATCGGTTTAATCTGCTTTGCGACGTGCCCACACGGTGGAACTCTACGCTTCACATGTTGTCCCGGCTGTATGAGCAGTGTAGAGCTATAGTGGGCCTGGATGGCAGATATCAGCCAGGTCCTTGGAAACTTTGAGGAGTCCACCCTGATGGTGAGCGGCGATGCTGCAATCATTAGCGTCACCATTCCCCTGCTATGCCTGTTGAGAAGTTTCCTGCAAAGCATAATGGCTGATGCTTTGCGGGCGGAAACGGAGCGGGGGAAGACAGTATGTCGCTTTATAGTCAGAGCACCCTCATGTCTATATCTCAGCGCGTTTTGGAGGAGGAGGAGGAGGGAGAGGAGCCTGAGGAGGAGGAGGGGGAAGAGACAGCTGGGCCCACTGCAGAGGGTACCCATGCTGGTTGCCTCTCATCCATTTAGCGTGTATGGCCTGAGGAGGAGGAGGAGGAGGAGAAGGAGGAGGACACTCAAAGTGATCTTCCTAGTGAGGACAGCCATATGTTGCATACAGGTACCCTGGCACACATGGCTGACTTTATGTTAGCATGCCTTTCTCGTGACCCTCGCGTTACACGCATTCTGGCCACTACGGATTACTGGGTGTACACACTGCTTGACCCACGGTATAAGGAGAACCTTTCCAATCTCATACCCGAAGAGGAAAGGGGTTTGAGACTGATGCAATACCACAGGGCCCTAGTGGACAAACTGATAGTAAACTTCCCATCTGACAGCGCTAGTGGCTGAAGGCGCAGTTCCGAGGGCCAAGTAGAAGGGGAGGCGCGGAGATCAGGCAGCATGTTCAGCGCAGGCAGGGGAACACTCTCCAAGGCCTTTGCCAGCTTTATGGCTCCCCAGCAAGACTGTGTCACACCTCTCAAGTCCAGGCTGAGTCGGAGGGAGCACTGTAAGAAGATGGTGAGGGAGTACGTAGCCGATCGTACCACCGTCCTCCGTGACGCCTCTGCTCCGTACAACTACTCGGTGTCAAAGCTGGACACGTGGCCCTAACTTGCGCTGTATGCCCTGGAGGTGTTGGCTTGCCCTGCGGCTAGCGTCTTGTCAGAGAGGGTGTTTAATGCAGCTGGGGGAATCATCACAGACAAGCGTACCCGCCTGTCAACTGGCAGTGCTGACAGGCTTACACTCATAAAGATGAACAAAGCCTGGATTTCCCCAGACTTCTCTTCTCCATCAGTGGACAGCAGCGCTACCTAAAGACCTTTGTCAATCTGTGTATGATATTCATCCTCCTCCTCCGGCTCCTCCTCCTGAAACCTCTCGCAATCACCGCGAACGGGCAATTTTTCTGTGGGCCAAAAGGCTCATATAACTTTTCTAAATAATATTTATCTGTTTCAATTCTCATTAAAGCATTGAAACTTCCACCTGAACCAATTTTTATTTTGATTGGGCTGCCTCCAGGCCTAGTTAAAAATTAAGCCACAGTACGCTAAGCGATTAATGGGTTTCACCTGCCCTCTGAGTTTGGCATGGGCAATTTTTCTGGGGTACATTTGTACTGTCGGTACACCAATTTTTCGGGCCCTCACCTGCAATGTAATCCAAGTAATTTTTATGGGCTTCACTTGCACTCATGGTACACCACTGTGTCTGGGGTTGGCCTACACTTTTGCTACAGAAATGTAACTCTGTTCTGCCTACCTATACTTCTGCCACAGTAATGCTACAGGGGTCTGACTATACTTCAGCAACAGAAATGTTACTTCGGTCTGCTGATACTTCTGCTCCTGAAATGTTACCTTGGTTGGTGTATACTGTTACTCCTGTAATTTTACTAATACTGGGCTCTGCCCATAATGCTTCAACGAAATGTTACTGGGGCATGTCTATACTGCTATAACAGAAATGTAACTAATAGTGGGCTCTGCCCATACTGCTTCTACGTAAATATTACTGGGGCCTGTCTATACTGCTACTACTGAAATCTTACCAATACTATGCTCTCCCTACACTGCTGCCAGGGAAATGTGAATCTGCTGCTTTGCCCATACTGCTTCTACGTAACTGTTACTGGGGTCTGACTATACTGCTACTACTGAAATGTTAGAAATACTATGCTCTCCCTACTCTGCTGCCAGGGAAATGTGAATCTGCTGCTTTGCCCATACTGCTTCTACGTAACTGTTACTGGGGTCTGACTATACTGCTACTACTGAAATGTTACAAATACTATGCTCTCCCTACACTGCTGCCAGGGAAATGTGAATCTGCTGCTTTGCCCATATTGCTTCTACGTAACTGTTACTGGGGTCTGACTATACTGCTGCTGCTGCTATGTTACAGAGTTGTGGAAACAGAGGCTTCCCAAAGACATGATGGTGGCGAGGCCGCGCTACTAGGTACCCAGGCGTGACAACTTTTCAGCGACGCGGTTACTGGTAAGGTGCATATAACCACGGACACGGGGACAGGACACGTACTGCCTCAAAAACATCCCCGTCCTCCTCCTCCAACAATGAAAACATTCTTGGCAAATGCTTTCGCAGTGGTCTGTCTGGCGGCAGTCCAAGAATTTCACCTTAAACGACACAATAAGAAAGCCCCCCACCACGGCCCACTTAATCCACGCCACATTCTGAAAACCAACGAAATAAAACCGCGCTAATAGGTCCACAGTCGCGACCACTATCCCACCTCCAACAATGAAAACATTCTTGGCCGAAGCCCACCTGTATTTAATCTGACGTTAGCTCTGCTGTCCAGGGCACTGCGATGGGATCTATTTATGTACCGCCGGTGGGTTCCAGGCAGCCACCCATGCTGTCGGTCCACAGGGACTTCACATAGGGGATTTGTACCTGCCTGTGTCTATGTATTAAAAACCCCGGTCAGACTGGGGCATGCAGTGTGGGCCGAAGCCCACCTGCATATAATCTGACATTACCTCAGCTGTGCTGGGCAATGCGATGTGATTTATTGATGTACCGCCGGTGGCTTCCTGGGACCCACCCATGCTGTCGGTCCACACGGAGTTGTAACTGCATGTGTCTACTTATAAAGAACCCCAGTCTGACTGGGGCATGCAGTGTGGGCCGAAGCCCACCTGCATTTAATCTGACGCTACCTCAGCTGTGCTGGGCAATGCAATGGGATTTATTTGTGTACCGCCGGTGGCTTCCTGGGACCCACCGATGCTGTGGGTGCACACGGAATTCCCTTTGCGGAGTTGTACATGCCTGTGACTACTTATAGAAAACCCCAGTCTGACTGGAACATGCAGTGTGGGCCGAAGCCCACCTGCAATTAATCTGACGTTAGCTCTGCTATCCAGGGCACTGCAATGGGATATATTTATGTACTGCTGGTGGGTTCCAGGGAGCCACCCCTGCTGTGGGTCCACAGGGACTTCACATAGGGGAGTTGTACCTACCTGTGTCTACTTTAAAAAAAAACAGTCTGACTGGGGCATGCAGTGTGGGCCAAAGCCCACCTGTATTTTATCTGACGTTAGCTTAGCTGTGCAGCGCACTGCAATGGGATTTATTTATGTACCGCCGGTGGCTTCCTGGGACCCACCCATGCTGTCTGTGCACACGGAATTCCCATTGCAGAGTTGTACCTGCCTGTGTATACTTATAAAAAAAAACAGTCTGACTGGGGCATGCAGTGTGGGCCGAAGCCCGCCTGCATTTAATCTGACGTTACATCAGCTGTGCTGGGCAATGCAATGGGATTTATTGATGTACCGCCGGTGGTTTCCTGGGACCCACGCATGCTGTGGGTGCACACGGAATTCCCTTTGCGGAGTTGTACATGCCTGTGACTACTTATAGAAAACCCCAGTCTGACTGGGGCATGCAGTGTGGGCCGAAGCCCACCTGCATTTAATCTGACGTTAGCTCTACTATCCGGGGCACTGCATTGGGACAAACTTCAGGAGCAATACAGCGCTAATGAGACGTGCACAGCTACGCTAGCATTGGAGTCCGCTGTAGGCCCACGATTGCTGAGGGTTTGTGCAGAGGCCTATGTCCTGGGTACAGTGAAAGTCCGCTTCCTGCCTAGGATTGCTGAAGCTGTGGGCCGAGGCCTATGTTGTGGGCGCGGTGCAAGTCTGCCATGTTTGGCTGCTCAGAACAATTTTTTGTTCATGTCTTGGGTTTCCTAGGACCCACCTATGCTATTGGTGCAAACTTAGTTTCCATCGCGGTGTTGTACCTGCCTGTGTCTACTTATAAAAAACCCAGTCTGACTGGGGCATGCAGTGTAGGCCGAAGCCCACCTGTATTTAATCTGACGTTAGCTCTACTATCCGGGGCACTGCATTGGGACAAACTACAGGAGCAATACAGCGCTATTGAGACGTGCACAGCTATGCTAGCATTGGAGTCTGCTCTTCGCCCACGATTGCTGAGGGTTTGTGCAGAGGCCTATGTCCTGGGTACAGTGAAAGTCCGCTTCCTGCCTACGATTGCTGAAGCTGTGGGCTGAGGCCTATGTCTTGGGCGCAGTGCAAGTCTGCCATGTTTGGCCGCTCAGATTTTATTTTTTATCATGTCTTGGGTTGCCTAGGATCCACCTATGCTGTTGATGCCCGCTTAGTTCCCATCGCGGTGTTTGACCCGTCTGGCACAAAGACACTAACTGACTTGGGTAGGGGGCAGAGCGCCGACGGCTTTCCCCTTGCAGTGTGGATTGAGCTATGCGACACCTTGACAGAATGAATACTGTGTGGCACATGGATTCCCCATTGCTATGCCCACGTTTGCAGCTCCTGACGGAGGTGGCACAGGATTGGATTTCTCATTGCTTCTGTGCAGCATTGTGGGCTATCGCCCCGCCCCTTTTAAAGAGGGTCGCTGCCTGGCCCTTCCAACCCTCTGCAGTGCATGCGGTTCCTCCTCATGGCAAACGCACTTATAAATAGACATGAGGATGGTGTGGCTTTGAGGCCAGCGTGTGGCATGAGGGCAGCTGAAGGCTGCGCAGGGACACTTTGGTGTGCGCTGTGGACGCTGGGTCGTGCGGGGGTTTGGGCAGCATGTAACCCAGGAGAAGAGGCAGCGGTGTGTCCCGCAGGCAGTGCTTGTGCTTAGTTGGAGGTAGTGTGGTGCTTAGCTAAGGTGTGCCTTACTAATGAGGGTTTGTCCAAAGTAAAAATTGTTAGGGGGTGGGCCCACTCTTGATGCTATTGTGGCTTAATAGTGGGACCTGGGAACCTGAAATGCAGCCCAGCATGTTGCCCCTCGCCTGCCCTATCCGTTTCTGTGTCGTTTCCATCACTTTCTTGGGTTTTCCAGATTTTCACCAATGAAAACCTTAGCGGAGCATGGGGGATATACAAAAATGCTCGAGTCGCCCATTGACTTCAATGGGGTTCGTTACTCGAAACGAACCCTCGAGCATCGCGGAAAGTTCGACTCGAGCAACGAGCACCCGAGCATTTTGGTGCTCACTCATCTCTATTCAAAACACATCACTATTTTGCACCAGCCCTGGGAAAAATTGGAATATAGAGTTCCAAATAATGAATAAGAAATAATACAAGCCTCTGCAAATGGCCAAGGAGATCAGGATCTTATCAGAGGTTTGAAGAGATTTCAGTCTTTTCCATTTCAGAAAATTAATAGCCACAATAATCAGATTTTCAGTGAGACCCAGCAGGCAGATCACAGAGAGAACAGCAGTGGGAAAATATTAGATAGAAATATCCATCATCATCAGTGAGAGTCTTCCAGAATGCACAAAAACTTCCCCGTAGCATTTTGTCTACAGATCAGATCATTCAAGCTATTTTATAATAATTGTACTATTGTTTTACATCGGTAAAACTGACTTCACAGCTGAGAACTGTTAGTTTAGTAGCTGACAAAAAGCAGACAGATAATTCAGGTTAACTTGGAAACTTATAAAGACATAAATAAGCCTATTTAACCTTGATCAATCATAAGCAAAAGCAAAATTGTTTGCTGGGCAAAAAAAGTTCCTTGACCTTTGCTAGATCTGTACGGGATGGTAGAGCCTATGTTTAAAATGAGTCTACCAGTACTTTTTACTCCATCAAACAGCCTCTCCAGAAGGCTTATTTGTTGTCATTCAATTTCTCCAGAAACACGTCTAAGTAATGGCTGAAACAAATTCTAAGGGCTCAATCACACGGGCGTTTGTACGCGCGTCTGTCAGTTGTGTTTGCCGGCCGCATCTAAATAGAACCAATGCTTTTCAATAGGAGCTGGCACATGTGCGAATTTTAGATGCGCACAAATTAACGCAGTGAAAATTATTGGACACTAGTTCGCAGAACGCATGTAACTGCAGCAAACCGGTGTTCTGTGTATGTGAAACCCCTGGATGCGTTTGCATCCAGGGGTTTCACCTTGCTCTCAATGGGACCAGCGGCAGCAGTGCCAACCCCATTGAGAACATATAGTGAAGATCGTGATCCTCTGCCACAGCTGTGGTAGAGGAGAGCGATGTTCTCCTATTGAATTTTATGGAGCCGGCAATACAGCCAGCTCCATTGAAAGCAATGGGCTGCCGGCAAGCACTGCAGTAATTTTCGGGGAAGGGCTTAAAATATTAATCCTTCCCTGAAAATCAATCCAAAAATGTGTAAAAAAAATGCATACTCACCTCTCTGCAGCTGCCGGGTCTCAGCCACGTCCAGCCCGTTCTTCTCATGCACTGCTCTGGGGATTTTTCAGCAGACGGGGATTTAAAATCCCTGCCTGCCAAAAGGGCTGCCTCTGATTGGCTGAGCACTGGTGTCAGCTTGGCTGACTATATGGGCCAGTTCCGATTTACTGCAGGAAACATGGCACTTGTGACACCTGCATGATAGGGCCTTTTCCCGTATTGATATATGCTTTGGTTCCCCGGACTGTTTCCCAATTGTGCGTGATATATCCTATCTGCCTAGTGGCATATCGGATCGTTACCCACTCCAACTGGTCCTTGACCTTGAATTAGATGGTGTTGCCCTCTGTGATGACTTAGTCCCCTATGACTGTCGCAAAGAGAGGTGCATGAGTACGTCGAACAAAAGGCAGGAATAAACTGGGAGGTCAATAAGGAGACTACCTCAGAGCTAATTGTGTTGCCTTCAAGACGTTTACTAGAGGGTCTTTCACATCTGCCATAGCCGAGTATAGAAGGTTCCTGCAGGCCACTCAATTAGATTTGGAACACAATCTTGTTGCAGCGGAAGCCAAGCACCTAGTGAATGCTTGCCCAGAAGTTTACTTGGACTTAAACAACCTACGACGGAAATATAAGCTGTTACTTACTGAGTACACAAAAAAGAAATCAGGAAGACAAGAATGTTCACCTGCTGACCTATTTGACTAGAGGTCCTCTCTAGTCAAATAGATCAGCAGGTGAACATTCTTATCTTATCTCCCACCAATTGCACTGATGTGTGATGCCTCGGGTGCCCTGATAGATGACCCAAATCTCATTAATCAAACGTTTCCCCATTTTTATCGGAAATTATATACTTCCAAACTTAGCTGCTCAGATAAACAACTAACAGCCTATCTCGATAATAAGAGAGAGACCTCACCTCACTGCAGATTTCACATGCTCTTAAATCCTTCTCTGACCGTAGGAATGCATTCACGCCCTTTACCACTCAGTCCCAGTGGCTTCACTAATGCAAAATGTAGAAGAATTTGGGAACACGGGCTCTGTGAAATGCTTCTTAGTTTATTCAAACAATAGTGCTCTGCACTTCAGGACGGCTTGGAGAATGTGTTACATTGAGCAAGGTTCAATGTAATCTAAACGCGTTCTCCTAGCCGCCCTGAAGTACAGACCACTATTGTTTGAATAAAGTAAGAAGCATTTCACAGAGCCCGTGTTCCTAAATTCTTTTATATCTCGAAAATATCTCCTTCCCTTAACTGAGTCAGGGCAGTGCGACCTATCTGGATAGGGTCCTGAGTATAGACAAAATAACAGATGCCAACAAGTTGCTCCCCAATAGAAAATCCACTGGCATGGATGGGTTCCCTGGGAAGGGGTTTTAAAAGAACATGGAGTTCCTGGCCCCTCGGCTCTTAATGCTATATAATTCTATTCTGCTTTGCTGGATACCATGGGCAAGGCCCTAATTGTTATGATTCCTAACGCTGGAAAAGCTCCTGCAGATTGTGGCTCCTATTGCCCCATCTCACTCCTTAAGAACAATGTTGAAATTCTTGCAAAAATACTGGCAACGCATATGAACTCAGTTCTTAAATACATCATAATAGAAATAAAAAATGTTAGAGAGCGCCACAGGTAGATCTGCTTCACACCCGCTGGGATATGCGGATATAATCCCAATGTGTCTTCTCCTCAGAACTCCAATCCTTTCAAGCAAAGGAGAGCTGCAGATACAAGCTGGGGGCTCTGGATCCAGAGCTCACCCAGATAAAACAGTGAACATATAGTCAGAAAAAGGATCTGCGCTCAAAGATGGAGTAAACTAAGGACGAATTCACATAGAAGTAATAGTGAGGTGTGACACTTACTTGAAAGGAGGGGGGTATGATGCACAGATGCCCCCTCCACAGAGTGTCCTCAACACAGTACAGAGCAAGAGTGAGACCCCCCCCCCCGCACTGTCAGCGTAAAGATCGTTCTCCTCAGCGCTGAGCCAATCAGAGGCAGGTCTCACTCACACCCATTCATGAATTCATGAATGGGTGAGTGAGTGCTGCGTCTGATTGGCTCAGGGGCAGCTCTCAGCTGAATGAATTCATGAATTGGTGTGGGTGAGACCTGCCTCTGATTGGCTCAGCGCTGAGCCAATCAGGGGCAGGTCTGACTCACACCCCCTTCACACCCACTGCAGGCCGGCCGCGCTGAACTCCGTCTGCCGGGACAAGGTGAGTATATATATTTTTTTTATTTTTACACATTTCTGGATGAATTGCAGGGAAGGGCTTATATATTTAAGCCCTTCCCGACAATTCATCCTGCGATCGCCGGCAGCCCATTGCTTTCAATGGAGCCGGCTGTATTGCCGGCTCCATTGAATTCAATGGGCTAACATCGTTCTGCCGGGACAAGGGAAGAGCCCAGGAGCAGGAACTGAGCTCCCGCCCCCTCTCTGCCTCCTCTCCGCCCCTCTGCACTATTTCCAATGAGAGGAGGCGGAACGGGGCGGCGCTAAGTTCTGGGAATTAGCCCTGCCCCCGTTCCGCCTCTCCCCATTGCAAATAGTGCAGAGGGGTGGAGAGAAGGCAGAGAGGGGGCGGGAGCTCAGTTTCTGCTCCTGGGCTCTTCCAGCCTCACCCCCCTGCACATGACGACAACGTATATCGGCTCGGCGTGAAAACCGAGCCGATATACGTTCGTGTGAACGCACCCTAAGGCTGAGAAACCGTTGACAGCCACTAACAGGCGTTTGCTCTTAATAGGTAGTGATACAAAATAGAATTCCAACTAAGCTAACACAACTTTGCCTGTAAAGAATGAGGGACTAATTATCAAAGCCCTCTAGGGTGGCACGTGTGTTATCTTAAAGTACATATCTGGGAATCTTGAGGTATAACTTTTTGGAGCTTTCTATTACTGCTGCATAAAACAGCAGAACATTCAGAGCTTTGTGGACTTTATAACATTACTATTTTAATTATGGAAATGTGAACGTAGTCATCATACTTCACGTAAATCATTGATCTTAATGAAGTCCACCACTGACTACAACTGTTTGGAGAGGGGATATACACGTAATCTATCTCTACCCTCATATCCATCAGCATTACACCAGGCAGCTGTTTATCATGAGCTCTGAACCAACAGCTACTCAATGTAACCATAAGTAAGAGCAGAGACATTATCATCGTAACAGCGCTGATATATCTTCAGTAGGATACTATAATAACCACTCAATGTACTTATAAAAAAGAGCAGTGGCTTTACCATTCCAGCAGCGCTGATTAATACATCCTCAGCAGGATACTGTAATAATCACCAACAAAGTACATTTACACAATATAAACTTTAGGAACTACTCAATAAAGATTCCTAACACAAATTTACTTAGGCTATTCACCCCTTTTGATCCTGATGAATCGGCTCAACTATCGTATCAGGACCGAAGAAACGCGTCGATAAAAGTGAAAAGTGACCTAATTATTGATCATATTCAGCCTTTGGATGATATATATAAATTGGTCACGTTGTGATTGTAGTGACACAATCGCTGATGGCATTCAGCCCTCAGATGAGATATATACAGATATCACTATTGGATTTAAAGGGATATAATTGATCATCGTCTTCAATTTATTATGAGACAGTAACAACGAGATTGGAACAATGGTCCTTCACATAGAGGCAATATAAGCGTTTACTGTCTCTGATTGGAGGATTGTATGTTAATCATCAGAACAAGGCCCCTAAAAGCATAGGCCACTGGAGGTCTCAAATTGGTGAATACCAACGTATGAGAATCACCAACCAGTGGCAATCAGTATATTTTGGTTGCATAGGAGAAAGCCAGAAAAGCCAGGGGAAAGCAAACCAAGGAAATGCAAATGTTGTCCTGGGTTGGATTAAACTCCAGAACATTAGGGCTACAAGGCAATAGAACAAAGTCTCGAGCTACCTTCCTGTCTTGTTAGAAGTCACAATCAAGTCATAATTCCTGTTAATATGATTAAAAAACTAAAATAAATGCAATAATATGAGTGCAATACAGTTTATTTCATACTACAGAAAATAGCATATATGCATTTGATTTGCCTCTAACTCTAATAGCTTGAAAAATCAATCAAACATGTGACTTTAGTTGAACTTAAATAGCAGCAAAATACATTTTCACAAGAAAAGTAATATAAATTAAACACTAAAATATAAAGCCATAGAATGAAGCCTCGAAAAACTAGAACTGGTCCCACTAATACCAGACCGCCATCAGTTAAGTGAATGAGAAAGTAACAAACTTTATGACTCTCATATGGCAAGAAGAAAATATTATGTCCTGGAGATCAAAATTGAATCCATAAGATTCAAATTATTACAAACTGCTGATAATTCTTCACTTATAACATAATTAGCTGATATTCCCCGTTTCGCCAGAGTTAATTTGATACAGGTGTTTAGGTATTGTTCGCACGGAAATTTTTATGAAGTTGTAGTTATTTTAGAGGAACCGAGAAATAAAATATGTATAGACATAGAGGAGTGTTAAAATTCTCCTCAAGCTGCATGCACTGATGTCCCTCTGCAGAATGTGCCATCCCTCCCACTTTGTACTACAACGGGAAGTTACATTACATAGGGGTGCACTTACTTTTGCAATTAGCATTAAATAATCGAGTTGCCTCCGATTAGCTTTTCCTATTTGGGGTGTAAAGAATGTGTGTGCCAGATTTCACACTTGTACGATACAGTGAAGTTACATTACATAGGGGTGAACTTACTTTTGCAATTAGCATTGAATAATCAAAATGCGACTTCTTTACTTTTCCTATTTGGGACATGAAGAATGCTCAGGCCAAATTTTACGCTTGTACAACATCAGGAAGTTATGCTGAATTTGAACACAACGATTAGCGTTCAAAATTTGCTCAAAAGACATCTTTTGAGCGATAATCGTTGTGTGCATTTACTATGAGCGGGGTATGCAGAAGACAAGCGGGGCTGCTTCTCTTCTTCATACTCCGGCTGTGTTCTGCTAGTGGGATATCAGCTGAAACAATAGTATCAGTGGTATCACGCTGTCAACTCAGCATGCGGCACTGATAAGGCTCGTCCTTGTCCTTCAGCTAGCTGAAAGACAATGACCAGCAAATCGTTCATGAAATCTGCAGGATGGACGCGCATTAGACACAATGATTATCACTCAAAAGACGGCTTTTGAGCAATACTCGTGTCTAAATGGACTATTACATTACATAGGGGTGCACTTACCTGTGCAATTAGCATTGAATAATCGAGTTGTGACCCATTTACTTTTCCTATTTAGGACCTAAAGAATGGTTGTGCCAAATTTCATGTTTGTATGACACTGGGAAGTTAGAGAATTAGATTAAGTACCTTAAATAGTGGTGCCAATACGTTTGCACTTAGCTATGAATAGTCAAGCTGTGACCCCTTTACTTTTCCTATTTAGGACCTAAAAATGGTTGTGCAATATTTCATGTTTGTATGACAACAGGGAGTTAGAGAATTAGATTAGGTATATTACAAAGAGGTGCAATACTTTTGCACTAAGCTATGAATAATCAAATTGTGACCCCTTTACCTTTCCTATTTAGGACCTAAAGAATGGTTAAGGAGTAATATCATTAATGGTTTTGACTTTTTAAAGGAAATGTAATTAAGATTCTAAAACTCTATACAATCTAATTACATTTATTTATTGCACTTTATCGGTGACTTAAAGAATTGATGAGATCATTACAGTGAATGGACATTTTATTCACTGTTCACTAATACGGTCCTACAATAATAGTGTCAGTCTTTAACTACACTGTCGAATGGCTCCATGCATGTATCATAGCAGAAGGAGCTCACTTCAAGTATGCTTTCCCTAATTGAGTCATAACAGCAGTCCCATTGGACTTAGAGAGACACAGAAAGCATTTTTTTGTTTCTCACATTCTACTCTTCAACTATGTATTTGGGTTTTACTTTCTCTCTCTCTTACATAGGCAAGAGCTATGATACAAAATCAACAACCATGTCCAGAGCCCCCAGGGTTTCATGTGTCATAGAATCATAGAATGATAGAGTTGGAAGGGACCTCCAGGGCCGTCTCCAAATGCCTGCTCAGTACAGGATTCACTAAATAATCCCACACAGATGCATGTCCCACCTCTGTTTGAAGATTTCAACTAAAGGAAAATTTACCACCTCATGTGACAACCTGTTCTACTCATTGATCACCCTCACGGCCAGAAACCTTTTTCTAATTTCTTCTTCCTTTCAGTTTCATCCCATTACTTGCAGCTTGCCTTCCTGTGGATCAGCAAGGGGGGGGGGGGGGGGGGGACAAGCTGAACTAGATGGACATTGTCTCCTTTCAGTCTAATATACTATGTTACTATGTAGTTGTCAAGGCTTGAACTCAGGACGTTCTGCATTCCAGTTGGACAGCTCCTCTGCTGAACACCTAGACATTCTCCTGTGATTTCCTGACTATCTCCACCCTCAGGTTTCATGTCTGGGCTCTGCCCTGCTCCTAATCAGAGACACTATTTAAACCCAGCCCTTTTTGTCCTCCAGCATGTGATTATTGTGCTCCGCAGCCGTAATCTAGCTCCTATCCTCCTTCTCTGCTGCAAGTAACGTGCGGTCTTCCTGTTAAAGATTCCTGGCTTTCCTCCCAACATCGCTATCCGCCTCCTCTATCTGTACTGCAACCTAGACTTCCTGGTAACATCTTCTGGCTTTCCTCCTGATGATGATACCTACCTCCTCCTTTGTACCGTGACTTGAGATCTACGATTATCGACTCCCTGTTTTCCTTGACTACTTTCCAGACTGGCAGCTACCACACCTATGGCTCAAATCCAGTGCCTGAATGCTATACTAGTCTTTCCTTGTGCAAATCAGAATCTCCAGCTTCACCCTCTTGTTTTCAGGCTTGGCTCCACCCTGCTCATAATTAGAGACACTATTTAAACCCTGCCTTGTCTCTCCTTCATCATGAGATTATTGTGCTCCACAGCCATGATCTAGCTTCCGTCCTCTTTCTCTGCTACAAGTAACTTGAAGATTTCCTGATAACAACTCCTGGCTTTCCTCCCAACAATGCAGCTCGCCTCCTCCCTCTGGACTGTGACCTGAGACTTCCTGGTAACGACTTCTGGCTTTTCTCTGGACAACGATACCCACCTACTCCTTTGTACCACGAATTGAGATCTATGGATACTGACTCCCAGATTTCCCTGACTACTCTCCAGACCAGCAGCTACCACACCTATGGCTCCAATCTAGTGCCTGAATGCTACAAAATATTCACACCTAAAAGATGCATCCTGTGGTGGCTACTCTGAGAAAACATATTACAGAGCTGGTATGCAATGAGAGATCGAGGGATTATAGGGGCAACTCTTGGAGATGCACAATTCAGTATCAGACATCTGCATGCCACTGCAAGGAAAATACCCGGGTGATCATCACCAATACCAATGTTTCCTAAATCAACACTGAATCTGTTTCCAGATACAGCGCACCATGTTTAGCAGTGTATTTCCTCTGATAACTTTGAGGAACAGCGCAGGCATGTTTCGGGTGGTCTTGGAAGACTGGAAAATAATAATCTCTACATCAAACAAGAGAAGTGAAAGTTTGAACACACCCAAATGCAATTCCCCAGACGGTCCAAGTATGCACCCCATCAAGTTTAAGGTCATCCTGAATTGGTCCATTCCAAGAAATTTGAAGGAATTATGGTGCGTGATTGGTTTTGCAAACTTGTCAGAACATTTATTAAGGACTTCTCAAATGTCATATCTCCTGTCACCTCCATCACAAAGAAAGCACGTTTTCCTGGTCCCTGGAGGCACAAGTTGCTTTAGCAAAACTAAAGACTCTATTTACTTCAGCACCAGTACTGATCCACCTAAGCCTAGAATGGCCTTTTCCTGTTGAAGTGGACGTCACTGACTCTGCACTGGGAGTTATCCTGTCACAATGAGACGAAGATAAGATGCAACTACATCCTTTTGTCCTACACCATATCAACCGTGGAGAAAAGCTATGATGTCGGGAACAAGGGCCTTCTGGCCATCAAGGTGGCTTTCACCAAATCTGAGCAGCTCTTGGAAGCAGCCTATCACCCAGTAACAGTTCTTACTGACCATAAGAACTTAGAATTTCTCTGTAGTACCAAAAGGTTATCTGTGAGACCAGATGGGCCCTCTTTTACTCCAGGTCCAATTTTATCATATCCTACTACCCCATTTCCAGAAACGGCAATGCAGATGCTTTGTCCAGGACATTTTCGGATCAGTGCCGACTATGGGGAGACAGGTATGGAGGTGTCAGCATGCATGGAAGTCACAAGAATCTATCATTACACAAGTTAAGTCACTAGTTTTCAGGATTTCTTGTCATAAATAAAATTGGTGTGCAAGATCCTTGTTGCAGAGCTGTGTGTGTAGTGTGCACTGAAAAGCTATGTGTATATCTGTGGGCTGTAAAGCTGTGTGTATAATGTTATCCAAATGTATATATGTAACTACTTTAAATGTGGCATTGTTTCAATGCTGAGAAAATGACACCACACAAGGTTTAACAGGAACTGGCTGTTGACCATTAACACACTTTTGTAACTAGATCACTAAGTTAGTGACATTGACCCCTCCACTTTCTTAAATCACCAATCACTATAAAATATTTTTCCTATTTTCTAGATTTTAAAGCCAGGGAGAGTCCTACAGTCTGACAAATGTTATAGTTATTTTGGGGGGAAATAAAGGCATTTATCCAGTCATGGTATGGGGGGTGTCACTTACTGTAGTCTTGCTATAGAGGTAATTAATTACCATAGTCATGCTATGGGGGTTTATATAACATTGAATTGATATGGGTTTATTACTTACAGTAGTCTTCCTGGAGAGCACCTAGAAGGTGTGTGGAGACACCTAAGAGGTGAGTGAGGAGACTTATATGACCACCCATGCTCCTTTGGGAAATATATGCAAATAAAGAAGATGAAACAATACCTCTGCAGCACCACTTATTGGATGGCAGCATTCCTTCAAATCAATGTCAGACCTTTTAAACGAGTCTTTAAAACAATGATTGAGAATTTAAAACCAAGCCAGAAAACCATACACAGACAGCTGTTTTGAAGTGTTTGCCCCTCATCAGTGTCACATTGTAAGCAATGTGGTATTCCTCCTGCCCCCCTGCTGGACGTTTCTCCAGCAGCAGGGGCAGTACGGGACTCCCCCCACCTCTCTCCGCAAGAGATTTCCCTATTGCGGGAATAGAGAGGGGGGCAGGGTTACAGAGCTTCCCCGGAGAGTGTAGAAGTAGGCGGGGCTATGCTGATCACCATCTAGCCCCACCCCTCTAGACTTGTCCCTTGTGGTTTGCTATAGGAATTCGCTGTGAGAATCCCTATAGCCCCACCCACTCTTTCAAGCCCTTCCCACTTACTCTCTTCTATAGGGATATCCCTCGGGATTTCTCTATAGCAGGGAGATTTAGTGGAGCTATGTGGGACCTCCCCAGAGCATGGGGAGTGAGTGGACCAATGGGGGATCAACCCTTCGCCCAACTCCATCTCTCTGTTCTATGTGAAAAACCCCCATAGTTCCGCTCACTCTCTATGCCTTGAGAAAATCCCGAAGACCCGCGGGGCTTCTTTTCTCTCGTCCAGGAGAAGCTCTGCTTCTCCAAGCGCACATGCGAGCAGCACAGTTTTTTGGCAGCCAAAAAACACACTCATCTGATCAAGGCCTAATACTACATCTCAGTGTTGCATTCTGGGATATGATATTTATGGACCATGGCTTTTACCAAAAAAATGCAGCTAAGAAAATGTCAGGAAAATTCTTCTAGAAGAGCTAAACTTTATATGAGGTAAATCAGAATCCCTTTAAATAAAGACAGATGTGTGCTAATTACTATTTATTATGAGTTTAAATGTGATTGGCTAATTCTGAACACAACCACATCCACAAATGTAAGAGGGTGTTCACACTTAAAAAAACACATTATTTTTGTTCTTTTATTTTTATTTTTCTGCCTTAAATGATTCCAGTTTGGTTTTTAATGTAACTGTACAACTAATGGGTGACATTGAAGGAGACAGTAAATCTGATTCATCTTTGTCATATTTATTACCGTGGCAAAACATGGCATTTTAACAGGGATATGCAGACTTTTTATATCCACTGTATAATGTTATTTCCACTGTATATGCATTTCTATGCAAACTCTATGCAGATTATGTTCTTAATCACATTCAAATCAGGGACCTCAGTGTTGCAAGGCAACAGAGCTCACCACTAAGCCATCTCGATTATCAGTTAGAAATCAAGCTTAAGGCTGCATTCAGACAAACGTATATCGGCCCGGTTTTCACTCCGAGCCGATATACGTTGTCATGGTGTGCAGGGGGGGGGGAGGATGGAAGAGCCAGGAGCAGGAACTGAGCTCCTGCCCCCTCTCTGCCTCCTCTCCGCCCCCCTGCACTATTTGCAATGGGGAGAGGCGGGCCAGGGGCGGGGATAAGTTCCCCGAATTATTTATGGGAATGCACCCTTAGGCCTTAGTCAGACGGCCGTTTTTCGCGCGATTTGCGCATCGCATGTCGCATGCGCATGCGCAAATCGCGTGACCGGCGGCGAAAAATCGCGGGAAAAATCTGCACCTAGCCGCGTTAATCGTCGCAGCAAAACGCCCGTCTGACCGGAGAAAAATCGCCGTGCGCATCAAAATGCGCATGAAACTTAGACTGACCGGCGAAAAAAATGATTTTGGTGCGCACATAAAACGCCCAACGCAGATAGGTGCGATCTGCGAATCGTCGCGTCCTATAATTTATCGCATATCCGCATAAAAAACGGACATGTGACCGATACCATAGCGAACCATTGGTTCTATATATGCGCGAATCGCATGTGCAAATCGCGCGAAAAAACGTCCGTCTGACTTAGGCCTTAAAGTGTGAATTCTTGTTAATTATATAAAAAATCCAGCAAGTACTGTATAAATTTTGAATGAACTAAAATGTATTATATATATTTCACACTACAGTAAACAACACAAACACATGTGTTTTATATATATATATATATATATATATATATATATATATATATATATATGTCACAGTGAACATATAATTTGCATAGAAATAGAAGAAAAATACCAATCAAATTTTTGTATATTACAACTAGAGATGAGCGAGCATGCTCGGATAAAGCTGTTACTCGAGCGAGCATCGCTCTTCTCGAGTAACTGCTTACTGGTCTGAGTGTGTTCGGGAGGGCAGAGGGGGGTGTGGGTGAGCGAGTAACTGCCTTATCCGAGCGTGCTCGCTCATCTCTAATTGCAACAAAAAACAGTAAAATTACACACTAAAATATAAAACCACACAAGGAAGCATTGGAAAGAATGTATATCTCGCAGAATGCAGGGAGGTAAAAGCTGAAAAATGACTGTATCCATAGGGATTAAATAAGGTAAAATAGCTGAAAGTTCTTCACTGATTATATAATAACAACAGTAATAGATGTTGGCTTATAAGCTCCATTTACATGTCACTATTTATCAGTGGCATGAATAATTGCTGCAAGCACCAAATAGACATTTCAGTCATACAACAATCATATATAATCTGCCATTTTTGAATAATTAAATTTTTTTCATGATTGTGATAGCGAGGACCAGAAAGTTATCTTATCTTAACCTATTAAAAAGGTATTATACTCTTATCTATAAACAACAGAACGCATTGTAATTTATTCAAAATTTAAATTAATTTAAATAAACCACTCCGATTGCTATTAGATTACATTAAGATGAAAGTTAAAGAGTAAAGGCCCATTTACTCATCGCTCATCGTTAAATTTAAACAGCCACCGTTCAATAGCGAATGGCCGCTGTGTATTTCAATGGAAAGAGTCGGGGGAGCGAGAGGAGAGAAATCTCCTGTACTGCCCCGCCCCCCTGCTGGCTGCTCGGTGTGCGAGACAGCTATGCTAGCAGGAGCATGGGAGCGCAGAGACACAGGGACGAGTGTCGGGCATCGTTTGCCCGACACTCGTCCAGTGTACATGGCTCTTGTCTAAAAGTACTTTAATGGAAATGTCAATCCATGAAATCATCGTCATTAGAAGGAAACATACATAGTGTATACTCCTAGAAAGATGTGTAATGTACCATCAACAACATCTGAAAAGTCGAAGAAACATTAAGATAAACATCTTTGCTTCATTGCTGGAAGAGATAATGTACAAAGAATGGAACAATGGGGGGCTGCATAGTATTATTCGACCAATCAACATCGGAAACTCAGAGTGAAAAAATTTCCCAGAACTTACAAAACTCATACATATAAGAAACATTATCTGTAGCAGTACAAATAATGTCATACTTTTCAAAGCACTGAAGTGAGACTGCAGGTTTGGTCTTTGAATGTTTGATCCATTGCTTCTCATCCGTCTGGTGTGCATTAGAAGGAAATGAATTAGCAAAAAGTTGGCAAAACAAAGTATTAAAAAGGGGGGAAAGGATCCAACCGCAAATATCAAAAAACGGTTATTAGAGATTGGAACAGTAAGAAGCCCATAGGATGTCACATTTTCAGTAGATTTATTTGATGAATTCTGTGGCATTAAGTCATAGCCATACCAACCAAACAGAAGACTGGAAATCAATGAAATTACCAGAGAAGCCTGAATCAACCACGGGACCATGGTGGAGATCCTGGTCTTCAGGAAGATGAACAGTTTATAGTTGTAGGTTGCAATTTTTACGCAGTAGAAGACACAGAGGATGGTGGCAATCCAGAGACTGCTGTAGAATACAAACATGCCTAGAATGTTTAAGGTTGGTAACACAATTATGTCTTGCACCAGCCATGGAAGAAATTGGAAGATAGAGGTCCGAATAATGATACACAACAAATACAAGACTCTGGAGATGGCCAAGGAGGTCAGGATCTTATCACAGGTCGAAAGAGATTTCAGGCTTTTCCATTTCATGATATGAGTAGCCACAATTATCAAATTTACCGTGAGACCCACCAGGCACATCACATGCAGCACAGCAGTAAGAATATATTGAATGGAAATATCCATCATCATCAGTAAAAATCTTCCTTTCAGGATTGACAATCTCTCCTGTATTGTCTTTCTCAGGTTTTGTACAAATTAGATTTCAGCTTGTTATAGTAGTTTTGTGATCATAGCTCATGTAAATTCCTTCAGCACGATTGCAAATTTTTTACTCTCCTGTGCAGCTGGTTGCAAATGTATGTGCTCAAGGGAACAAACAAAGTAATTGAAGCCAATAATTGCACTCTTGCTTGACCCCAGTAAAATATCATACTTTCCAGCTCAAATCTGATAAAATATAAGATTAGTAGCTGGGTAAAAAAGACAGATCAATAATGTTAAATGTAGGGGTAAAGAAACTACTAAAAAGATATACAGAAGCTTAATTAACTTTGAATGATCTGAAGGGAAAGGAAAATGTTTTGATAAGCTTGGTTCAGGTGACGTAAATTGCTCCTTGACCCTTGGTAGATCTTAATGGAATATCAGCACTTTTTACACCACCAATGCATTAACACCACTGGCAGCCAGATATGGCTTTTCGAAGAAAAACACATAACTAAATAATTGCCGTTATTGAATGCTTAACAACTAGGGATGAGCGAGTATACTCACTAAAGCACTACTCGCTCGAGTAATGTACTTTAGCCGAATATCTCGCTGCTCGTCCCTGAAGATTCGGGAGCCGCTGCAGCTGACAGGTGAGTTGCGGCGGGGAGCAGGGGAGAGTGGGCGGGAGAGAGGGAGAGAGAGATCTCCTCTCTGTTCCTCCCTACTCTCCCCCCGAATCTTCAGGGACGAGCAGGCAGATATTGGCTAAAGCACATTACTCGAGCGAGTAGTGCTTTAGCGAGTATACTCGCTCATCCCTATTAACAACCTGAAAGGAGAGGACAAATCAATGATTTAAAGGGGTTGTCCCACGAAAGCAAGTGGGGTTATACACTTCTGTATGGCCATATTAATGCACTTTGTAATGTACATCGTGCATTAATTATGAGCCATACAGAAGTTATTCACTTACCTGTTCCGTTGCTAGCATCCCCGTCTCCATGGTGCCGTCTAATTTCAGCGTCTAATCTCCCGATTAGACGCGCTTGCGCAGTCCGGTCTTCTCCCTTCTGAATGGGGCCGCTCGTGCTGGAGAGCTGCTCCTCGTAGCTCCGCCCCGTCACGTGCCGATTCCAGCCAATCAGGAGGCTGGAATCAGCAATGGAACGCACAGAGCCCACGGTGCACCATGGGAGAAGACCTGCGGTCCACCGTGGGTGAAGATCCCGGTGGCCATCTTCGCAAGGTAAGTAAGAAGTCACCGGAGCGCGGGGATTCGGGTAAGTACTATCCATTTTTTTTTTTAACCCCTGCATCGGGTTTGTCTCGCGCCGAACGGGGGGGCTATTGAAAAAAAAAAAAAAACCCGTTTCGGCGCGGGACAACCCCTTTAACTTCTGTTCACATCTGTCCAGATTCTATCAGAGCACAGCAATAATAGTGCTGCATACAGTACTATTTTTCTCACCAAGACAACAGAACCCAGGCCACATTATAAGTCCAATGTACGATAAGGTTGCCAACTTCTACACAAGATTATCTCTCTTAAATCTTTATATCAAGTATTCAGAGACATGTTAAAAGATGCACGTCTCTGCTAACAGGTAGCTGACATGTTTTGGCAGATGCACCTGCCTTTCTCAAAGCTTTGAGATAGCTAACATTCTTATCCTTATTCCCATAACAATCACCAGTTGGTGTCTTATTTAAAAACTACATTTTGGTGCCTTGAAACTAATTACTAGTTATAGCAAAAAGTGATAATTAAAGATGAGCAAGCATGCTCGTTCGAGCATTAGCCTGCTCGATGTACTTGTTACTCGAGCCGAGCACCAAACGGTGTTTGAAAAAAATGTCACCCTCTCCTTCCCACATGTTTTCAATGAAGCCGCGGCTGCTGCCTGCGGCTCAATTGAAAACAATGGTCGGCCGACACCTCTGAATTGTTTTTCATGGAAGCACTTTACATAAAAGCTCCTCCCAGAAAAACAATCATTTTAGTGTAAATAAAATAAAATAAACTTACCTCTCCACCAGTGCCGTGTCCCCCCGTGGAGATGAAGAACACAACTGCTGCATGCGGCAGATGTTTACTTCATCCCCGCTAGTAAAGAGAATTCCCTGTTAGACCACCTGCCACATCTGTGACAGATGCCGCAGAGGTATTCTTCAATTGACAGCTGCGGTAAAGGATCTTGCTGCCGGCACCCTGTCTATGGTTTTCAGGGAAGGGCTGTTGCCATGTCCCTGCCGGGATGAAGAACACATCTACCGCATGCAGCAAATGTTTCCTTCATCTCTGCAAAGAAAAAGAGTTCCCTGCTGCACCTGCCACATCTTTGACAGACGCAGCAAAGGAATTCTTCATCCCTGCGGGCATCCTAAAATAGTTTTTCAGGGAAGGGCTTTAAATATAAGCCCTTCCCTGAAAAACAAGAAGAAATGGTGAATAAAATTAAAAAAAAAAGAATACTCACATTTCTGCAGGTATTGGGCTCAGCCGCGTCGAGGCGACTCTTCTCCTTGCACTGCTCTCAGTAGCATTCAGCAAATAGGGATTTCAAATCAATGCCTGCTGAATGGGCTGCCTCTGATTGGCTGAGCATTATGACCAATCAGAGGCAGCTCTCAGCTGCAATTCAACAGCTAAGAGCTGCCTCTGATTGGTCAGAGTGCTCAGCCAATCAGAGGCAGCCCATTCAGCAGGCGGAGATTTTAAATCCACGCCTGCTGAATACTACTGAGAGCAGTGCAGGGAGAAGAGCTGGCTGGACGCAGCTGAGCCCCGGTAGCTGAATAAAGGTGAGTATTAGAGATGAGCGAGCACACTCGTCCGAGCTTGATGCTCGATCGAGTATTAGGCTACTCGAGATGCTTGCTACTCAAGTCGAGCACCACGTGGTGCTCGAGTAAATTTCATTTCCCTCCCCGCATGTTTAGCGCCATTTTTTAGCCACTAAATATGCAGGGAAGGCATTACCACTTCCTGCTGCGATGTGCCAACCCTCTGCACGTCTGCAGCAGTGAGTGGCTGGCGGGAACAGGTGACCGCCAAGTAATTAAACTTGCCTTAGACGCATGCTGGCAGAGTGTAGGGATAGAGCTGTAGAGATAGGGAAAATGCTAGGGTAGGTTTTAGGTTGTGGTTAGGCAGAGATCCTGACTTCAAGAACCCAATAGTCCTTCTTAGGACTACTCCTAATTGTGTGTATTAGCATTTTAGCTGGCTGGGACCAGTAGTGAACCATTTTTTTTTCAAGCATCCAGGCTGTATTCTGCCCACTGGTAGTGGTTTTATGCAATGTACTGCCAGGGGTGTACACACAGTACATAGGAATTTACCATTTTTAATTTAAATTTTTTCTGGCCTTGCTCAGAGTCTATACAAGCTACCAGTCTCTGTGTGCGGTGAAATAGATTGTAGTTCGCATCGTTATACAGTGGGTTAATTTTTTCTGGCCTTGTTCAGTCTATAAAAGCTACCAGTCTCTGTGTGTGGTGAATTAGGCCTAGTTCTCAGTGCTATACAGTGGGTTAATTTTTTCTTTCCCTGCAAAGAGCCTCTCAAATCAACCAGTCTCTGTGGGCGGTGAATTTGCCCTAGGTATCAGCAGCATACAGCGCTGTAATTCTTTGTGGCCCTGCAAAGAACTTCTCAAATCAACCATTCTCTGTGGGTGGTGAATTAGGCCTAGGTATCAGCGCTATACAGTGGGTTACTTTTTTCTGGCCCTGCTCTATCCCTTATCAAAAAAAGATGAAGACTATGGGTAAGGGTCGAGGTCGAGGATGTGGACACGGGTGTCACAATGAGGGTGGGGGCAGAGGCCGAGGTCCTTGGCGGGTTGAACCTGTGCCTGCTGCTGAGGGATTAGTAGAACGTCGCGTATCTCCCCTCCCCAGCTTCATCTCACATTTTGAAGGTCCACGTGGCAGAACATTATTAATAGCACAACAGTGCGATCCGGTTCTGACGTGGATAGCAGATAATACCTCAAGTACTTTATCCAACACCCAGTTTTCCATGGAGTCCACTCACACCAGCCCAGGCACTGCACCTCTGAATCCTCAGGCTGCTCCTCCTTCTTCCCAGCCTGGTCACTCCAGGAAAAGAATAGATTCTGAACAGGCATTCACCCAAGAACTCTTCTTGGGTCTCTGCCCTGAGTTGGAAAAAACAATTCCACAGCCATGTGTGGAGTTTGTCGTGACCGATGCCGAAACATTGGAACTTTCACAGACTTAGGGTGAAGACGGTGGGGACTTCGAATTACTGTCTCAAGAGCTATTTGTGGATGATGAGGACGAGACAGTTGTCTGTCAGTGAGGTTGTTGTTAGGGCAGTAAGTCTGAGGGAGGAGCATATTGAGGAGTCAGAGGAAGAGCTGGTGGACGATGAGGTGACTGACCCCACCTGGCTTGCAAAGCCTACTGAAGACAGAGGGGAAGGCAACACCAGCAGCAGAACAGGTTGGAAGAGGCATTGGGGTGGCCAGGGGGAGAAGCAGGGCCAGAGCGAAAAATCCCCAAACTGTTCCACACAGCACCCCTGCGCGGCAAGCCTCCGTGCAGAGGGCTAGGTGTTCGAGGTGTTTGCTCAGCTGGAGGATACCGCTCTATACTCTATCAGGGTGCTCAATGTTAGAGGGTAGTTTTATGATGTCATATGTTGGTGTGGTGATTGGTGTACTGATTTTGCATGTAAAGTATTTATATACTGTGTTTGTCTTGTATTGCATTGGATTGATAAAGACTGCAGCGCAGCAGTCGAAGCGCTGCTGGTTTTTGGATTGTTGCTATATGGATTGAATAAAAGAAGCATCCTTTTTAAAGAATATGGCTTATCGATTCTGTTGCTGCTCTAATTGGAGTTTGAGTTTTACTATATGAAATGTCCAAGGTACCTTTAAAAGAGAACTGGTGGCTGCTGTTAATACTTTCACAAAGCAAGTTCATGATCTCAGCAGCATACAGTTGACTTAGAACAGCATATAAGCCACTGATGTCTTAGAGAAAGACGAAGTGCACCTCACAGAGCGTGAAAAATTTATTGAACTATGAGTTGAAACGTGAGGATTTAGAAAATAGGCTTTGCAGGGAAACCATTAGAATTTGAAGCTTATCTGAATCATCCACTGTCCTTACAGTAACAGCTCTCAATATCTTTGAGGAAGTAAATGTATGTCCATTGGCAGGAACTGCTTTTCGGCCAGGATGTGCAATAATGTCTTAGAGTGAGAAGAGTTAATAAGAGAATTGGATCTGGCTTTAAAATGGAGATGAATAAATAAAAAAAATCACCTCAAAATCCTTGACTGTGCGCAAGTATACCTAGAAGAATTGATGCTGTTTTGAAGGCAATGGGCGGTCACACCACATATTGATGTGATTTATATTTCTCTTTTGTTCAGTCACTTTGCATTTTGTTAATTGACAAAAATTTGTCAATACAGCCGGCTCCATTGAAAGCAATGGGCTGCCGGCGAGCGCGGGATGAATTTTCGGGAAGGGCTTAAAAAAATATAAGCCCTTCCCTGAAATTCATCCAGAAATGTGTAAAAAGTGAAAAAAAAATATATACTCACCTTGTCCCGGCAGGCGGAGTTCAGCTGCGGCCTGCAGTTCTCCTGAACTGCTGTGAGTAGTATTCAGCAGCCGGGGATTTAAAATCCCCGCCTGCTGAATGAGCTGCCTCTGTCATTCAGCTGAGAGCTGCCCCTGATTGGTCCCTGCGCTGAGCCAATCAGAGTCAGCACTCACTCACCCATTCATGAATTCATGAATGGGTGAGTGAGAGCTACCTCTGATTGGTGAGGCTGTGACCAATCAGAGGCAGCTCATTCAGCAGGTGGGGATTTTAAAACAGAAAGCAGTTCAAGAGAACTGCCGGCCAGACGCGGCTGAACTCTGGCTGCAGCGGAAAGGTGAGTATACATTTTTTATTTTATTTTTACACATTTTAGGATGATTTTCAGGTAAGCTGTGGCAGAGGAGAACGGTCTTTATGCTGACAGTGCCGGGGGGGGGGGTCTCACTCTTGCCACTATTGTAGCTTAATAGTGAGACTTCGGAGCCCGAAATGCAGCCCTGCATGTTGCTCCTCGCCTGCCCTATCCATTACAGTGTTTTTTACATGACTTTGGTGATTTGCTAAGATTTTCACAAATGAAAACCTATGCGGAGCACCAGTCATATACAAAAATGCTCAAGTCGCCCATTGACTTCAATGGGGTTCGTTACTCGAAATGAACTCTTGAGCATCACTGAAAATTCGACTCGAGTAACGAGCACTCGAGCATTTTGGTGCTCGCTCATCTCTAGTTAATAGTTAATAATACATAGGTAAACACACAGGTAGTCTTTGCATGTTTCTGTTCTAAAGAAACTTCAATAAGTCATCCTGTATAAGTGGGAATGTAACTCCAATATGTTACAAATTAACAGTCGCTGAGTCGACACTTATTAAAAAAAAGAATAGCAGTTTATAAACAGCACCAGATTATACCTGAATTGGACTATATGGTAATATGATGTCCATGAGAGACCACTGAAAATTGTTTTCCACTATGAAGTAGTAAATTACTATTATAGCAATGTGTCAGACTGAGAATAGGGCCCACCAGAAGAATTAATTCTAATCTAAATTAAATATTCAGTAGGTGTTACAAAAATATAATCAATACATGAATATATGACTTATAACATAAACATTACACCTATAATGCATGACTTATGTACATTACAACTAGAGATGAGCGAACGTACTCGTTTCGAGTAATTACTCGATCGAGCACCGCGATTTTCGAGTACTTCAGTACTCGGGTGAAAAGATTCGGGGGGCACCGGGGGGCGGGGGAAGGCGTGGTGGCACGGGGGGTAGCAGTGGGGAACAGGGGGGAGCCCTCTCTCTCTCCCTCTCCCCCCCACTCCCCGCTGCAACCCCCCACTCACCCACGACGCCCCCCGAATTTTTTCGCCCGAGTACGGAACTACTCGAAAATCGCAGTACTCGGGCGAAAAAGGGGCGTGGCCGAGTGAATTCATGAATGGGTGTGAGTGAGGGCTGGCCTCTGATTGGTCAGGCTGTGACCATTCAGAGGCATCTTATTCAGCAGGCGGGGATTTTAAATCCCCGGCTGCTGAATACTACTCACAGCTGTTCAGAGCAGTTCAGGAGAACTGCAGCCTGCCGCGCTGAACTCCGTCTGCCGGCACCAGGTGAGTATATATATATTTTTTATTTTTACACATTTCTGGATGAATTGCAGGAAAGGGCTTATATATTTAACCCCTTTCCGACAATTCATCCCGCGATCGCCAGCAGCCCATTGCATTCAGTGGAGTCGGCTGTATTGACGGCTCCATTGAATTCAATGGGCTAACATCGTTCTTCTCTGCCACAGCTGTTACAGCTGTGGCAGAGGAGAACTTGCTGTGTCGTTCCCATCATTTTCTTGAATTGCCAAGATTTTCACACATGAAAACCTTAGCAAGCATCGGCGAAATACAAAAATGTTCCGGTCGCCCATTGACTTCAATGGGGTTCGTTATTCGAAACGAACACCCGAACATCGCGGGAAGTTCGTTTCGAATAACGCGAACCCGAACATTTTGGTGTTCGCTCATCTTTAGTAATTAATGACATTTTTATAGTGCAAGATTCAGTTGTGAGATGAGTCACTCTTGTATTTCAAGCTGTATATTGTCAGTCATATAGCTTAAAATATGTAAATGATGCCTTTATCTTTCTTTGAAGTTGGCGGATGGCCCCAATTATGTCTAATAGTCCAGATAAATAAAGTGTTGCATTTCCTAGACACATAATCTGACTCTGAGGATAAGGACAGATTAATGGAACATATCTTTGGTATTCTAGGGCACGAAAGTCCTAGATGCACCTAGGGCTAATGCCCCAGTTGCCCTCGTCAGCTATACCTCTGTATAAGAGAACTACAACTTCTATGACATTCAGAATGTGATTAGTTATCAAAGGAAATTACAAGGAGACAATATTAAGAGAGTGGGATATGCAATGACAAAAAAGTAAAAAAAAAATACTTACCCTTTCACTGTGCCTCCAGAATTAATGACATTACTGTGATATAGAGATATTGATAAAGCCCCCAACTATCTATAGCAACTTGCCGCTCAGAATACTAGGCAAAATAAGTTCAATGTTCTAATCTTACTCCTCCCTTGAATGTGCCAGAACTCTGATGTACAAGAGGTGAGGGAATGCTGTTCCACTGGCAATAAAACTAGCCATTAACATGAAAGTGTTAAATGAACCCCAACCAAGAAATTGTGTTACCTCTGCGGGTTCACACAGACAAATCAGTGAAAAGATTTGTATTAAGAGAATCTTTTAATAAAGGTTATTGGGTCATCTGAAGGACCTAGTCCGATATGATATATATTTTCACAATCAGGTGGTCCAGCTGAATAAAACTTTTCCACGCGCATTGAGGCCCGAGGCCCAGAACACCCTGATTGGCATATCTTTGTAGCTGGGCCTAATGTATGTATCATTCTTAGTATCTATGGATTGATAAATTCCTGATATTAAACATGATGGCCACAGCTTCCCCCTTGCAGCACCTTCCAAGGAAAATATGGCCGAAATATCAAATCTGTGTTTGCTATAGATTTTCCCCGTATATACTCAACCTGCCTTAATGACGTCAGGAAAAGGTGTGGGGGTGTGGTTCTGCATAGGCCTTAAAACTGAGCAAGTTATTTATCCAAATTGTCAATCCATGGAGATATGCTGCTGCCTATGGACTGTCCCTCAGAACATTGGACCGATATCCAAATCTGGTAACTTTCTTTTAATTTCTCCCTGTTTATTTAAAAAATACTATATGTTGTGTATAATACGGTATTTCATTATACTCCTGTGTAACAACCTTTTGTGTATATATTTTATATATATATATATATATATATATATATATATATATATATATATATTGCACTGCTAGACCTTTTCTAGAATAAATATACAATTTATCAGTTAAGCCTTGTCCATTTTAAAATGACTCATAAACTCCGAAGATTATGTTAATAGCTCAGTCTGGGTTCCAGTTTACCTGTTACAAACAGGTGGTGGCAGCATGACTTTGTGTGGGCACTTTAGAGCTCTGGCAGAAGTGGGATCGATAGGTATCGCCCCCTCTCCTCTTTCCTCCTGTGTACATGACAATTACATTCAACACTCACATAGCCATTGCAGAAAATATCCAGTCTCAGTGCTGACATGCGGTTCACTGAGACTGGGGCCAGCAAAAGGCTGCACCTGTCATCTGACCAATGAACATGATGTCATCGCTTTCTTTATCAATTGGGACTAGAGCGGAGGGGAGTGGCATTATCCTGAAGAGGGTGAGTAGGGTTATATATGTATATATATATTTATCAAACTACTAACGATGACCTGTCCGTCCATGCATGAGTGAGTGGGTTAGTGAGTGACTTACATGCCCCACCTCTGATCTCGTGACAGTGATGTCATCAAAGGTCTTTCATCCCCAGTGAGGGATTTACATGCTCCGCCCCTGTTCACATGACGGTGACATCATCACAGGTCCTGTACACACCCGGCTGCTTTCTGGCTAGGTATTCATTAGTATTCCATAGCAACTGAGGCCGCAGAGGGTTTGTAGTCTACCCATAATCTGCACAAGGATGCAGGACCTTTAATGGTGTATTGAGGTACAAACAAAAATTATTTGAAAAGCATGGATGCCCCTTACCAAGTAATCACTGTGTCTTTCAGAAATCAGATTTTTTCCAGTACCTTATTGAGGCTGTTGGGTGTAAGTATATTGAACCAGAAAATCCACAATATATCTTTCATTCTCAGTTTGGAGAATTTCCCTTCAGGGATCTTCTCTAGGGGAGTTATACACATCCCAGAGGGATCCTTGTTATGATAGCTTTAAAAGTGCGTAGAGACACTATGTTGTGTGGACTCCTTCTGGATGTTTGAGCATTGTTTATTTGTAATAATAATGTAATTAGACCGACAATTTATAAAGTACCTCAGGAAAATCAAGATGTTTTCTTGTTCTACGTGGATTCCCTTCTGGTTGTGACAAATATTGGAGCAACACTTACATCCTTGTGCCCCCCATCTGAAAGAAACTTTCAGTGGCTATTTCATGATCCCCTGAAAGAGGGGCAGGGTACTTTGTTTACGGGGATGGGAGGTGGCCAGGATATTCTTCATGCTGCGATTTCTTCTAAAGACTACTATGGGGCATTCAGAGAGTTCTGCAGTCAGAACAGGGTCCCCTTGCAGGATCCCCTAATGTCTAGTAATAAGTTTCTCAACTAAGAGTGTTGGGAATTGAAGCAGTTGATGACCAGGGCTCTGGGTTTTGGGTCGCTAGTTGTTTCAGACCTCTGCAGGCAAGCTGTTCTACCCTCTGTCTCCACCCATCTGAATGAAAATTGAATAACCCCATACCTATTTTCTGGTACAGTAGTTCTGCGTCCATCACTCATGTAAATTCTTCAAGAATGGCTGATTCCAATGCAAATGTTTACTCCTGGCTGAAGCTGGTTGCAAATATATGTACTTAGTAGAATAAACAAGTACACGTAAGAGAAAGTATGCGACTCCTCTTTTGAGTCTGGATCTGGAATTTAGGAAAAAAGACATTTATGAGTAACTGTTAACTCCTGAAGCAAAACATTAATGCAGGAAGCAAGATCCTTCTGCTGGGACTGAAGAAAGTATAGGCCTTTTACAGGGGCCGTACCAAACAAAACTTCATAGGGACTCAACTTAGTCTTACAATCTGGCACAGGTCTGACTGAGTAGAGGGCTAAATGTGTACCACTATTATTTTCTATGACTCTTAGCCATAGTTTGGGCATTGGTATTTTGTTTTTATTTACAAGTCATGCCTCTAGCTGATGTGAGGGTGGGTGTATATTAACCCACAGACTCTAAACTACCATTAGTAGCTGTATGCAGTATATCTGCAGTCACTGAAGCAGATATTAACAACAAGGAGATACGTTGACCAATTGGCCTGGAAATTACCCCTCCTCCCCCTTCTTGGGTTAGGGTGTGAGTGCTGCTGGGACTCTTTCATTTGCATCAATTAACCTGGAATGTGATGGGCGCATACCATGCAGCCTTATACAAAACTGGGTCTCAGCAGTGTTGAACCCTGGGGCTAGCCAAGCAGAAGACACTGTACCACACATTACCTCCTTGGATTGGTTTGTTAGCTCATGGCTCAGGCATGACATCATGGTGTAGAGCATGTAGGGGATGCACATGGGATGATATTTCCTTCAGACTGTATCTGAGATCTGTTTGCTCTTTTAATTTGCCAGTCTCCATTGTCTCCCTTTGAGGCCTGTTCCTGCAATTTTAAGCAACAGAGAGATTTCCACACCCTTGGGTAACATCAGGTTTACAGTCATTACCTTAGTGAAGGAGAGTCGGGATGCTGAGTCTACTCTCCAATTCTTCAGGGCATCAGAAGTTACTTCCTTAGTGTGAGCCTGGACATTGATGACAACCACCTGTTTGGGAAGAGCTAAAGCCTTGTACAACAAAGTCACTGCTTCTGAATTCTGGATTGGTTTACCCGATGATCAAGTAAAATTTCCACTGCAGCGCAAGGGTGTGAAATTGAATTTGATTCCAAAAGTATATCACAAGTCGGTGTTGACCGTAGGTCTTACCTTCAAGCAAGTTTACACATTGTAGCAAGTGCCATCAACTCCAGCCTCCTTGGATATAGTCCCAGGAAGGGAATGTTGTTTTTTTTTCCCCACGATTACCAAACTTGGTTATCATTGCATAGACTGTTCTGCTTGTCTATCTTCATGATATCTGGAACTATCTACAAAAAAATTCAAAATCTGTGTTACAATTGGTTCATCTTAAACATGCTCAAATCCAACAGTTTTCTGCATCATAAAGGCAATGCAATCATGCTGACCTAAGACATTTTTCAGGCTGCTCAGTGATTACTGTGCCCATATACCCCCTTTGAATCAAAGCAAAAGTAATATGGTGGGATTTAATATAGTTTCAGTGGGAATGGAAGCATCCCAATTTCTATCTTGCTAGCTGCATCAAAGGGGTTGTCCAGTTATGGGCTATTTACGACTCACCCTCAGAATAGGTCAAAATAGCTGTTCACTGGGCTGCTACACTCCCAAGGCCCAGTTTGGGATTGCAATCCAAGTACCCATTGAAAGAAATGAAAATTGTGCCTTGTGGCTCATCAATTTCTAATTGTGTCCCTACTGTTGAGTAACATTATATTACTGTTTATGAAAAGATCAGGACAGCGCTTCTCCACCAAATAGCAATGGAAATATGGATTTAAATGGGACTCACCCGGTGACCAGTGGAGTTCCTGGAGGCAAACCCCACTAGCACCGCCACATCCCAGCCAGCTTGTAGAAATATTGACAGGACTTCTCAGTCTTTTCCTCAATTCTGAATGATTAGGAGAGCTGCCCGGTGTTTGTGTCCTCTGAAGTAGAGGACCCAATGCACAAATTGTCGGGACAAAACAGTAAAAAGTCACCCAGTGCTCCCGAGGACAGACTGCCCAGAATCTTCCGTACTGTACTGATTTTTTTTTAATTTAAATGCAACGCATTTCGGCTCGGGACAATAGAGCCTTTTTCAAGCATAAACATATTAAATTAACAAAGTATTTATATAGAAAATTATGAACACTATGCGATCCAAAGTGAGCGCAATGATGTTAATGTATTTATTCACTCTGGGGAATGACGTCATTGTGCTCACTTTGGAACGCATAGTGTGAGGGCTTTCTCCTCAGTGCCCCACAACACATACTTACACGCATGGAACTCTTCACTCTGAGTCCTTAAACGCACCCACTACTTTCAAGGGACGTCAGGACGTGGTCACTGGATCTTCTCATCCTGGCTACACCACCAGTAATGCCCTTTTAGGATAATATCCATTGATAATGAGATCCGGTATTTGCTGACGCGTTACTATACGACAGCACGTAGACACGTGACATTTTTACGCTGATTATGTCATCTGTAATGCCCAACAATGGCGGCGCCCTTATGAGCATGCTATTTTCAGATGTGTTATTCATAATTTTCTATATAAATGATTTGTTAATTTAATATGTTTATGCTTGAAAAAGGCTCTATTGTCACGAGCCAAAACGCGTTGGATTTTAATAAAGAAAAATCGGTACAATACGGAAGATTCTCGGTAGTCTGTCCTTTGGAGCACTCGGTGACTTTTTCCTGTTTCTTCTCGGCAATTATATTACTGGTTTCAATTGATTAAAATAGCTAGTCTTGAAGTCTGAATGTATACTGCAATGTTTATTTATAGAAATCATCATACCATCAAAACTCACTTTTCATGCTTTTTGCTATAAATAAATGCACTGCAGTCCTACCTTTTCTTGATAAGTCTATAGCACTGCTTATCCTGAACAAAATGGCTGAGCTTCAATGAAGACTGACACTTAAATATGTAAAGGCTGTTTCCTAGTTGACCTTAACCTTCACTATAATATCAGTGTAAGCATGTATGCCACGCGAGTGGCTGCCTTGCGAATATAAGCTGTATTAAGTATGGCTGGATGAACTATGATGCAGTTTGACCATGGCAGTTCGACAGGTAGGCCACAAACTCTGCCTAAATGCTTTACACATCAAAGCTATCACTAATGTTGTCACTTCTGTTCTCATCCTTGCTGTCAGTTTCAGAACATTCTTCTTTTGCCCACCTCTTTGTCACTCTATTCACATTAGCCCCTCTCTCCTGTCCTCACCTATGCACAGCTCGCATGCACTCTTTACTTTCTCACTTAGCCTCAAACCCCCTAATACCACTAACAAACATAACAGTCACCCTCATAAATCTCCTAACCATCTGCTCACCATTGCTATCTTGCTGTTACTAGCAATACCAATGCTGCAATATTTAAACCTGTGAACATTCGCAAGATATGCAGCCAGTGTTTTTCAACTATCCCCTATGCTCACAGGTAAATTTTCTCCATTTCTCCACATCCAAAAGATGTTCTAGCTGCATGTCTGCTGTTTATGCATCTTTTCAAACCTTCTGACAGCTTCCTGCCCTCTCCTCCATCAGCTGCTGATCCGTCTTCGAGGCGATGTCCTGTTCAGCATTATTACTTAGCACATTCCCCATAGTTTATCTCACATTTTTCTCATTACTTATGACTAGAGATGAGCGAGTATTCTCGGTAAAGGCAATTGCTCGAGCGAGCATTGCCTTTATCAAGTACCTGCCCACTTGAGATGAAACGTTCAGGTGCCAGCGGCGGGCAGGGAGCTGCGGGGGAGAGCGGAGCGGAATGGAGGGGAGATCTCTCCCTCCCTCTCTCCCCCCCGCTCCCTCCTGCTGACAGCCACTACTCACCACTCCCCCGCTCCGGCACCCGAACGTTTCATCTCGAGCGGGCAGGTACTCGATAAAGGCAATGCTCGCTCGAGCAATTGCCTTTACCGAGTATACTCGCTCATCTCTACTTATGACCCAGGTCTGGCTTGTCTCTACACAAGCATTTATTGTTTTATCCCCTGGAGCAATTATAAAAGCGTCTTAGAGATCTTCTTCCACAGCTCACGAGACAGATCTGTATTTGTTGAAAGAAAATATTTCCCTCAACAGTCTGTTTAGCCTAGCGTAATCCGAGAAATATTCAAATGCCGCCACTTATTCTAGAACTTGAAATAGCATATACTAGGTACTCCTCTCTTGGCAATATACCTAAGCAATATTCAGCTGAACACCACTAGCACATAGTCAAAATTTTATATGTCAAATTAAAATATTCACTGTCTACCAAAGCAAGAAAAGGGTCTAGACTAGAGATGAGCGAGCATACTCGTCCGAGCTTGATGCTCGTTCGAGTATTAGGGTGCTCGAGATGCTCGTTACTCGAGACGAGCACCACGCGGTACTCGTCTCGATTAAACGAGCACTGACCATTGAATTCAATGGAGCCGGCAATACAGCCGGCTCCATTGAAAGCAATGGGCTGCTGGCGATTGCGGGATGAATTGTCGAGAAGGGCTTAAATATATAAGCCCTTCCCTGCAATTCATCCAGAAATGTGTAAAAATAAAAAAATATATATATACTCACCTGGTCCCGGCAGACGGAGTTCAGCGCGGCCGGCTGCAGTCCTCCTGAACTGCTCTGAACAGCTGTGAGTAGTATTCAGCAGCCGGGGATTTAAAATCCCCGCCTGCTGAATGAGCTGCCTCTGATTGGTCACAGCCTGACCAATCAGAGGCAACTCTCACTCACACCCATTTATGAATTCATGAATGGGTGAGTGAGTGCTGTCTCTGATTGGCTCAGGGGCAGCTCTCAGCTGCATGACAGCTGAGAGCTGCCCCTGATTGGCCCTGCGCTGAGCCAATCAGAGGCAGCACTCACTCACCCATTCATGAATTCATAAATGGGTGTGAGTGAGAGTTGCCTCTGATTGGTCAGGCTGTGACCAATCAGAGGCAGCTCATTCAGCAGGCGGGGATTTTAAATCCCCGGCTGCTGAATACTACTCACAGCTGTTCAGAGCAGTTCAGGAGAACTGCAGCCGGACGCGCTGAACTCCGTCTGCCGGGACCAGGTGAGTATATATATATATTTTTTTTTTTACACATTTCTGGATGAATTGCAGGGAAGGGCTTATATATTTAAGCCCTTCCTAACAATTCATCCCGCGATCGCCGGCAGCCCATTGCTTTCAATGGAGCCGGCTGTATTGCCGGCTCCATTGAATTCAATGGGCTAACATCGTTCTGCCGGGACAAGGTGAGTATATGTTTTTTTTTATTTTTACACATTTCTGGATGAATTGCAGGGAAGGGCTTATATATTTAAGCCCTTCCTAACAATTCATCCCGCGATCGCCGGCAGCCCATTGCTTTCAATGGAGCCGGCTGTATTGCCGGCTCCATTGAATTCAATGGGCTAACATCGTTCTGCCGGGACAAGGTGAGTATATGTTTTTTTTTTATTTTTACACATTTCTGGATGAATTGCAGGGAAGGGCTTATATATTTAAGCCCTTCCCAAAAATTCATCCCGCGATCGCCGGCAGCCCATTGCTTTCAATGGAGCCGGCTGTATTGCCGGCTTTATTGAATTCAGTGGGCTAACATCGTTCTTCTCTGCCACAGCTGTTACAGCTGTGGCAGAGGAGAACAATCTTCATGCTGACAGTGGGGGGGGGGGGGGGTCTCACTCTTGCCACTATTGTGGCTTAATAGTGGGACCTGGGAACTTGAGATGCAGCCCAACATGTAGCCCCTCGCCTGCCCTATCCGTTTCTGTGTCGTTCCCATCACTTTCTTGAATTTCCCAGATTTTCACAAATGAAAACCTTAGCGAGCATCGGTCATATACAAAAATGCTCGAGTCACCCATTGACTTCAATGGGGTTCATTACTCGAAACGAACTCTCGAGCATCACTGAAAGTTCGACTCGAGTAACGAGCACTCGAGCATTTTGGTGCTCGCTCATCTCTAGTCTGGACAACACACAACCGTGGCACATCTTTATCTGGACACACAATCCTTACAGAAAATGCACAGTGAGAAAATTTTTCTTTTCATCAGTTACAACTTTCCACAAATAAACAATGCCTGGATAATTAACAAAATAATTTCATGTTCTACTCTCATTTATATTTGCCAAATTCAATTACTATCATAACCTTCATCGACGGGGTTAAATCTTAAAAAAGTGTCCATTTGAACGAGTTAGTAGCTGCTCTGAATATACCCATGCAACTCGATCCCAAAGTTTCTCCATATGTCCCAGGTCAGGTTCAACATGTAATTTTTTTTAATATAGACACTACTATATTGTCTAGTCCATTGTTTTTCTGTCTTATTCACAGATACTGGGTCACCAATTTGCTTCAAATGAAATTAACTGTATTCTTCCCTAATAATCACCGTGCTACACATACAATTTTCACAACATCTCATACAAACAAGTTGAAATTCAAAAACACATACATAGAAAATAGTGTAGCCTCAGGAATGTCAAAGGGAAAAGAGGCAGGTGGTCATAGAGATGCCAATACCTTGCTTTTTAAGAACCACGCATCCCAAAGAAAACAAACTTTTTAACTATTTGTAAAACCAATCATATAACATAGCTTTAGTACTTAATACACCATGGAGAACAATTTTGATCACACAGCAAATTTTTCTACCTTTTCCTCTCAGATTCTTATCCCAGGACAATACAATATATATTTTAACACCACGGTACCTATGCTCAATTAGCAGTTACCAAGTCCCATAGCTTTCCTTGGCAAAAACAGTCCTGTGTAAAAACCATGCACATTCACTGTGTCAAGACTTTAACACTTACAAATTTCCTTTTCTGAAAAGTTTCACACTACACAAACACTCCAGAGAGCAGTTCACTATTTACATACAGATTTCTTACCCAAAAACATGCCATCTGTTAGATACTTTGACACGGATCTCAAAGCATGAGAGTACTGCCGTCCTTGGCCAATGATGGGGATAATCTCCCAGAGAAGAGAAAATCCATGCATTCCTCGCTGGAATTTGGCATGAGATATTCCACTTGTGCTTTATGTTGGGCACCAATTGTTAGTGTAATATCTATAATTGGTATGTGTTGGGATTAAAATTGTTTGTTAATTTGCTCGAGCATTGAAGATGCTTTAAAAAATCACACACGCCAGATGTGATGGGAAATCATCTCTCTTTGTTAGCGGTACATTCTATTATGTAGGGTTAAAGTAGAAACAGAAATAATTCTATCATGCATAATTACATTCTCAAAACAAAATGTACAAAATAAGATCTAGCCTTTTCTTGGAGAACAGGTTACGATAACACCGAGGCCGTCAGTCTTGTTCTCTTATATCTCAGTGCTAAACATACTGAACAATCAAGGCTTTACTGGATGTATATCTGCAAAGTTCTTGTTAAAAGAAAATAACAATATAATATGACAGGCTAAACATAGAAGATGGAAGATGGATACAAAATGGATACATATTTATTACTCTAAGAGAGTTGAAAGATAGTTATAGAGATTGAATAAGAAGCAGATCACTATTAAGCATAATAAAATACTATTACCTTTTTGCAAATAAAATAAAACAAAAAAATTACATAAATTACACACTAAAATAAGCCACAAATGAAGCCTCGGAAAACTAGAACTGGTCCAACAAAAACAAGATCTCAAGTAGCTGTGAGAAGGTAATAAACTTTATGCCTATGATAATGCCAGGAAAAAGCCTCAAAAATGATTATGAAAAACGGACCATGTCCATAAGGATTAAATAAGGCAAAAACAGTTGAAAGATTCTCATTGATTTTGAAAGAAGAGTAAAAGTATTGTTAGTTTTTGGCTTAAAGGACAATGCAATAAAACATGGAACTTCGTGCTACTTAAGCCACATTTACATTTCACAATTTATTGGTAGCTTGAAAACTTGCTGGGCTTTTCAATCATATACCCTGTTTCCCTGAAAATAAGACATACCCTGAAAATAAGACATAGCATAATTTTCCAGAATTTTTGAGTATGCAAAATGATTTTTCAGGCTTTTTGAGGATGTTTGAAATATAAGCCCTACTAAAAATTAGGCACTGCTAACAGTTAATTAAAAAAGTCAATTTAAATAGTGTCCAGGCAGCTATACATGTAAAAAAGTTAAACCTTTTTGAACAAAAATTAATATAAGACACTGTCTTATTTTGGGGGAAACACGGTAATAAACATGTTGCTATAATTTTTGAAAAAAAAAAATAAGTGTAATCAGAATGTACATTAAAGCAAACATATATATGGTATGGGTAAGATGTACAAATGGTCCTTTAGGGCTCAGTCACACGAGCGCATCGGCACCCGTACACAGGCGCCGATGCGCCCGTCTGACTGAGCCCTTCCTGCAGGAAGAAGACGGCCGTACCTCAAGACGGACCTCTCTCTGCAGCGCTGAAGAAAGAACACATGAGCGGCAATGAAGCCGGTCTCATGTTCTTTGTCCCGGCACTGCAGAGAGACGTCCGTCTTGAGGTACGACCGTCTTCCTCCTGCATCGGCGCCCGTGTGACTGAGCCCTTAGGAGTATCTGAAAAGTCCAAGACACAATAAGGTAAACATCTTCTTTACTTCACTGCTGGAAGAGATCAGGTAAAGGGAATGAAACAATGGGGGACTACATAATATTATTCGACCAATCAAGATTGAAAAGTCAAAATGATGCAATTTGCCAGAAATAAAAACACTCATACATATAAATGACATTATCTGTAGCAGTAAAAATAAGCTCATACTTTTCAAAACATTAAAGTAAGACTTCAAGTTTGGGCTTTGAATATTTGACTCATTGCCCCTCATCCGTCTGGTGTGCATTAAGAGGAAATGAATTAACATGAGGTTAGCAGCACAAAATATTAGAAAAGGTGGAAAAGAGCCTACAGCAAATACCAGGAACCGTTCATTAAATCTTTTAGCAGTAGCAAGTCTTTGCTCCATCATATTTTCAGTAGTTCCATTTGATGATTTCTTTAGCTTTACATGATAACCGTACCAACCAAATGGAAGGCTGCAAATCAGTGAAATTAGCAGAGAGGCCTGTAACAACCACGGGGCCATGGTGGAGATCCTGGTCTTCAGGATGATGAACAGTTTATAGTTGTAGGCTACAATTTTCACACAGTAGAAGACACAGAGGATGGTGGCAATCCATAGACTGCTGTAGAATGTGCACATATTCAGAATATATAGGACTGATAGCACAATAATTCGGTGTGCTAGCTTCGGAAAAAACCTAAAGAAAAAGTTCCACATAAGGATTGTGAAAAAATACAAGCCTCTAGAAATGGCCAAGGAGCTCAGGATCTTCTCACTGGTCTGAAGAGATTTTAGGCTTTTCCATTTCATGAAATTAGCAGCCACGATGAGCAGATTTCCTGTGAGACCCAGCAGGCAGATTACAGAAAGCACAGCTAAGAGAATATATCGGATAGAATTTGCCTCCATCGTCAGTAAGAATCCTCGACGTTCAAGCTCTCCTGTACCATCTGGTTTTGTATACAGATAAGAACAATGTTGGCTATTTATGGCAGTTTTCTGTCTATCACTCATGTAAGTTCTTCAAGCACAGTTGACTTTCATGCAAATTTTTTTCCTTGTCTGCAGTTTGTACTAAACATAGGTACTCAGTAGAATAAACAGATACATGGAAGGGAAATTAATAATTGTGCTCTTGATTCACCTTAGTAAAATATCAGATTATACAGTTCAGATCTGAGAAAATGTAAGATTAATACACAGATACACAGCTTTTAATGTTGAAAAAGACGTATGTCCATCAAGGTCAACCAAGTTAAACGCATTATAAAAGGATAGGGTGGCAGAGCAAACAGAAGGGACCCAGCGCAAATAACTCCAAGTGGTACAATGATAAAGAACGTATTGTGATGCTGCTCTTCAGAGTTTGGTTTATACTTAATGGAAGACACCTGCAAATTGCAATGCATACAGTGCAAATTGAATGCATATGGTGCACCCTATGTAGCAGCATTAACACCTTGCAAGGTGACTAATGGTTGCATGAAACACAGCATTTTCAAGCATGCAGCCACAACACATAAATTTGACTTTAACACCTTTAGGGCGCATTCAGAGGGCGTCTCTCTCTGCAGGGGGAGGCTGGAAGAGGCGGGAGCAGTGCTCTGAGCCCCCCCCCCTCCCTGCCTTCTCTCCACCCCCTCTCCGCCCCTCTGCACTATTTGCAATGAAAGGAGGTGGAACAGGGGCGGGGCTAAGTTCTGGTAATTAGATCCTCCCCCGTCCCGCCTCTCCTCATTGAAAATAGTGCAGGGGGTGGAGTGGAGGCAGAGAGGGGGCGGGAGCTCAGAGTACTGCTCCAAGCTTTTCCATCCTCCTCCCCCTGCAGAGAGGGACACCGTATATCGGCTGGGCGTGAAAACCCAGCCCATATACGGTCGTCTGAATGCGCCCTTACAGTTATGCCATATAACAAATTCCCTATGGGATAAATAGTAGAATTGAGACATTAAAGAGCCATAAAATATACTGGATATACAAGTTAAGCACAATATGCCTGGCTGGCCTTAATGTGGTACTTGAGAACATATACGATTAAAATTTTCTTCCTCCCTTATCTGTTTTATTCCAATTAATGCATAATAAAAATATCAATTTGCATTGATTACATTGGTCAGTGCAATTTATCTTTTCATTTTAATATTTTTCATATACTTACATATACAAAGGTCAAAACTTATCCACACTCGAGTTATTTTGTGATTGCAGTGCAAGAAAAATTGACTGCCTCACTTTTGATTTGCATAAAAGAAGACCAGATTGCAGTGATTCATGTTTTGTAGTCTGAGGGCATGTAGCTCTTATATTTTTCGAAGAGTTTGTGCACAGTATGGAAAAAATGTTTTGTCGTGAAGAAGTTCAGGAAAGGTCACACAAGTGTCAGATATGAAGAAGGAGGCAGATGGGATTCTGAATGTCTAGTATTGGAAGAGTATCAGGAAAAATGCAAACCAGCTCCTCTGCAATCGCTCCCACCTGATCCCGTCTCTTCCACCTGTTCTGTATTCTTCCAAGGAATTTGTTGAAAGGGATCTAATATAGCTTCATAAAAACACTCATGATCAGGGTTTTAGTGATAATCTGTCTGCTGGAGAGAGAAAGGTACTTACTGAACTTAAATCTATGCATGACATAGTCATATGTCATAAAAAAGAAATGAAAAATAGTAAAACCCCGCGCTCCTATGGTGACCGGGGGAGAAATTTAGGATAAATGATAGTACCAATGCTGAGGGTATTGATGACACTTACTTTGGAGGAGGGGTATATGTACCAGCAGAAGCCCCCTCCTACTGATGAAACCACATGTAGGCTGCAATGTTGATAGAAATCTTCTCACCAGGATAGCATTAGAAGCTCTTTTTATTCTTGTCATACAATGGGTGGCAGCGTGTTTCGGTGTGCGCAGGTACCTTTATCAAGCCAGAAATACATGTAGTTAAAAAACAATCCTTTATATAGTGTATACCTTTATGTGGTATCTATGATCTCCTATCTCCTGAACGGAGTAGTGATTCTAGTGGGGCATCATGTTGTGATGTCATCACGCTTGAACGTCCTGAACTCTGCCAGGAGCAATCATTGGAATGCACGTTGCGTTCCACCCAGCTTTAGGGTAGAAGGAGGAAACCTCACCGAGTGACATATTTGTGCACTGTCTCATTAACATTAAGGAAAACACATAGTGCTGTATCTGCATGGAGTGCTCCATCTATTGACAGGCGTTCTGCACAGTGAAGGAAAACAGGGGACATTCCTGAGTGATTGGATAAGGATATCGCTAACATTTAAGTGTAGATGGTAAAGATATTAAAGATTAAAAATGAATATGACAATAACATTGTCCAAAGTTTTTCTCAATTGATATATGGGCTACACAGTCCCCCTAGGGGATATTCAGCTGTTGCATTGCTGAGATGGATATTAGATATCACTTTAAAGGAAAACAGTGCCAGTTCATGTTGCCACTATACTGTGGTCTATAAAAAGGTAACATGCAATTCATCATATAGGAACTAGAATTAGAACACAATGTTTAGAATAAGTCCAATCATATCCCATAAGTGGACTAATAAATATAAACACATATGGAGTGCAATCATATCTCCTAAAAGGACAAATAAAATCACATCATAAAAATCACATAAAAATCCCCATAAAACCATAGTCATATGTCAAGCAGATAAAGGGGGTGCTGTGGTAGTTCTTGACACCACTATATACAGACGTCAGAATCTCCATATATTATCTGATGTGCTTACTTATCATGGGCTCCATGGGACCCATGGACTGATGCATATCAGAAATTGTTATTTCCTCTAATAGACAAAGATATTGGTTTGGGTATACATACACAAAAGCAAGCTGATGATCTCCAGGTGCAGCACCCTGTCATACCCATTTTGTACTCATTCCCCAAGTTTCATAAAAATGGTTTTGCTCCTCCCTTCTGGATAATTGTTAACAGTATAGGGTCATTGAATTAACTCATTTTTTCATGGGTTGATAGTCTGCTCCAACCATTGATTTTCTAATTACCAGGATACATACATGATACCAAGCATGTATGTAGGACACTAGTTGACGTGTCGTGGCAGGGTGGGTTCATGTGGATTACAGCTGATGTTACTTCTTTGTATACGGTTATTCCACATCATTTAATGGATTTCACATTACAGTGGTAATTGATAGATTTACAGCTCTTACTCCCCTGAGCTCAGATATTACCTGGATACTGTACTGCAATATTTGCTCCAACATAATTTTTTGTCTTTTGATACCAGGTTTTATTTGCAGCTCACAGGCCCCAGTATGGATGCAAAATTCTCTCCTTCTATTGCCATTATTTACATGGCATGGTGGGAGCAACATTATCTATTCAATGAGGATTTTCAATTTCAGCAAGATTCGGTTTGGTACGACCATTACATTGATGTCTTGTTTTGTGGCAACCATACCAACCCTGGTCAGTTATCTCAATAATAATCCATTTAACCTTCAATTCAAATTTTCATTTGATCCAATTCACATTTCATTTCTGGATTTAAAACTGTCAGGCAACGTGATGCAGTCTTTAGTCGAAACGTTTACTTACCTCAAGCCCACTGCTGGTAACACTATATTATATGCGTCATCATGTCATCCTATTCATGTGTTTAATAGTGTCCCAGTGGGAGAATTGCTGCGCGCCAAACAAAATTGTTCCTCTGGGGGGTGGAGTCAGTCAATGGAGCTTTCCTGCAGAGCCCCCTGTCCTAGCCTGCAATCCATCGCTCCTATTGCCGCTCAGACCCATCAAATCTCTTCCAAATGGTGAAGGGTAGGAAGAGGAGCAACCCGGGAGGAAGCTTGAAGCCACCAGCGGGCCCACTGTCTGCCTATCTCTGCAGATTGGGGGCCCAGGACACACCAGCAGAGCAGCTCAAGATGGCGCAGGCACTCACCACTGAAGAGGAGCTGCATGTGGAAGCTGGTCAGAGGTCCCACGTCTGGTCAGCAAGCCTTGCTGTCTTCAGGTATGCCCATGTGAGTGGGGCCTCGCCGGGGGTCAGCGACTCCAGCGACACATGCTGCAACTCCTCTGGACAACAGGGGGAAGGAGGCGGAAAGGCAGGCAGCCAAGACCGTGCGGTAGGCCCTGCAGGATCTAGAAGAGCAGCCTCTGCTGAACACAGCGCCGGGTGCCCCCGCCCCCTCCGAACTCACCGCACAGTGAGCAGCTTCAGGGGACATGGCAGCTTTCCACCCAGCGCAGGCAGAGGAATCCAGTGCCCTAATGAGAGATGTGCCTACATTGTCCCCAAGCAAGTGCAGAAGGGGACATGCTGAAGAGGAAGGGCAGGAATTACCAGTCACTTCAACTAGGGGAGACTATTCCCATGACATCTCATGGGCAGCCGCCTATGCAGAGGGATGACAGATCCCAAGCCACATCTTGGACTCACATACCTAGCACCTGTCTGCCCCTCCCCCCACAGCCTGGCTCCACAAATACAAGGCAGAACCCTTGCTCAACGGGGATCAGAAGGCGCTACAAACCCCAATGAGGGTAACAGGAGCAGGCATCAAAGTCCCCCCATTCAGCTCTCCCCTCCACACCAAACAGGGGTCCATGATAAGTATCAGTCCTCTAAGGACCTCAGTACAACATTAGAGGTCTTGACTGGCCCCTGGTCACCACTGCCACAGCGCACTCCGCACAGGTCCAGGGAAGAAACTTCCCCCAGCAAACAGCAAGCATGCAGACAGACAGAAGACGCCATACAATTGACACAGAATCTCAGAGTCATACGGCGGTGTCCCAATTGCTTTCCAGCAATCCACCTGCTCCCAGCCTTTCCAACGATCGAGCTATTGCAACACAAGCTATCCGACCCCAGGAAGGGAAGATGAGTGGGACTGGAAAGAACACCTGAGAGACATGCCAACCAGACAAGAAATGGATACTTTATTCCGCCGGATGGAGACCAAGCGCAAGAAAGATGTCGCACCTCTCCAGCAAGAGATCCGCCAGGTGGGCCAAAGAGTGGAAGCGGTAGAGGAGGCACAAGAGAAAACAGCTTAAATCATTGATGCCCACACTCAGGAACTGCATACTCAGTCCCAACATATCTCTGATCTGCTCTCTCTCATCGACGATTTGGAAAATGGTCACAGAAGAGCAACATAAGAATCAGAGGTCTGCCAGAAGAGATTGAGCCAAACCAACTGGAGAGGTAGGCAAGGGACTTCTTTAATAACATCTTGAATAGGTCACAGTGCTGGAGATTGATTGATAGGTCCAGTTAGTTTTGTTCTGTTATTTGTTTATGTCTATCCCCATTTTCTGTCTTGTCTTCCCTCTCTTTTTTTTCCCTCTTGTGTTCCCTTCTTTTCTTCCAGTCTTGTTCTGAGACTTTGGGTAATGAGCTTGGGTGGCACCTTTTGGAGCAGTGGTCACTATGGCGGACTTGACTTTCTGCATGTTCAATGTGAAGGGGTTGAACGTCCCTCAAAAGAGAAGGCAAGTTCTTTATCATTTACATAAAAAAGGAATCAGGGTGGCCATGCTGCAGGAGATGCATTTCAGGGCGGGGGGCATCCCGACTTGCAGTTCCCATCATTACCCACTCTGGTTCCATGGGCCTGACCCATCGAGGAGAGCTGGAGGCGTGTCCATCGCACTACACAGAGCTTTGCAGCATTGGGTAATTTCCTCCTCTGTAGATCCAGGCGGTATAGATTTATTTTCCTTAAATTAGAAGTAAATGGCCATACGTTAACCTTTGGTAATGTGTATCTCCCCAATCAGAATCAGATCTCATATTCCTCCAGAATCCTGAGAGAACTTGCAGAGTTTGCTGACTGCACAAGGATCATCCAGGGTGGAGATTTTAATCAGGCCCTAGACCCTCTCCTGAACACGTCCTCGGGTAAGTCCTCTGTCTCCCGAGTGGCACTAAGGTCTCTCAAAAAAACATTAGATTCCCTGCGTTTAGTGGATCTATGGCGAATACTTCACCCAGGTGTCAGGGACTATTCTTTCCACTCCGCAGCACATAAATCCTATAGTAGAATAGATCTCCTAATGGTCTCTCAGGGTCTCTTGGACTGCACCCCCACCTGCTCACTGGGGAGTTTTATTTGTTCAGACCACTTCCCAGTTCTTGGGGAATTGGCTCTCGGAAAAATTATGCAAGGAAATTATTCTTGGAGATTGAACGACAACCCCCTTTGTGGGTCTGACATTGGGGAGAAAATTCGGGAGTTTGTGGAGGCCCACCGCACTGATACCACCCCCTACCCTGTAAAATGGGAACAAGAGCCAGCAATCAGACACCCTTAAGTCCCAAATTTAATCTCTCTGGCAACAGATCCTGACTATTCTCGATCAGAGATCTTTGACCTACATAGATAAGCTTAGGAGAGGTTCTTTCAAATTCGGCGATAGATGTGGTAGTTGGCTTGCCAGAACCCTTCATCCTAGGACCCCTGTAACACATATCCCTAAAAAACAGTCGCGACGGGGATACATGGTGCACTCAACAGAGGATATTCTGGAGAAATTTAGGTCTTTTTATAGCAAATTGTTTAATATTGACTCTGGAGCCACCATTGATGGCTCGGTCGACGAGCCGGAGATGGAGGCTTATCTTGCCGCTAACGCTCTTGAGAAATTGATGGACCTGGAGAGAGAAGACCCAGAGCTAGACTTCTTAATGCAGGAACTGTCCGAGTTAGTTCAAAAGCTGAAAATGGGCAAGAGTCCTGTACCAGATGGGTTCACAGCTTGGTTCTACAAGCTATTCGGGCAGAAGTTATCTCCTCTGATGCTGGAGGCGTTCAATGTGATTAATCGGGGCCAACCTTTCCCCCCACAGGCATTACAGGCCCATATTACAGTCATTCCCAAGCCGGGCAAGGGATCCTCGGTCTGCAGGAATTATAGACCTATCTCATTAATCAATTTAGATATTAAAATGTTTGCTAAACTCATAGGCAATAGATTCCAAAATATTATACCACGGCTCATTCATGGGGAGCAGGTTGGCTTCATCCCTGGCAGAAAGGCAAGGGACAACACTATCAAGACACTGTCCCTTATTGACAGGGCCAAGCGTTTAGGAACCCCTCTGTGTCTGCTGGCGATAGACACCCAAAAAGCATTCGATCAAGTAAGCTGGCCCTTCGTCTCTGCCACACTAGACAGCATAGGTTTGGGAACAAGGATGAAGCAATGGATATTAGCACTGTACCAGGACTTATCCGCTAGAGTTCGGGTCAACTGGGTACTCTCCGGGCCTTCCGGGTGCAAAATGGAGCAAGACAGGGGTACCCGCTTTCTCCATTTCTATACGTTTTGGTTATGAAGGCATTGGCCAATGCTATTTGCAGTAACGGTTCCATTTAGGGAATACAAGTTGGGAATCGGGAGCACAAAATGGCTCTCTTCGCAGACAACCATGTTTCTTTATTTGTCTAACTCTTTGGTTGGTCTTCCGGTTCTCGAGGGGTTTGAGAGATTCAGCAGGGTCAGCAACTATAAGGTTAAGGCCCAAAAATCCGAGGTTTTAAATATCATTCTCCCGCAGGCCGAGGTGTCACACCTGGAAGGGACGTTCTCTTTCGCTGGCGCACCACGAGTATAAAGTATGTAGGGATACAGCTCCTAGCAGATGTCTCTCAGACATTCAGACTCAATTTTCTCCTTTTTGTGGCGGGATTAGAGGGTGACCTGAGAAAGTGGGGTCCATTGTTTCTATCATGGAGTGGAAGGGTCAATGTGATCAAAATGGACTCATTACCTAAATTCCTCTACCTATGCCAAACTATTCCAATCAGGCTCCCAAGACCCTATCTGAAAAGACTGAGATCCCTAATTTCGGCATTGGTGTGGAGAGGGCACAGACCATGTATGTGTTTTTCGCTCCTCATGAGGAGAAAGGACAGGGGCAGGTTAAGTCTCCCCAACTTTTCTCTTTATTACAGGGCTGGAATCTACAACTGTGTGCTGGACCTACTAAAACATAAATCATCAAAGCCTTGGGTGGAGGTGGAGCTTCAGGGGGTGGCAGGATATGTTCAGGCTGCCTTCTGGATCCCCCCTAAACAGATTAAAGTCCTACCTTTCGAGTCCCCACTTTGTGTCCAACTAAAAAATTGGGTAATTTGGGGCTCACAGGGGCCTGGTGAGGGTATCCGGCCCACTCACACCGCTAGTCTCCAACCCTCAGTTCGAGGCCACCTTTTGAGGCTCCTCTATACTGGCACTTCTGGGTACCCCAATCCCAAGACTAGGAGATGTTGTGACACAAGCGGGCCTGAAGTCGATGCAGGAGATCCTGGGTGACAGGGAGGTTCAACCGGGAATGTGGTTACAATATTTCCAGTTGCAAGGTTTTGTTTACTCACTGATGCCACGGGTTAAGGAGGTCGGCCCCCGCATGGAATTTGAGTGGTTGTTTCTTACCCCCTCACTTCCCAGGCATATAATCTCCATACTTCATAGCTTTCTCCTGTCTCGGGAGACGGAGGACGAGGACCCTATTTATGTGAGGGCATGGGAGAGGGAACTGGGCAGGAGCTTTTTCACTGAGGAATGGAACAGAGCATGGCTCCTGACTCACAAGCTCTCCTCGGTGGGTAGAGTGCAGGATCTGAATTTCAGAATACTGTCCAGATGGTACAGGACTCCGGATCAGCTCCAGAGGATGTTCCCCCAGGTTCCCGCTGCCTGCTGGAGATGTAATGGCAGCAGAGGTACCATGACACATATCTGGTGTTGCTGTCCTCTGGTGGTGAACCTTTGGAAAGAGGTGGTGGAGTTGTATAATCATATTTGTCATACGAAGGTGACGCCGACTCCGGGAATTAGCTCTTCTCTCTATCTTCCCCGGCTCAATGAGAGTAATGAAAAGGAGTCTCCTTAGATTCTTTATCATAGTGGTCAGGAGGATTATTCCAAGGCTGTGGTGTTCCACCACTGCCCCGAATTAGATAATGTGGGTGGAGGAGCTTCACACGCTCATGCATTTTGAGGAGTTAGGGGCAGAGGCTTCGGAAAGACACTACGGTGTCTGGCAGGCCTGGAATGCTTTTATGTCCTCGGACAAGCTCGAGAGATGGCTGGAGTTGGGCACCCCCTGAGTCAAGGGAGCAGAGAGAGGGAAGACGTGGTAGACGAGTAGGCTTGGATCTGGGCCTTCGCTTCCTCCTCCCCTTGTCTGACCCCCTGTGTTCATCCCTGGGCGTGTTCCTCCCTGATCTGAGTTGGTGTCTGGTGGTGTCTATTTGTTTACTTGCCCCTTGTGATGTCCTTTGGAAAGTTTGTCTTCTCTCGCCATACTGTTTGATTACTGTAGAAATTATAATGATGAGTAGTGCTCACAACTACCCAGTTCTATCCCCTTTTATCCAAAATTCTTTTATGGATGTTTTATTATTTTTGTATGTTGAAAAATTTAATAAAACATTTTTGAACCAAAATTGTTCCTCTGATTTGGCTTACAGCATCGCAATTCCCCAAAATGGATGTTATCGAGGACTCAAAAAATTTCTGCTGAAAAGAATCATACTGACTTGCTGAGAGTTAACCCCTTAGTGACCGAGCTTTTTTGCTTTTTTCCATTTTTGTTTTTTCCTACTCCCTTTTAAAAAATCGTAGCTCCTTTATTTATCCATCGATGTCGCTGTATGAGGGCTTCTTTTTTGTGGGAAGAGTTGTATTGGCCGTCGGTCCAAATGAGAGTGCAACTCTATGCTGGTGTTAGCGGTTGTAAAACAAGCTATAAAGATGTTTGTGCTTTTGTTGATCTTGCGGTGTTCTTTTGTGTATTTCTAGGTGATGTTGGCCATCTCATCATCAATAAAATTCAACCCTGAAATCTTGTGATAGGGGAGAAAGCCATGCTCAAAAAGCTTGTTGGTATTAATCACAATGCTGGTGCATGGAAGGTCAGGTTTCTGGGCAAATTTACCACTCAAGGAGTTCAGTAGCAGGATTCACGACTAAATTATCAGGTTGTGGTTGTATGCCTTCTTACAATGACCCACAGGATATGTTTTTGTTTTGTTGACAAAGGGATACAGACTGTTGAAATTGTAATAATTTATAATTTCCCCAGCAGCCTAAGTGATAGAGGTTTATGCTGCCATAAAGGGCATTATGCAAATCTAACGGAATCAGGAATTGCATTTTGAGTAGAAATGATTGAAGGTTTGAATCCTTTTTAATCATTTCCTTCCACTTATGCCCCCACAAAATGCACTGTGTATCTGTGCTGCTGTACAAATCGTTTCTTGTTTAGAAAAGTGTGATACAGCTTGCTATAAGTAGTCTTAGTGACTTTGTTTTCATCCTTCTCATTGTAGCAGATGGGACAGCTGTGGTAAAAACATCCCTGAAATTCAAAGGCAATGTGCTGGCAGTTAACAAATGCATAGCCATCTAAAAAATAACGACCCATCTGTTTTTTAAAAAACCCCTCTCAGAGTGTGTTGAATTTTATTGTTTTCTGTGTGAGACACACACACTGAATAGCAGGTTTCAAGTAGCAGTTTTTGGTCTTGTGATAATTATCAGCAAGTACAATAGCTATGGTGTCTTTTGGAAGGAATTTACACCCGTATATAGCCATACACACAGAAGCCAGAGTGAGGTGCTGAAAGGGATCAACACATAACATTGGCAGAACACTGTTTTGCACTGTTCCATACAGTATTTTAAACCAGTCTTTTTAGTCATCTCTATTATATGATCTCTGTAATGTTCACAAGCCTGTTTAAAAACAACAACATCCTGCTGACAGTAAGACTTTATGTCTTTTGTGACTCATACCATTCCATGAAATCCTTTTTCTCATCAGACATCATATACTCTTATACTCTACCCAGTAATATTTAATATCAGGTAGTAGGATAATGTAATTTAGATTTTTCCTCAGTGTTAAAAAAATTGTGAGAAGTGACTAGAGATGAGCGAGCACCAAAATTCTCAGGTGCTCATTACTCGAGCCAAGCTTTTTGTAATGCTCGAGAGCTCATTTTGAGTAACGAACCCCATTGAAGTCAATAGGAGACTCGAGCATTTTTAAAGGTGACAGTGTAAAAAAAATAAATTAAAAAAAACGTACCTCTCAGCCCCTGCCACGTCCCCTGTGGGGATACAGAACACATCTGGCACATGCGGCAGATATTTCCTTCATCCTCGCTAGTAAAAAGAATCAATGTCATTTATTCAGCGAGAGCTGCCCGTGATTGGCTGAGCGCCTCAGCCAATCACAATCAGTTCTTTCAGCAGGCGGGGATTTTAAATCGGGGACAGCGCACAGTCGGGGACAGCGCAGAGAAGACGCGGCAGAGCCCCAGCAGCTGAAGGGAGGTATGTATTTTTTTTGTTTTCTACACTACTTTTACTGTTATTTCAGGGAAAAGCTTTTGTTTAAAGTCCTTCCCTGAAAACCAATGACAGGGTGCCGGCAGCATGATCCTCTACCGCAGCTGCCATGTGTGACAGCTGTGGTAGGGAATTGAAGAATTCCTCTGCTGCATCTGTCACAGCAGCAGGGAATTCTTTTTACTAGTGGGGATTAAGGAAACATCTGCCACATGCAGCAGATGTGTTCTGTATCCCCGCAGGGGACACGGCAGCGGCGGAGAGGTAAGTTTTTATTTATTTTTTTTTACACTAAAATTATTGTTTTTTAGGGAAGGGCTTATATGTAAAGCCATTCCATGAAAAACAATTCAGGGGTGCCGTCAGACCATTGTCTTCAATGGAGCCGCCACCAGCAGCTGCGGCTCCATTGAAGACAATGGAGAGGGTGAAAGTTGTCTCGAACACCGCGTGGTGCTCGCTCGAGTAATGAGTACGTTCGAGTATGCTAATGCTCGAACGAACATCAAGCTCAGACGAGCATGCTCGCTCATCTCTAGAAGTGACCTTTGAAATCAGAAAAGCCCATAGCTTGTGGCAACTTGTTAAGCCACATGGGTATGAAACTGAGTGAGTTTATGTACCTCAAGTTCAAATCAGGCACCATTATACTCAAAAGAATCCCTCTTGACTAATCATTTTTACACATATTTTTTCTGCAATAAACTCCTTAAAGGGGTTGTCCCGCGCCGAAACGCGTTTTTTTTTTTTCAACCCCCCCCCCGTTCGGCGCGAGACAACCCCGATGCAGGGACGTACAGAAAGCTCACCGGAGCGCTTACCTTAATCCCCGCGCTCCGGTGACTTCTATACTTACCTGTGAAGATGGCCGCCGGGATCCTCTGCCTCCGTGGACCGCAGCTCTTCTGTGCGGTCCACTGCCGATTCCAGCCTCCTGATTGGCTGGAATCGGCACGTGACGGGGCGGAGCTACACGGAGCTACACGGAGCCCCATAGAGAACAGGAGAAGACCTGGACTGCGCAAGCGCGGCTAATTTGGCCATCGGAGGGCGAAAATTAGTCGGCACCATGGAGACGAGGACGCCAGCAACGGAGCAGGTAAGTATAAAACTTTTTATAACTTCTGTATGGCTCATAATTAATGCACAATGTATATTACAAAGTGCATTAATATGGCCATACAGAAGTGTATAGACCCACTTGCTGCCGCGGGACAACCCCTTTAACTATAAAATGAGAGTTGTGCTACTGGCATTGTGGGAGATTAAGGTGTAACCTGGCAAAGAACTGGACAAAGTCGCAATCGCACGTTTTACCCTCAAACTCCCAGGAGACCTGATCGTACAAGATCATCGCAAAGATGAAATTCGCTATGTGCAAACCCGTATCCTGGAAACACTCAAAGAAAGCATACAAACTCATAGAAATTATACAAATCACTTTACTCTGGTGGCTTGTAATGCTGCATGTAATACAAATGTTTGTTTTCAAATTTTTGCAGCGGGGCATGACAAACACTACAGCTCAGTCTCTTACATTTATGACCTTTGTCTCTATTGTGCATAAATCAATAACAATGATCACAAAATGTTTTAAATCTGCAAAACATAAAATCATCCACGCCAATTTCTCGTGCCGCGATAAACATTTGCCCGAGTGATAAAATACATGATAGTTGGGAAACTGATACTATTTTCCGACACTTTCATGACAATTATTCTTTGGCACGCTGTTCAATAGTACTAACACAAATGTTTTTTTTTGTGGTGGAAAATGGAATTAAATTATTCACAAAAATAGCTTTCTCCAATAAAGCCTTTGATGTTTATAATACCGTAGTAATGGTTATCATGGTATAAAACATACATTTTTTTTGCAGACACAGTGCCTGTGTGATATTGCTAGTCACCATAACTGCGGTACAGAATGTTAATGGATACATTCAAGTATTTCTAAAAAAACTTCTACGTCACTAAAACTGACCAGCTGTTTTTCAGGAATTCCAAGAGCAGCATGTAATTGCTTAGCCTGTGCCAATAAATCAGCAGCAGCCGCAGGAGCAGCCACCCCCACCTCTAAATTTGCGTACAGACTAGCTGCCAAACACAGATTTGAATTATAGTTGTTAAAGATGTATAACCACCGTTTTTTCTGTTTGGTGATCTAGATTTAAAGTAAAGCATAGACTTCAAGCGTCTGCGATGCCTCACCCAACCTCTCCTATTTTTGATTATTGTGACAAGCAGATGCAGACAATCTCCGGCTAAACATTTACCATTACCCTGCAGAACAGAGACAACCGTGTTTAAGAAGTTTTCATAGTTAAAATCATCCCTGAGCTGCCTTTTGCTGTAAACCATATCCAAAGAACTGCTGCCAGTCCGACTTAGATATATGTAGTCACCTGGCTGAAAATCAGACTGAATTCTATTGAACAAAGACTGCATGGTGCTGTGAATGGTGCTAATAGCATCGGCAAATGACTGTATACGGTCTAAATTCACAAACCTGAAATGCTCTACTTGCTCAATGTCCCTGAACTTTGCCTATCATGTCTAAAAAAAAGACTCTACAAATCGGGCTCTATATCGGGCTCATGGCACTCAGACAGTTGTGAATTTTGCTGTGTTTGCACTTTGTACAAATGGCTCGTGACAATCTGACTTTTGTTGCTGTGTTGTGCTTGACATGTAGACTTTCTGTGTTTTCTGCTGTCTATGGCCTTCCTAGCTCTGTGAAACATTTTTATAGCTTTGTTAACAACCCTTGATCTGTGAAAGTCAAGATGCTTGTTTTTGTGACTTTTTTCAACCCAGAGCCGATCATTAACAGTCAAAAGGATCCGCTTCTCACAAATTCAGTCAATTCTCGCTTTAAAGCGAATGATTCTGGAACTAAGTGATCATCTGGGTCTTAAGTGTTACGTTTGCAATACCTATCGTTTAATACTTTCAAGTATGCAGCTTTGATACCGGCCTTGATGGCTATAGGGGGTCATATTAGCACATTTGTTCGCTATATCATGGGTCCAATATCCATCCTGGTGTGACAGGATTCATGGTCATGGGATTTTTGTTTTTTAGCCTCTATCTTTTCGTGAGATGCTCCCTTCTTTCTACAATTGATTGTCTCAGTGTCTGCAACGGATAACATTTGCGCCATATCAGTCGCTGCAGCGTTATGACCGGGTACCGTATTCGTGCCTATAGCTGTGTTGTGTTCATGAGCTACGGTTTTATTTTTACATATTTTAGTGACTGTCGGTGCACAGGCTAGCTTTTGTTGTGTATCACAGGTATGTATGCTATACAGCTCCGTATATCCTTTGAATTTACGTCATGTGGTTTACCTGTACTTCTGTTGCTACCCCAGCTTTCAACCATCACAGAAATCGATGAGAGAGCATTGTATCTGATGTTTCCATTTTGCTGACTTAATTGTGATAATCCTGGATTGATGCCTCTAAAAGAAGTAGTATTGTAAGCTGTTCTGACATTTTCATTTTGTCGCCTTAATGGTGGTAGTCTTGGTTTGCAGCATCCAACAGATGTGATATTGTAATCCTTGGCTATAGGTTGGTTTTCATCCAGCGTTGAAATCGGCAAAAGCGCGTTGTATCTGGCACAACCATTTTGAGGCTTTTACAGAACTATTCGGTGCCGCCCAGTTGATGTTGCGAAACAGAATTCTTTAAAAACAGGGTGGAATAGCTACAGCAATGTTCTGAACTCAAACCCCATTAAACCAACTTTTAAAATTGGTGAGTACGTATGTATCTCTCAGTCTAAAGACATTTTCCCTAAAGGGTACAAGCAAACGCACACTGTTGAAATTTTTGTCATCGACTCTATTAATGCACAATTTCAAAAACTGCTCTATAAAATAATTGACCTGAGTGGTGAACCTATAAAGGGATTGTTTTATAAATAGGAGATATGAGTGGCTGCTGATGCTAACCGCGTTTACAGAATTGAATAAATACTGAAAAAGAAGCGGTCCAGTGGTAAAACATTTTATTTTTTAATGTGGCTCAGTTACCTTACAAAATTTAACAGGTGGATTGAAGAAAATCAGCTGACATACGCATAAACGATGAAGTCTGGCTTATTTTATATAACTCTCCCTAACAACGCATCTTCCAAAATTTAAACCGAAAACATAATTTCTACCATAAAACTATCAACGCCATTTTACCTTTTGGGTCCTTATCAGGTGGGGCTAATAGAGATACAGTACCCGTATACGTGGGATACGAGTGACCCATACGAAGACGTTTTTTTAATCGCAAAACAAAGAGGGTCATTTGTGAAGCATTTTATGAGGAGCAGAAATTATTCATCCATCGACGATATTGTGCGTATGATAGATACTTGCATAGCAAATTTGAGGATAACAAACATAGTCTTTAAACAACGCTATGACAATATAAAAAGAATCGTTACAGTTATCGATTCGCCAACAATACAGTTTATGCTGGGGCACAAGTGGGTGGTTCTGTTAGGTCTAGCGGAGCATAAAAATGCATAAGGCAGTAATACACCTAAAAGAAGGAAACACTGTGCAATATAAAAGTGGGGTTTTACACATTATTTGTGTACACTGATATCATTCAACATCAGTACTTGGGTGATAGTTTTGTATAGCTTTTAAGAACCACCAAAATTAGCAGCAAAAACCACATTGTCACAATACACTACAATCGTCCGGATTACATATCATTGTGCAAATAATATTTGGACTCTGTTACAATTTCCATGTTATCAGACCAGAACGCTCCTGTTAAATTCAGGTACGGTAAAAGCCTAGTATGATTACACTTTAGACCGCACAACAAATTGCCATGTTAAAAATGCTATCTCAGAGGATTATGCCATTTATGCATGCTTTTATGTTGCTCAATCTAGGGGCAGATTGGAAGGTTTTCATGGCTATGAACACATGTATGGGGCGGGGCTCACTGGATTATTTAGGGGACTTTTTAGACTATCCGACCAGGGCATACCTGCTAAATTCAAGTACAGAAAAAGCTTAGTACGATTACACTTTCGACCTCGCAACGAATCGTCACATTAAAAATGCTGTCTCAGAGGGTATACGGAGACCCCGCCGTGTATGCATGCTATTATGTTGCTCTATCGGGTCATGGATTGGAAAGCTTTCACGGTAATGAATACATGTATGGGGTTCACCTAGCTGGTATATTTAGGGGGCTTTTTAGTAGAGCCGTTTCTCTTTTCAGAAAAGACCTAGAATTAGTAAAACTGCATGTAAAGACTGTGGTCAAAACCATTGCTCGAGATGCCAAAACTACCATTTTTGCAGGTGTTATGGACCCTATCAATCAACCCCAGCAAGAACAGACAGGCTCGGGGCTTGTTCACATTGCAAAAAATATGTGTAAAAGAAAAAGGCGTCTCGCCGCGACATTTCACTAGATACTCATGGATAAGAATGCTTTGCCTAAAAGATGCAATATATATTTATGGAGACATATTGAATGACTTGGATCTTAAGCCAAGCCATTCTATTGGCCTCTGCTATAGCTACAGCTTACAAATCTTTTGAAACCAGATCCTTATACTGAATGTCTATTTGCGGGTGTATTTCTCCGTGATTGTAACTCAAAAGTCGGCTGCCTACATTCTAAACACTGAGAATTCCAGTCACCGAGGATGCCATTGGGTATTAATCATGCTATGTAATAATGTGAAAGCCCTATTTTTAGACAACTATGGATTACATCCAACAAGAAAGTTATTTCCAAAGGAGTTTATAAACTTTTTAGAAAGGAACTGTTACACATACACATATCAGAATAATTAACTACAAGACACACGTAGCTCATACTGTGGTCACTATTATGCATTTTTACTTTATCAAATTGCTAGGGGTTGTCTTTTAAAACAAATGATAGGTTTGTGGCAGAGTTTGTAAAGTGCAATATATCTATCTGGATGGATGGATAGATAGATAGATAGATAGATAGATAGATAGATAGATAGATAGATAGATAGATATGTGGGGAAGAGAGAGTGAAATTTTTTTGAGCCCCCGAGCACCCCGTGGTTCTTGTCTTGAGTAACGAGTATCTCGAGTAGGCTAATGCTCGAACGAGCTTCATCTCTAAAACGCATCACACAAAAATTGCAAAGCACCAATTTACAATGCGTTTTTAACATTAGAAAATCCCATTGACAATCGCATTAAAAAAACGCAAGTGGGTGTTCACCCTTACAGAGTATGATCACAGAGCTCCTGTCAGACAGCTATCTTGCACATAGACAAAGCATAAAAAGGGTGTCAGGCCACATAATTCGTGTAGTGTACCATGCAGGCTTACAACCTACTGGTAATGCTATTTTTCAGTCCATATTTGGTACGCTTTTTCTGTGTGCAAGTATAGTGCTAAGCAACTACCCCCTCAGTATAAGGGCTTATTCACACTGACGAGAAAATTGCTTGAGTGTGAACGCATGATTATGAAACCAATGATTTCCAATGGTTTCGTCCTCATTTGTGATGTTTTCTCCTTGCAATGCTGCATGAAAAAAAATCGCAGCATTTCCTTTCTTTTTGCAATTTCATCATGTAATGGAAATTATTTGAATTAAAACTGCGCAATGACAGACACCATTGAAATATACCAGGAGAAGCTACTTCACAAACTAGGTTGTGTAACTATACTGAGGAACATATGTCTAGATGAGATAAGAATATCAAGGAGCTTCCACATGTCGGCTCAAGAGGCCCTACCAGAGAAAGAATAGAGAATAAAGTAGTTCATGAACTGGATATATGTGAGTATATATGTATATATATGTGTATATATATATATATATGTATATATATATATATATATATATATGTAGGTGTACATGTATGTGTGTATGCCTATATGTATATAGATATATGTATATAAGTCATATTTGAAATATTACGCCACAGAATCATCCTGAAATGTATTGCACAGATCGCATGACCATATTCTTAGCTAACACATATGGTGAAATAAGATAAGAACTTCGAGCTACTTGGGCCCCTCAGCACTCCGTCAAGTGGTTATTCACTGCTGACTTGGAAGTTTCTGGAAGGTATGCAAATGAAGGATTAGAATGTATCCAGTGAATGTCAAGTAATGTCTGAGAAGTAACCAATCAGAGTTCGGATTGAGAACTGTGCAAAGAACTATGATATTTATTGTATTAATGTGATGTAACCAATGGACACGAAGAAGGGTTAGGTTGACCTATGAGAAATGTTGGATTGGAAACTAACCAATAAACGTGCTTAGTTAATTGTCCAATGATGCTGCGACACCCCAATGCAAGGGGGCTATAAATAAAGAAGCCCGACATCGATTGGGTGGGAATTCTTTGATGAATCCATAAGTGTGTGGGCTCTGTCATTTAATTCTTCCATCATATGACATACTGAACTCTAGGTGTGGCAGCCCTACTGCACGGGTCACCTAGACTTTAGTTACAGGGTACACTCTGCTGTCCCTCATCAGGCTATCGCCGTAGCATGGGTCATATGACGTCATTCACAAGGTACACTCCGCTTTCCCTAGACGGCCATATATTTTTGCCAGAACACATCCATTGTCTTCAATGCGTACGGTGTCATCAGCAGCACCCGTCCCAGTCAAAACAATGGGAGAACATTGTGATCTGCTGCTGCAGCTTTGACGGCTGCACCGGGGAATTCCTTCAGCTCTGCAGGGATGCAAAGCTGTTGCATCTAAGGGTTTCCATGTGATTGTAATGGGGCTGGCGGCAACAGTGACAGGTCCATTGAAAACATTTGGAAGAACATTACGATCTCCTGCCATGGCTGTGACAGCCGCAGTGGGATGAATGGAATGCCGGCAGGGATCTGAGGCTGTTTCCATGGGAAAATACCTAACATGCAGATGTTTTCAGAAGGACTGTGAGGGTGATATTGGGCCATGAATCATGGCCCAATATCTCTATCTCCAGTCTGCAGGAGCCCTAAGATAGATGTGTGAGTGGCTATTCATCAGTACCTTCCACCTGTGCAATGCTGCTTCACTTAGCAGTTCGGATGTCTGCATTTTGAGGGATGTGGTACATCTAACCCCCTCTTGTATTAGTACATTGGTAAGTATATTGCTCCTTTCACTGCTTTTTTTCAGTATATTGCTTTTTTTCAATGTTTTTTAAGCTAACTTATTAGCAACTCCAAGCTGCATAGTATGTTATTTGACTGAGGTGAAGAATACAATTATTGATTTCTCTTACGTGCATTTGCTTATTCTGCTTAGCACAAGTATTTGGAACAGACTGGAGTGGAGCTTTACATGGAAATCAATCATGCTAGTCCTAACACATGTTCCCTGCTGTACTGCAGTTGGGAGACCTCGATGCCCCCTCCAACTATCAACAGGAGTTACATTTATTTAAAAATAACAAAAAACATTGCACTTAGCCATCCACACTTTCATAAGGGCATAAAAATGCATCATCTAGACTTGGTAATTATCATCATTCCTGAGCATCAGCTCCATATGTGTGATAAATATCTAAAAAAAAGGAGGCATACTTCGCTCCCTCAATTTTCCACTCTTTCACATGAATCAGTCTTCCATAAAATCAATGAAACAGGGAATTTACAGAAGAAAGAAATTCACAGAAAGCGACCGTATACTTACCAATGTACTAATATACAAAAATTCCATCATCATCTATAGTATTGTATAGCAAAAAATATCAGATCATTTCAGTTATTTCAGCTATTTTATTTCGGCTTTTATGGTAGATGTGTCCATTTCTCATGTACATTTTTTCATCATGATTGTTGTCCATGCAAAGCTTCACTCCGGTTACTAGAAGATTGCAAATACATGTACTCAGCGGAATAAGCAAATATACTTAAGAGAAACAAATAATTGTACTCTTATGTCACCTCAGTAAAATAACATACTGTATACAGCTCACAGCTGCTAAAAAAGTAAGGTTAAAATCACTGAAAAGATGAATAAACAGAAAAAGAATCACTGAAAGTGGCTATATACTTACGAATATACTGATACAAGAGGGCAGGTTAAAGCACCACATCGCTGGACATACAGACAGCCAAACTGCTAAATGGAGGACCAATTGCAGGTAGAAAAAAACTGATGAACAATCACTCACACACCTTCCTTATACTAAGGGTGGTGGCTGCTTAGCACTATACTTAAAGCATATTAAATATGGACTGAAAAATGGCATTACTATTAGGTTGTAAGCCTGTATAGTGCATTACACAAATTATGTGGCCTGACACCCTTTGTATGCTTTATTTATGTGCAAGAGCAGTCCTAAGCAGCCACATCCTCAATATAAGGAATATATGTGAGTGGTTGTTCATCAGTACTTTGCACCTGTGTGATTGCTCCTCCATATAGCAGTTTGGCTCTCTGCATAGCATCATAGAATGGTAGAGTTGGAATGAAAGGGACCTCCAGAGTCATTGAGTCCAACCCTCCTGCTCAATGCAAGATCAAAAAATCATCCCAAACAGATGTCTATCCAGCCTCTGTTTGAAGACTTTGATTGAAAGAGTACTCACCACCTCCCATGGTAACCTGTTCCGCACCTTGTTCACCCTCACTGTCAGAAAGTTTTTTTTCTAATGTCTGATTTTTGTCTCCTCCCTTTCAGTTTCATCCCATTGCTTCTAGTATTTCCTTGTACATATGAGAATAGGGCTGATCCCTCTACACTATGAAAACCCTTCAGATATTTGTAAAAAATTATATAGTGAAAAGACTGGTGAATAAGCACAGCTCTTCACTTCTCCTGCTGTTTCTCCAGCTCCACCACTGGTTTCACGAGCACTTTCTGGGACCCATATTACTGAAGTCCTAGAAGTGATGCCTAACCCAGTGTGAAGAGGTTCACCCCAAAATGCATAGCCTATGCTGTTTTTTAATATACTCAATAAAAGACAAATTGAATAATATATCCTACCGTCCCACTATCCTTCCTGGAGAGTTGCGTCTCTAGACATCATATGGGATCAAAACCTTCAATATCATCGGGTTTGCACCACCCCTCTCCTCTCCTACTTCAGATATTTCTAGACCGCTCTTAAGTCTCCTCTTAGCCTATAAGACATGATTTGCAGACCACTCACCATCCTGGTGGCTCTGAATTGGCTCCACTTTGTCTATGTCTTTTTTAAAATTAGGGTGCCCAGAACTGGACACAATATTCCAGATGAAGTTTTACTAAGGAAGAGTAGAGGGGGATAATTACCTCATGTGATCTAGGCTCTATGCTTCTCTTAGTATATTCCAGAATTGTGTTTGCCTTTTTTCTGTTGCATCACATTGCTTTACTAAAGACAAGATATAATATATCTACCGCATTTTCCTGATCAACCCAGTCAGTGATTCTGTCACAAAAGGAAATTAAATTAGTCTAGCATGGCTCGTTTGTTACAAACCCATGCTAGCTCTGGTTAATTACTCCATTCTCATCCAAGTACTTGCATGCATGCTGTTTAATGATTTGTTCAAAGATCTTTCCCGGTACAGAAGTCAGGCCCACAGTCCTGTAGTTTTGTGAACCATTTTCTTACCTTTTTGAAGACAGGGACATAATTTGCCTTTTTCCAATTTTCTGGAACTTCCCCTGTTCTCCAGGAATTTTCAGATTACAGCAAATTGTTAAGTAATTACCTCTGCTGCTTCCTTTCAGATGCTAGGATGTAATACAACTGGACCTGGAGACTTGATATTATTTAGTTTAGCTAAGTGTTCCCCCACGACTCTCTGCTTATAGATAGCCTGCATTATTTTATTCCCCCAACAGCACAGGTAAGATCAGTTGATGTTCCATCTACTTTCTGAGAGAAAACAGATACAAAATAGGAATACTAAAGTTCAGCCTTCTCAACATAATTTTTAACCAATTTACCATTTTCCTCCTGTAAACATCCTATAGCATCTTTGACTTTTCTTTTGCTTTTAATATACAACCCAAATCTTTTTTTGTATTGTTTTTAGGCTCTGTTGCAAGCCTCAATTTATTATTAGCTTTAGCTTTTCTGACACTTGCCCTACAGTTTCTGCAGATCGCATTATATTCTTCTTTAGATATTCTCCCCTCTTTCCATTTGATAAACACATTTTTCTTCATTTTCAACATGTGTGCAAGTCCTGTGTTCATCCATCCTGTTTCTTTAAATACTTTCCATGCTTCCTTCTTTTAACAATTGCCGTTTGAGTATCCCATTTTACAATATTTCCCAAGATTTTGGGACATTTCTGTCCTTAAAGGGGTTGTCCCGCGAAAGCAAGTGGGGTTATACACTTCTGTATGGCCATATTAATGCACTTTGTAATGTACATTGTGCATTAATTATGAGCCATACAGAAGTTATCAGAAGTTATTCACTTACCTGTTCCGTTGCTAGCGTCCTCGTCTCCATGGTGCCGTCTAATTTTCAGCGTCTAATCGCCGGATTAGACGCGCTTGCGCAGTCCGGTCTTCTTCTTTTCTGAATGGGGCCGCTCGTGCCGGAGAGCGGCTCCTGGTAGTTCCGCCCTGTCACGTGCCGATTCCAGCCATTCAGGAGGCTGGAATCGGCAATGGACCGCACAGAAGCCCTGCGATCCACCGAGGGAGAAGATCCCGGCGGCCATCTTCAGCCGGTAAGTAAGAAGTCACCGGAGCACGGGGATTCAGGTAAGCGCTGTGCGGATTTTCTTTTAGGTCCCTGCATCGGGTTTGTCTCGCGCCGAACGGGGGGGCTGTTGAAAAAAAAAAAAAACGTTTCGGCGCGGGACAACCCCTTTAAGAACATCCAGCCATTGTATATGTCCTACCCTTTTTCTGAATCTATTAAAATCTACCCTTCTGAAATACAATTGTTATGTTAGTGTGGGCAAATAAGCACCGGACCCACATGAACGTGACAAAGGATGGGATAGGATTCAGAAAGGACATTCTGGCAGAAACACCAACAGGACAGAGAATGGCACACAGGGGACTGGACTCATGGACAGCTATAAGATAGAACTGGAAAACGACCAGCACACTCACCAAACATCCCCTCACGATAAAGCAGATGGAATAGCTGAATATAAATATGAGGGATTAGTTTGTGATTTGGCCAAGTCACTTAAGCCGCAACCCCAGCGAACAAGGGTCCTTATGTTTCGTGGTCCCTACACTAGCAAGACAACTGACCCCAAGCTACAGGGAGGAAGGCAGGAACCTACCTAATAAGCAAAGCGATCGCCTCGATAAAGGCGGCCCTTCATTGGAACCTCGGTATTGACTCTCCATGAAGGCTGTATACACGGAACCAGAACAGACTGGCACACAGAACACAAATCACCCACTAACACACTAGGGTTAGCCTGCAAAACAGAACAACCACATAGAACAGGACAATTCACTCTTCATGTCTAGCCACCAGCACAGATATACAGAACATGACACTGTTCACACCATATACACAGAACAGGGCTATTCACACCTAATGTCTAGTCACCTGCACTAACACTGGACCAGCCACTGTTCAAACACATAACATATGTACAGGCATGCAAGACCAACCAACCCTAGAGTGAATGGATACCAGACATCAAACACAGAGCAAGCTGCACAGACAAGGGAACCAGACACCAAACACACAGCAATCTGCAAAGGAAACATGACTGCTTACCAGGGAAACCAAACCATAGAAAGAAGAGATACCAGCTTCCTCTTGCAGAGGGCGGATATTTACCTGTACGGCTCCTTGCGATCCCACGCTGGAGGCCATACGGGACCCCCAAACATCGTTCAGGGATTTAAATGCCGCTGTCAGAACTGACAGTGGCATTTAAAGGGTTAACAGCCCGCACTGTATGAAGAGCTGTCGCCCAGTGATCTGTCTTCATACATTGGCCACTGATACAAGGCATTTAAAGGCATATTGGCGGTCGTTAAGGGGTTGAGGAATGCAACAATCACATTCCTTTGACAGTTGTTATTATGGCAGGGAAATCTTTGAGGCTCGCTGCATTAAGTATGCAGTAAAAACCCCGGAAGATTTCAGATGACAGATCAGTGCTCTGCACATTTCAGGACTAAAGCTATCCATAGAAATCTTTCAGGGTTTAACTGCATGTCAGTGCAGCAAACCCCAGAGATTTTCTGGGCGTGCCACTAAAGGGGTTAAAAGGCCACTCCAGTAAAAACACATTGTATGGATCCCTGTCCTCCTCACCTGATTATCTATCACACTCTGGAGGTTTCCTCTGTGTATTGCAGCCACCTTCATGCAGTACAGCCCCCTGTCAGTCACCATCTTGAAATTTTTTTTCACTTTCACATCTATCCCATGATACAATGAGACCAACATTAGCTAAGGTTATACTATTCTACGTACAGGAGGGACAGTTTAATTATTATTGCATTCTTTATTCACTTAAATAAGCTACATCTCATAAGTATACAGTCAGGAGAATGAGCTGTCATGTCCTCTATTATAACTGTGACAGAAGCTGTGACAGGAGTGCCTGTGCACTTCTCTGGTAGTTGTCGTGGTAGATACATGTAACAGCATCACACAAATGGAGAAACTGACTAGCCTCTCCCTCAAAGTATCAGGGGATACTTATTTATCTTTCTTTTCTGTGAGTTATGTTTGTGTACATTTTTTCTCCCACCTCTGTGATTTTAGTCTAGTTAATAGTGTGATAGCGTAGGTTCGGACGTTTTGCAGGGCGGTCTTGATGTGGCAGTCAGCTTATATGTCTTGGCCAAAATGCTAATGGTTATATAATTGGTTCATTAATACACTGATTCATAAGTTATGTTATTTAAAGGAAAAATATGGTTATGTTATTTAGAGGAAATCCAACTCAAATATGACTAAATGATTGTGCCATGTATCATTATGCTATATCTATCTTAGTACATGGCATATATGAACTTTCTGCCCTCAGACCCAGGATTAGAATAGAGCTCTTAGGGACAGGCTGAGACCACCCTTCATAGGTGTAACCAGAGGGCCATGGATGATTCTTAGGAACATCCATCTCCCTAGTTAAGTAAGGCAACACATTTCATAGTGGTTAGCTTCAGTTTTTGGGCTGAGAATGGAGATCATGTTGTTGTAAGTGTGGGAGCTATGTATCATGATGAAGCAGTCACAAAAGGGGGGACTGTTAGGGCAGAAAATATTGTACCCTGTATCCATTTTGCATCTTGTATCCATCTTCTGCCTGTGTCATATCCTTATCATTTTTCTTTAACAAAAATTTTGCAGCGATGCAATAACAATTCAAAAAGAAACTTGATGGTTTGGAATATTCAGTATAAAGAGATAAAGAAAGCAGATTCATGGGGCTAGGTCGGAGAGGGATGTTCTCATGTTCAGAAATATCTTTTTGTTATGCATTTCTATACATTTTGTTTTGATAAGCCTATCATGCATGTTGCCACTCCACTTGAGAGTCTGTCTGGTGACTAACATGTTAATCATATGTTAAATCATATATGTATTTAGACTATTGTTGCATTTTAGGTTAAAATTTCATAATATTTTTATGTTTTTAACTTACATTTGAACCTTTGAACCATTTCAAGTTATTTGTTGGACATTGAAAAATTGAGGTGTTCTGAAACTTTCAACTGGTAGTGTGTGTAAATGGATAGATATTTATATTTCTTTTTATAAAATGCACAAAATTCTGCAAATTTTTATTTGTTCTTAGAGAGTTCATTGATGAGAAAAAAAGGTATATATGTTATCCACTGTAAAATAAAGCTATGTCACGTTCCCTCTGAGAGTAAGACGCACCACGTCCAGGAAGAACGTAAGGTTGTGTTCACACGGGGAGCAGGCTGCTGAACTGATTAAAATACATACAATAATATAATATACCATATAATGTAAACAAAAGAAAGAATGCACAACCTCAGCCTGACTACTTGGACAAGAACCACCCTGCCTAAAAGTAAGATTGGAGCCTTCCCTAAAGGCAGACCCACCCCTCTTACCTCAGCCGCCAAATCTAGCAATTAAGAGAAGGAAAACAGTAAAGAATAAACAAAAGCACCATTTAGCTTTACAGCAGAACTTTTACACCAAAATGTTCTCTCTTCAAGAAGACTGAGAAAATAATCAGCAACAAGCAAGCCAGGAAGAAGACTTAAATATTAACTGAAGCAATGCAATTAGACAGGGCAAAACACCACATGGGAAACAAGAGAACAAAATCAGTGCCAGGGGGAGCTCTGAGGGAATACAGACAAATGTAACACCTAAAGAAATAACAAACCACAAAAACCTAAACATCAACCCCTCAGACAGACTGGAACAGTGCAGCCAGTATGTCTACGTGTTGGGACCACCGTGCCACAACTTTGCGGCTAACAGACTGTGATAAGCTTCACATAATAAACTGTACAAATACTCTGTAATATAGGAGAGCTTCAATGAAATAGAAGATTATCCAGTAAAATGTTTCTTTTCCTTTAAATAAGACTGAGCTAGTGATTATTTATTGCTTGGTACACAAATATATCCATCATTTGACAATCTGTTGTACAGATTTGCATGCAAATCAAATATGTTTTAGCTATTTACATGAGTGACCGCCATAAGAATACTATAAACAAGCCAAGAGAAGCTGATCCTTTCACAAAGCCAAAAAGAAGACGGTTGAGACAAAAGGTAGTATTTGGAGTATCCTTCTTAGGAGAAAGTTCATCAGGAGTACCATGGAAGTTTCTCTCATATATATTTTTGCAGCAGTGCTATGTGCTGAATGCATTGCAGGAATCACAGTTAATATGATTATTGTGGCTGCTAACATCAAGAAATGGAAAAAGCCAAAGTCTTGGAACACCTGTGATATGGTCCTGAGCATCCTGGCTGTTTCTAGAATCTTGCAGCTTCTCAGCATCCTCTTCTTTTTCACGGTTTGCTTATTTTATCCTTGGTTATTTCTTAACTTTGTTTATGCAATAACATTAGCAATATTCATCACGTTACTGAGCTCCATCAATTTCTGGTTTGCCACCATTCTCTGTGTCTTATACTGTGTAAAGATTACAAACTACAGCTGGAAGTTGTTTGTCTTCCTGAAGACTAAGATCTCCACCCTTGTCCCATGGTTCCTTCTGGCTTCTCTGGTTATTTCTGTATCCTCGAGTCTTCCACTTGGTTGGTGCGTTTTAAGTGTGAGGAATTTAACCCATACTTCAATGGACAATGTAACTTCCTTCTTTGATGCTTTTGATTCAAACCTTTACAACCAGTTCCTAATAGTATTCTTGGGGTCATCGCCACCATTCATAACTTTTTCCGTTGCAATATTCCTATTAATTCAATCCCTTAGGATGCACACCAGACAGATGAGGAGCAGTGGGTCAAGTCCAAACTTGGAATCTCACTTCCGTGCTGTGAAGAGTATGAGCTTATTTCTAGTGTTGCATGTCATGAATTTTATATGTGTGAACATCTCATTGTCTGGGAGTCTGGGCGATGACCATGTTGGGCTGTTGTGTAATGCAATTATAGGTTGTCTTTCCCCCTTCATCCATTCACTGTATATAATCTGTTCGAGAAATGACCTACAAAACATGTGTATCTCATTGTTCTGTAGCCTGAAAATATGTGCACAATAGTAGAATAGATTTAAATTGATTTGATCTATGCCATCTCCATTAAAAGGTGGGAAAACATCCTTCCAGCATTTTCTCTGGAGACTATACAGAAGGGTGTGTGCTGTATTACAGCTATAGTGAATTGGAGTCAAAGGGGTTTAATGGGAATATAATACCCTTAGAATAAGTCATCACCTTCAGATTAGTGGATTTGCATCTTCTGGTACCCCTGTCGGTCAGCTGGCTGAGGGAACCATGGTAGTGCAGTGTGCCTGGTGTCCCCTTTATTGTTTATCAGGCTTCAATACTTCTTATAGTGGCTTTGTAGTGGCACCGGGATACATTGAGCTGTGATTCTAGGTAGAGCCTGTACTAGGAGTATGAAGCTGTGTCTGGTGAACAATATGGAGCACTGCAACCATGCAGTCAACTTATCTTCATACCTGATATTTATGGCTTATTCTAAAGCAAGCCCCTTTAATGGCCATGATATGTTTATGAATAGGCTCAATGTCAATGTTTACTTCCATATATATATTTATTTCGCCTGTGTTAAAGTGGCCTTCTAGTTTCAGGACAAAATTCTGTCCTGAGAACAAAGGGTGGGGGGTATATTACCCACACTTGTTCTTCTACAGTATTCATTCAATCTATCAATTACAGTTCATATTTTTGGCCACACAAGATGGCTATCTAGTTAATGCACACAACACACCGCTCTCTGACTGGCCAGCTCGGATCACGTGAGCAGTACTGGCCAATCAGAGAGTAGGTATAGTGCATTGCCATTCTAGCATTACCAATGCGCTTTGGGGATTAGGTCGTCTGAAGGCTGGCATCCAATGTAGATGACCAAAGCGAATGCAGGAAGCAGTGGATTGGATGAAAGGCAGATAATCCTAAGTGTAGGTCCCTTCCAGTCCTGGGACAAAATTTTGTCCTGAAAGTGTTGCTTTTCGTGATTATATGGTAATTTGACTTTCTTAAAAAAGTGAACCATATTTAAAGGGCCACTCAGGTGAAAACATGTTTCTCCATTCCGGACCCCTTCTACTCCATGCAGTGCAACCCCTTGTCTAATGCTTATCAGGCACAATGTTGAGAATTAGATTTTTTACTTTCAGTTTCACATCAATCTTATGATGTATCAGTACAGCATTAGCTGAGGCTAAACCATTTTTGCCTGTTGGGCGGACAGTTAAATTATTACCTTCTATAGTCACCTAAAATAGCTACAGACCATAAGTATAGTCAGGAGGAGGAGCTGTGGTCAACATCAACTGGAACATGAGTGCCTTTGTCCCCTCTAGGCAGTTTCAGTGATATTATCATCACAGACTGAGGATCTGGCTAGAAACTGAATACATAACTTTGGGGGAATAGCTGCATAGTGAAAGATTTTTAAATCTATGGAGTGGCCCTTGAAATAAAAATCATTTTGTTTGCGGTCACTATGATGAGACTTCAGGCAATGATTATCACTGAAAATTTGTTTAAACATCGGCTTTTTAGAGATAACTGTGCAGTGTAAATGCTCCCATCGTTTACTTTTCTGCCGAATGATTGATTTCATGTGAGCATGAAATCCATTGGTTGTGATAGCAGGGATCGCACGCTGAGTTCTCCACAGGAGCCCTGAAAGCATTGCTTTCAGCTGCAGTCCCATGGTGGAACAAAGGGTCTGTATGCAGATAACAAACCACCTGCTGTTATCTACATACAGTGAAAAAAGGCTCATTTACATGCAAATGAATCTAATAAGCTACTAATAGGCATTAGTGCCCATTAGTAAATCATGCAAAATGATCGCTCACACTGTCAATCAAACTATCTTTAGAATGAATTTTCAGCGATCGTCTTTGCATGTAAATGGGGCTTTAGACTGTAATCTTTTTGATTGTGATGCGTAACCCCCCGAGCTCCATTTAGTGCTCATCTATTCCAATAGTAAAATATGACAATGGCATTTAAGGAGTATGAGAATGGGACTCCTCATATATATCCACATATGCAACACAATGTTATAAAAGTAGAATTCACACCAGTAGGTTATCACCAATGATTCGCTCTGCTGGAGAATAACTAGTCATATTATCTGGTGTAAACCAGGATAGCAATAACATATTTTTGACCAAGTTGCATTCAGGTCTTCTCTCCACACCAATAGATTATGGATGATATCATGTTGTTAGTTCAAACTTTTATAAAACCAACTATGTCTGAATGTGTGATGATGACATTCCTCCTCCTAAGTATGGAGTGTCACCTAATAGCTGGATGGTTCTAACTATCGTTGGGGAGAACATTCATCGCTGTGCCCCAACTACTGGGACTAACCATGAAGTGCCAGGTCTTTCATTTCACTTTCAAGTTGCTTTGGGGATTCCAGTTCTTAGGCCGCTTCCCCATCCCCACACAAACACTCGGAAATAAGAACCTGGGGCAATTTCTGATTTAAGAAGACATCAGAAGATATGACTTCTGGAGAATCACAGACGTGTACCTCCCAAGATTTTGACTGATTTGGAGGACATTTTAAAGCACTGGACAAATGCACCAAAACTTCCAAGAAACTTCTATTTGCCTAAGTCCCACTCACTGAGGACTGTTTCACACGAAAATCCTCCCAAAAAACAGAGCACCCCAAAGATACTATTATCATCCTATGCTAAATCCCAGATACAGCACTGAATTCACCGCTCTTCAGGCTTCAGAGCTAATATGTCTTTGCATTCCTGACTGCTTTCATCTTCCTTTGACTTTCTTCATGTTTTGTTCATAAGGAAAACGCTATATAAAGAGAACTAAAAGAAAATTGGATTGTAATAATGCAATAATATGCTTCAAGCTTTCCTTATCTAAAAGTGATAAAGAACACTGTTAAGAAGGATTTTCTGTAGGATCTGTGTGCTGTACAACTGGATCAACACATCGGAGGTCCAGAAGGTGACTGAGCTGAAGGTAAACTTTAAAGGGGTTTATCCACACTTTAACAATTAATAACCGATCCTCAGGATTGGCCATAAATATCTGATCACTCGGAAGCCTAGGTGATTAGCTGACTGAAGGGGCCATGGTTCTAATACGAGCACTGTGGCTACTTCGGTGTTTACATCTGATCCTGTTCATATTCAAAATGCAGTTTTTATAGTAGCCGTTCGGGGTACTGCAGGCTTGTTCTATTAAAGCAAATGAGTGGTAGTTAACAGCACGCACTGTACATTTAGCAGACGGAGTGGGCATCTAAGCTGTGACAATAACATCAATAGCAACAACAGCAGTTAGGCCTCATGTCCACGGGCAAATTAAGATTTTAAATCCACAGCGTTTTTCCTGCACGCGGATCCGCGCCCCATAGGGATGCATTAGACCTCCGCAGGTAGTCAAATACCTGCGGATATCATTTTTCCCTGCAGGTGCGGGTCCCGCGTGCAGGAAAAAATCCAGACATGCTCCATTTAGGCATGGGTCTCCCACGGGGATGGCTCCCGCAGGCTTCTATTGCAGCCTATGGAAGCCGTCCAGATCCGCAGGAGACCCGCGCCTGAATTAAACTCACCTGCTCCGGGCGATGCGTGTCTTCCTTCCTTCGCGGCCGGAAACCTCTTTCTTCGGCCCGGCGGATGTGCCCGGCGCATGCGCGCGGCATGCAGCCGGCGTGCAGAGCACATCCACCGGGCCCAAGAAAGAAGATCCGGCCACGAAGAAGGGAAGACACGCGCGGCCCGCAGCAGGTTAGTTTATTCTTATTTTCAGCCCTCATGTCCGCAGGGCAGGAGTGACCCGCTGCGGATTCTCCATGGAGAATCCATAGCAGGCCTAATTTTACCCGTGGACATGAGGCCTTAGAGGGAAAGAGTGCCAGCTGTCACTTTATAGCCCCAGGGTTCTCATGCACCAAAGTCTATAAGCCCTGACAAAAGCCGTTTCAAATTGTCTGCCTGTTAGTTTTACACTAACAGGCATGGAAAACAAAAGCATTGCTGTATTTTATTTAAGCCCTTAACGACCTCCCATATGCCTACACCTTTTGATGGTGGCCATTAAGGGGCTTTATTCTGATCCACTCTCTAACAGAGGTTGCATCAGAAGTCTGGAACGGGTCTCTTGTGTCAAAGAGAGCGGACTAACAGCTGTTGGACAACAGCCTGGCACCTGCTCTAACAGCGTGGACCAGAGAAACCTTGATCTCTGCTGTTTAACCCTTGACATGCCAAGGCCTGTACAACTGCAGCATGTAGAGCTCTTATAAAGACAGGAGGCTCCGTCTCTCACTCATCAGACCTCTACAATGTGATAATGTGGTCCCGATGGGTTGCCATGACCCTTAGAAACATCAATAAGGCCTCTGGGTCTGCCAGCTACATTGGCCAATGAGCCTCAGATCTGATGGTCAGGGGTCAGGCATGCAGGAGCCAGCTGATCAGCTGTTTGTTGAGTCGGTATGTTCATACAATGAGCTGATTTCCCATTAATCTACTATTGATGACCTATTCTGCTGATAGGCCATAACTAGTTTACAACTGGACAACCCCTTTATGTTATGGATCATACTCCTACATGATTTGTTAATGCATGGGGTCAGGCTCATTTTACACCTTGTTATATTTTAATTGAGTACTAGTCCCGTCCTGCCCTACACCTCCTATGTAGAATACTGCAGTGTTCCCCAACTCCAGTCCTCAGGGACTGCCAACAGGTCATGTTTTTAGGATATCCTCTAGTAAGAACACCTGAGGCACCAACAATAATTACATCACTTGTCAATACTGAGGAAATCTTGAAAACAAGTGATGTAATTATTGTTGGTGCCTCAGGTGTTCTTACTAGAGGATATCCTAAAAACATGACCTGTTGGCGGTCCCTGAGGACTGGAGTTGGGGAACACTGCAGTATTCTACATAGGAGGTGTAGGGCAGGATGGGACTAGTACTCAATTGAAATATAACAAGGTGTAAAATGAGCCCCCCCAAAAATGGATTCTATCTTTGTGTTGTGGCTCCTGTAAGACAAAGTAAAACATAATTGCAAAGTTGAAGAATCACATTTAAGCCCCATGGGACCACTACTATGACTGAAGTAAAGAAAGCATACTCAAATGACCTGTGCTCCATACCATTGTGTAGTGCATCCATACCTTCCTAATCAAGTACACTATTGCTATTTCAATATAGGACACCAGCAATGAGATATAATGCTGGTGTTGCAGCAGTGCTGAGATCGCTGCCGAATGACAAAGTCCGATGCGGGTTTTAGATTTGGTTTTGCACCTTCTAGCTCAGCAGGTGTGACGTAATGTAGGCACATCTGTGGGTAATTAGCTGGGTATTTAGCTGGGCTGATACTAAGCTAAGGTGCTGTGTATTGTCATTTGCTCTCTGTCTGAGCTGGCAGTCAGTAGCCCCCATGGTTAGCGTGTTGACCACTGCTCCATACTCAGGACGGCTCAGTATGGGGCAGCTTATTCTACTAAAGTTAAGTGCTGTGTGTTATTTTGTTTTATCCCTTAGCGGTTTGGCCAAGTAGGGTTAGATCAGATATTTTGACTACACCCTGTATAAAAGTGCATCGATAAAATAGAACTCTAGTAAAATGTTTCTTTAACTGTAAATAAGCTAGTGATTATTTATTTCGTGGTACGCAGATTTTTCCATCTTTCAAGATTCAAGATTTGCATGGGCATCAGACATGTTACAATAAATTACAAGAGTGACAACCATAAGAATACTATAAAAAGCTAAGAGAAGCTGATCCTTTCACAAAGCCAAAAACAAGACGCTGGAGACTCAAGATATTTGGAGAATTCTCAATAGAAGAAAGTTCATCATGAGTAACAAGGAATTCTCTTTTAAATATATTTATTGCAGTAGCGCTGTATACTGATTGCTTTGCAGGAGTCACAGTAAATATGATTATTGTATTATATCCTGAGCTTATCATAAACCTGTAAGAGCTGTAATGGTGGTCACCATGTGACTGAACTCCATTTATCTCTGGTTTGCCCCTGTGTTTTGTGCTGTATGAAGATTACGGGCTACAGCTGAAAGTTCTTCATCTTCCTGAAGACCAACATCTCCACCCTGGTTCCATGGTTGCTTATTAGAGATGAGCGAACACCAAAATGTTCGGGTGTTCGTTATTCGGAACGAACTTCCCGTGATGCTCGAGGGTTCGTTTCGAACAACGAACCCCATTGAAGTCAATGGGCGACCAGAACATTTTTGTATTTCGCCGATGCTCGCTAAGGTTTTCATGTGTGAAAATCTGGGCAATTCAGGAAAGTGATGGGAATGACACAGTGACGGATAGGGCAGGCGAGGGGCTACGTGTTGGGCTGCATCTCAAGTTCACAGGTCCCACTATTAAGCCACAATACCGGCAAGAGTGGGCCCCCCCCCCCTCCCAACAACTTTTACTTCTGAAAAGCCCTCATTAGCATGGCATACCTTTGCTAAGCACCACACTACCTCCAACAAAGCACAATCACTGCCTGCATGACACTCCACTGACACTTCTCCTGGGTTACATGCTGCCCAACCGCCCCCCCTCCCCCCCCACAGCGCACACCAAAGTGTCCCTGGGCAGCCTTCAGCTGCCCTCATGCCACACCACGCTCATGTCTATTTAGAATTGCGTCTGCCATGACGAGGGACCGCAGGCACACACTGCAGAGGTTGGCACGGCTAGGCAGCGACCCTCTTTAAAAGTGGCGGAGCGATAGCCCACAATGCTGTACAGAAGCAATGAGAAATAGAATCCTGTGCCACCGCCATCAGGAGCTGCACACGTGGGCATAGCAATGGGGAACCTATGTGCCACACACTATTCATTCTGTCAAGGTGTCTGCATGCCCCAGTCAGACCGGGCTTTTTAATTCATAGACACAGGCAGGTACAACTCCCTATTGTGAAGTCCCTGTCGACCCACAGCATGGGTGGCTCCCTGGAACCCACCGGCGGTACACAGAAATATCCCATTGCATTGCCCAACACAGCTGAGGTAGTAATGTCGTGCTTAATGCAGGTGGGCTTCGGCCCACACTGCATGCCCCAGTCTGACTGGGGTTCTTTATAAGTGTACAGATGTAGTAAAAACTCCGTGTGCACCTATAGCATGGGTGGGTGCCAGGAAGCCACCGGCGGTACATAGAAATATCCCATTGCATTGCCCAACACAGCTGAGGTAGTAATGTTGTGCTTAACCCTTTCCAATCCAATTTGTATATGGTTTTCCTAGGGGGCTTACTCTTTTTCTGCTGTTATACAACGGCGCTATATGCTGGCTAAAGCCAGTACTGCATGAGCTGACACGTAGGATAGGCTCCGACAGCAGAGAGGCTGGCAATATACAGTAAGAGAACCCCGACGGACGTCTACCAACAACGGAGCTGTACAGCCTTAAACCCTAATGTCTTCACAGGTCACACAGTGGACTGGAAAGGGTTAATGCAGGTGGGCTTCGGCCCACACTGCATGCCCCAGTCAGACTGGGGTTCTTTACAAGTGGACACATGTAGGTTAAACTCCCTGTGGACCCACTGCCTGGGTGGGTGCCAGGAAGCCACCGGCGGTACATAGAAATATCCCATTGCATTGCCCAACACAGCTGAGGTAGTAATGTCGTGCGTAATACAGGTGGGCTTCGGCCCACACTGCATGCCCCAGTCAGACGGGTTCTTTAGAAGTGTACAGATGTATTAAAAACTCAGTGTGCACCTACAGCATGGGTGGCTCCCTGGAACCCACCGGCGGTACACAAAAATATCCCATTGCATTGCCCAACACAGCTGAGGTAGTAATGTCGTGCTTAATGCAGGTGGGCTTCGGCCCACACTGCATGCCCCAGTCAGACTGGGGTTCTTTACAAGTGGACACATGTAGGTTAAACTCCCTGTGGACCCACTGCCTGGGTGGGTGCCAGGAAGCCATCGGCGGTACATAGAAATATCCCATTGCATTGCCCAACACAGCTGAGGTAGTAATGTCGTGCGTAATACAGGTGGGCTTCGGCCCACACTGCATGCCCCAGTCAGACGGGTTATTTAGAAGTGTACAGATGTATTAAAAACTCAGTGTTCACCTACAGCATGGGTGGCTCCCTGGAACCCACCGGCGGTACATAAAAATATCCCATTGCATTGCCCAACACAGCTGAGGTAACGTCAGCTGTAATGCAGGTGGGCTAAAAATTAATTTGATTACACTGTAGGCGAGGGCCCACAAAAATTGCTGTATCAACAGTACTAATGTACATCCCAAAAATTGGCCATGGCCAGCCAAGAGGGCAGGTGAAACCCATTAATCGCTTTGGTTAATGTGGCTTAAGTGGTAACTAGGCCTGGAGGCAGCCCAGTGTAACGAAAAATTGGTTCAAGTTAAAGTTCCAATGCTTTTAAGCGCATTGAAACTTATAAAAATTGTTCTGAAAAATTATTTGAGTGAGCCTTGTGGCCCTAAGAAAAATTGCCCGTTCAGCGTGATTACGTGAGGTTTCAGGAGGAGGAGCAGGAGGAGGAGGAGGAGGAATATTAGACAAAGATTGATGAAGCAGAAATGTCCCCGTTTTGGATGGTGAGAGAGAACGTAGCTTCCATCCGCGGGTGCAGCCTACGTATTGCTTACGTATCGCTGCTGTCCGCTGGTGGAGAACAGAAGTCTGGGGAAATCCAGCCTTTGTTCATCTTGATGAGTGTTAGCCTGTCGGCACTGTCGGTTGACAAGCGGCTACGCTTATCTGTGATGATTCCCCCAGCCGCACTAAACACCCTCTCCGACAACACGCTAGCCGCAGGACAAGCAAGCACCTCCAGGGCATACAGCGCTAGTTCAGGCCACATGTCCAGCTTCGACACCCAGTAGTTGTAGGGGGCAGAGGCGTCACCAAGGATGGTCGTGCGATCCGCTACGTACTCCCTCACCATCCTTTTACAGTGCTCCCGCCGACTCAGTCGTGACTGGGGAGCGGTGACACAGTCTTGGTGGGGAGCCATAAAGCTGGCCAGGCCCTTAAAGACTGTTGCACTGCCTGGGATGTACATGCTGCTCGATCTACGCACATCCCCTGCTACCTTGCCCTCGGTACTGCGCCTTCTGCCACTAGCGCTGTCGGCTGGGAATTTTACCATCAGCTTGTCCGCAAGGGTCCTGTGGTATAGCAACACTCTCGAACCCCTTTCCTCTTCGGGAATCAGAGTGGGCAGGTTCTCCTTATACTTTGGATCGAGCAGTGTGTACACCCAGTAATCCGTCGTGGCCAGAATGCGTGCAACGCGAGGGTCACGAGAAAGGCATCCTAACATGAAGTCAGCCATGTGTGCCAGGGTACCTGTACGCAACACATGGCTGTCTTCACTAGGAAGATCACTTTCAGGATCCTCCTCCTCCTCCTCTTCCTCCTCCTCCTCAGGCCATACATGCTGAAAGGATGACAGGCAATCAGCCGGTGTACCGTCAGCAGCGGCCCAAGCTGTCTCTTCCCCCTCCTCCTCATCCTCCTCATGCTCCTCCTCCTCCTCCTCCTGTACGCGCTGAGAAATAGACAGGAGGGTGCCCTGACTATCCAGCGGCATACTGTCTTCCCCCGCCCCCGTTTCCGAGCGCAAAGCAGCTGCCTTTATGGTTTGCAGGGAATTTCTCAAGATGCATAGCAGAGGAATGGTGACGCTAATGATTGCAGCATCGCCGCTCACCACCTGGGTAGACTCCTCAAAATTACCAAGGACATGGCAGATGTCTGCCAACCAGGCCCACTCTTCTGAAAGGAATTGAGGAGGCTGACTCCCACTGCGCCGCCCATGTTGGAGTTGGTATTCGACTATAGCTCTACGTTGTTCATAGAGCCTGGCCAACATGTGGAGCGTAGAGTTCCACCGTGTGGGCACGTCGCACAGCAGTCGGTGCACTGGCAGCTTAAAGTGATGTTGCAGGGTGCGCAGGGTGGCAGCGTCCGTGTGGGACTTGCGGAAATGTGCGCAGAGCCGGCGCGCCTTTACGAGCAGGTCTGACAAGCGTGGGTAGCTTTTCAGAAAGCGCTGAACCACCAAATTAAAGACGTGGGCCAGGCATGGCACGTGCGTGAGGCTGCCAAGCTGCAGAGCCGCCACCAGGTTACGCCCGTTGTCACACACGACCATGCCCGGTTGGAGGCTCAGCGGCGCAAGCCAGCGGTCGGTCTGCTCTGTCAGACCCTGCAGCAGTTCGTGGGCCGTGTGCCTCTTATCGCCTAAGCTGAGTAGTTTCAGCACGGCCTGCTGACGCTTGCCCACCGCTGTGCTGCCACACCGCGCGACACCGACTGCTGGCGACATGCTGCTGCTAACACATCTTGATTGCGAGACAGAGGAGGAGGAGGAGGAGGAGGGTGCTTTAGTGGAGGAAGCATACACCTCCGCAGATACCAGCACCGAGCTGGGGCCCGCAATTCTGGGGGTGGGTAGGACGTGAGCGGTCCCAGGCTCTGACTCTGTCCCAGCCTCCACTAAATTCACCCAATGTGCCGTCAGGGAGATGTAGTGGCCCTGCCCGCCTGTGCTTGTCCACGTGTCCGTAGTTAAGTGGACCGTGGCAGTAACCGCGTTGGTGAGGGCGCGCACAATGTTGCGGGAGACGTGGTCGTGCAGGGCTGGGACGGCACATCGGGAAAAGTAGTGGCGACTGGGAACTGAGTAGCGCGGGGCCGCCGCCTCCATGATACTTTTGAAGGACTCCGTTTCCACAACCCTATACGGCAGCATCTCAAGGCTGATGAATTTTGCTATGCGGACGGTTAACGTTTGAGCGTGCGGGTGCGTGGCGGCGTACTTGCGCTTGCGCTCGAACACTTGCGCAAGCGACGGCTGAACGGTGCGCTGAACTACACTGATGGATGGGGCCGAGGACAGCGGAGATGAGGGTGTGGGTGCAGGCCATGAGGCGGTAGTGCCTGTGTCCTGAGAGGGGGGTTGCATCTCAGTGGCAGGTTGGGGCACAGGGGGAGAGGCAGGGGTGCAAACCGGAGGCGGTGAACGGCCTTCGTCCCACCTTGTGGGGTGCTTGGCCATCATATGTCTGCGCATGGTGGTGGTGGTGAGGCTGTTGGTGTTGGCTCCCCGGCTGAGCTTTGCGCAACAAAGGTTGCACACCACTGTTCGTCGGTCGTCAGGCGTCTCTGTGAAAAACTGCCAGACCTTAGAGCACCTCGGCCTCTGCAGGGTGGCATGGCGCGAGGGGGCGCTTTGGGAAACACTTGGTGGATTATTCGGTCTGGCCCTGCCTCTACCCCTGGCCCTGGCCACCGCACTGCCTCTTGCAACCTGCCCTGCTGATGCCCTTGACTCCCCCTCTGAAGACCTGTCCTCCTGAGTAAGCGTTGCACACCAGGTGGGGTCAGTCACCTCATCGTCCTGCTGCTCTTCCTCCGAATCCTCTGTGCGCTGCTCCCTTGGACTTACTGCCCTTACTACTACCTCACTGCAAGACAACTGTGTCTGATCGTCATCGTCCTCCTCACCCACAGAAAGTTGTTGAGACAGTTGGCGGAAGTCCCCAGCCTCTTCCCTCGGACCCCGGGAACTTTCCAATGGTTGGGCATCAGTGACGATAAACTCCTCTGGTGGGAGAGGAACCGCTGCTGCCCAATCTAAGCAGGGGCCCGAGAACAGTTCCTGGGAGTGTTCCCGCTCCTGAGCAGGTGTCATTGTAGTGGAGTGAGGAGGCTGGGAGGAAGGAGGAGCAGCAGACAGAGGATTCGGATTTGCAGCAGTGGACGGCGCAGAACTGCGTGTTGACGATAGGTTGCTCGAAGCACTTTCTGCCATCCAGGACAGGACCTGCTCACACTGCTCATTTTCTAATAACCGTCTCCCGCGTGGACCCATTAATTGGGCGATGAATGTGGGGACGCCAGAAACGTGCCTCTCTCCTAATCGCGCAGCAGTCGGCTGCGACACACCGGGATCAGGAGCTCGGCCTGTGCCCACACCCTGACTTGGCCCTCCGCGTCCTCAGCCGCGTCCACGTCCTCTAGGCCTACCCCTACCCCTCAGCATGCTGTATTACCAGTGATTTGATTTCACAGGCAGGAAATAAATTGGCGCAAGACTGCAGGCCAAATATAATTTTTTCCCTTTTTGGAAAACGAAAGGCCCCACTGCCTCTAGTGAATGAATAATCTAAGTTTAATAACTGTGCTGTGTCCCTGCTAATGTGTCACAGAACGTGAGGGTAGCAGAGTTATTATAACTCTGGCAGAGCAGGTATTTTTTTTCCCAATTAAGGAAAGCAAATGGCGAAGCCAGCAGTAAAGCGTAGCTGGGTGCGTATGATTTAGCAATGTTTTTCACGCAGCTCACACGTGTCCACCGCCCGTAAGGACGGACAGAGGCTGGACAAATAGATTTGTTTTCACTTGTTTTTCCACCAAAAGGCAGCACTGCGTATATTCAATGAACATGAGAAGTTTAATAACTGTGCTGTGTCCCTGCTAATGTGTCACAGAACGTGAGGGTAGCAGAGTTATTATAACTCTGGCAGAGCAGGTATTTTTTTTCCCAATTAAGGAAAGCAAATGGCGAAGCCAGCAGTAAAGCGTAGCTGGGTGCGTATGATTTAGCAATGTTTTTCACGCAGCTCACACATGTCCACCGCCCGTAAGGACGGACAGAGGCTGGACAAATAGATTTGTTTTCACTTGTTTTTCCACCAAAAGGCAGCACTGCGTATATTCTATGAATAATAACTGTGTTGTGGCCCTGCCTATACAATTCTTTCCCTGCAGTATCAATGGAGGGTGGAATGCTCTGCAGAGGCGATTTTGAGAAGCCCAAAAAAAATGCAGCACAGCTAACAGCAGCCTGGACAGTACTGCACACGGATAAATATGGCCCTAGAAAGGACCGTTGAGGTTCTTGCAGGCTACACTCACTCCTAACACTCTCCCTGCCTATGCAGCACTTCTGTCCCTAATGCCAGGTGCAACGCTCTGCAGAGCCGATTTTGAGAAAAAAAAAATGCCACTGCTAACAGCAGCCAACACACAGCTATCAGTGGCCCTAATAAGGACCTTTGGGGGGTCTTGAAGCCTACACTAACTACCAATTCTTTCCCTACAGCAGCTCCGGTATAAACAGCACTGTCCCTCATCTAACTCACACGGCATCTGAGGCGAGCCGCGGGAGGGGCCGACTTTTATATTAGGCGAACACCTGATCTCGCCAGCCACTCACAGCAGGGGGGTGGTATAGGGCTTAAACGACGCAGGGGGAAGTTGTAATGCCTTCCCTGTCTTTCAATTGGTCAGAAAAGCGCGCTAACGTCTCAGGGAAGGAAGTGAAAGTAACCAGAACACCGCATGGTGTTCGTTACGAATAACGAACATCCCGAACACCCTAATATTCGCACGAATATCAAGCTCGGACGAACGCGTTCGCTCATCTCTATTGCTTATGGCTTCTCTGGTTATTTCTGTTTCCTCAAGTCTTCCATTTGGTTGGTACATTACTAGTGTGAGGAATTTAACCCATGCTTCTCTGGACAATGTGACTTCAACCTCTAATTTTATTAATGAAAACATTCACAACCAGTTCCTGATAGTGTTCTTGAGATCATGGCTGCCATTCATGACTTTGTGTGTTGCAATCTTCCTAATAATTCAATCCCTTAGGATGCACCCCAGATGAGGAGCAGTGGGCCAAGTCCAAACCTGGAATCTCTCTTCTATTCTGTAAAAAATATGAGTTTATTTCTAGTGTTTCTCATTGTCTGGGAGTCAAGGTGGTGATGATATCTGGTTGTTATTCAATACATATATGAATTGTGTTCCTCGCCTTCATCCATTCACGGCATATAATCTCTTCCGGTGGTGATCTATAGGTGTTTATTTAATCCATGGAGTTTAAAAGTAAGTGCACAAAATTGGTTTACTAATATCAGGGGTAATGTTGTGTCGGAAGGTGTTTTGGCGGGTTCAACATTATTAGTAAAATATGTTTTTAAGGCTTAATAGAGTTTGGAGGACTGAATGTACTAGAGGTCTGTCTGAGTGTGTCCTCTCTATCTATGTATCTCCGACCAGTGTAGGTAAGGAGGACAGAGTTAAGAGAGCCTTAGGCTGCATGCACATGGGCGAGTCGGATTCCTCATATGGGAGCCTGCAGCAGAATCCAACCCTGTGTGCGGACAGAATCTGTATGTACCTGTAGTTACTTCTTTTTATCTGTACTGCAGATGGTCCACACGAACCGCCATCGGACATGCACAGTATCTGTGGAATCCGTGGCCTGTCCGTGTAGAATCCGCCGGAAAATAGAGCATGCTGTGATTATTTTTTCCTCTGCAAGTGGAAATCACAATTGATTTCCACTCGTGTGTAGAAAGCAGCGGATCTCCATGGGAAGTAACGGGTGGTATTTGCTGCAGAGTCGCAATGCGGATGCCAACCGTGGATTCCGCAGCAAATATCCACCCATGTGCATTCAGCCTTAGTTAGCAACAACATTATGATATCCAGGTGCAGTCACTACTGAAAGTACGCAGTCGTGCCAAGTAAACAATAGGGAACTCCACAGCCATTTCAGTTAACTGATCTTCAGACATGATCACCTATCATAAAAGTATTGTAGTCCCAGAAAGCCCTTTTATTGATCTCCATAAACGAATTCCATGTCAAAGTTCACTTCCACATAAATATATTTTTCTTGCCTGAATTAAAGGGGTTGTCTCGTGAAATCAAGTGGGGTTCAGCACTTCTGTATGGCCATATTAATGCACTTTGTAATATACATCGTGCATTAATTATGAGCCATACAGAAGTTATTCACTTACCTGCTCCGTTGCTAGCGTCCCCGTCGCCATGGATCCGTCTAAATTCGCTGTCTTCTGGCGTTTTTAGACGCGCTTGCGCAGTCCGGTCTTCTCCCTGGTGAATGGGGCCGCTCGTGCTGGAGAGCTGGTCCTCGTAGCTCCGCCCCGTCATGTGTGCCGATTCCAGCCAATCTGGAGGCTGGAATCGGCAATGGACCGCACAGAGCCCACGGTGCACCATGGGAGAAGACCCGCGGTGCATCGTGGGTGAAGATCCCGGCGGCCATCTTGGTAAAGGAAGAAAGAAGTCGCCGCAGCGCGGGGATTCGGGTAAGCAATAAACTTTTTTTTTTTTTTCTTAACCCATCCCTTGGGTTTGTCTCACGCCGAACAGGGGGGGGGGGGGGGGGGGCTATTGAATTAAAAAAAAAACCGTTTCTGCGTGAGACAACCCCTTTAAGCAATTTTTTTTTTACTGTAGCTGATTTGTTTTATTATAAATACATTGCAACTCTTTATTACTGTCATTTGAACCACATAGAAAAAAAAATAAATTTATTTGTCGTCTGTTTCATCAGAATTAGGGCTTGTTCAGACCTCATTATGGCTTCCTGCTTTCCGTTTAAAATCTCCAAAACACGACACCTGAATGGATCCTATCTTGGACAGCTGAAATGGTGACCAATAGGTATCTGTTTCGGCAGGTTTTCATTCATTCCTGACATTTTGTGCTGTAAAGAATAGCGCAGTCCACCACGGTATCCTTTCTGGCATAAAATAGAAATCCTGATGGGACCCATGGATGAAGGCAATAACCAGGTCTGAGCAGACGCTAAGGCCAGCTGCACACGGCTGTGACGGGCTCCGTTGCGGAATTCCGCGGCAGAGCCCGTCACGGCGCCCCCCAGAGACCCCATACTTACCTGCGGATCCGGCGTCCTAGGTCCCGCATGACGCTTCAGTGTGACGCGCTGCAGCATCATGTGACACGCCGGCCGCGTCACATAAGACGCTCACAGCGTCATATGACGCCGTGGCGGTAGGCGGAGAAGCAGTTTCACGCTATCTTACGCTTTGCTACAGCGGAAGATAGCGTGAACGGACAGCTTACATTGACTGCAATGGAAGCCATCCGCGCATACACCCGTGGCAAATAGAGCATGCCGCGGGTGAGGTCGGGTGATTTCACGGTGCGGAATTCCGCGGTGGAATTCCGCACTGTGAGCACTGACCCCCGCACAGAAATAGAGCATGCCGCGATCTGTTTGCCATGCGATATTTCGCGCGGCCAAATCGCGGCCGTCTGCATAGGATTGCGTTTGTTAACACAATCCTATGCAGGCTTCCAGCGGCGGAAATTCCACGGGAAATCCCGCCGCGGAATTTCCGCCCGTCTGCAGGCGGCCTAGGAGGTATTTGCTTAAGGCTTTGAAAACAAGCAATCTCAATGTGTGTGATGATGACTTTGCTCCTATGATGGAGTGACTGTAAACAGCTGCATGGTTCTATCCATTGTTGGGAAGAGCATTCAATGTAAGGGCAGCTACAGACGAGAGTAAACACAAATATACTTGCCACAGCGCAACATATTTACGCAGTGAACGAGGTTGATTTGCATGCGTGTCTGTGAATAGAACTGTACTTTAAGGCATGCAGGGCCAGTTCATATGTGCTCATCACTCCCCACGATTTAAAAGGCTATTTAGCCGAATGCGGTTCATATATATTTTTTTAAATCTGAGTTTCTGGGAAGTGTTTTCTGCATGTTCTTGCGTATTGTGTGTGCACTTCCCATAGAAAACTATGGGACCTTTAGAGGTGCAAATTTGCAGGAAAATAGTTATAGTTATAATTTTTTGCTAGTGAGAGCAATGTGCATGCAAACAAAGGAAATAAGAGCAAACCCATTGAACTCAATGGGTTCTGCCGAATCCTCTGTGTTCTATCCTTTGTGTGTGCAAAAAGTCACACAAATTTGTCTGTGTGAAACCGGCCTAAATGATCACTGTCCCCGACTATTCAATTAATAGTGACGTGCAATGTTTTTCACTCCACTTTCAGGTTCTTTCTATGGGTCCTTTTCTCAGGGGTCTTAGGAAAAGGCAATTAGGGTCAGTTTCTGATTTAAGAAGATATATGTTATGTCCAAGCCTTTGTCTGGACTGGACATAGTAGTTGTTCAAAAAGGACTGGATATACACTCTATAAATAATTCAAGAATACCAGTTTTGACAGTAAGCTGAGACCAGGAGGACATGGACCTGCACCAGAAGTCCACCAACACAGGGGAATATACATCACCATCTAAAACAAGGGGTCAGAATATAAATACTATTACAGTAACTGATTAGCTGGCTGTGGACAACACTTCTCCGCTGACCAATCGGACCTCACACCATCAGATGGAGGGAAATGCCTGGTGTCCAGTGCCAAATGACAAGGTGCATGCACTAGCACCAATGTCATATGGGTTGATCAGATTTCATAATGCCCGCTCAGACCCGCTTCCATGTTGCAGCCGTTGCACCGTAATATTGATGCAGCCAGTGCACCATTGCAACATCACATGAAGAGAAACACCAAAGACTACCTTCCAATACCATTGCAATATATTTTAAAGTACCCAACTAATGCAGAAACATTTTATAGAATCTACTATTTATATTAGTCCCTCCCATTGAGGTCTGTTTCACACAACAGTTCTTCTAAAAATCAGAATGGTTTGGAGACATGTAGAAAGAGGTTCATCCATCAGCACCACTTCGTTTAGATTATTGTCATCCTATTTCATGTGTCACCTTTTTCTTTCATACTACTGGCATAATTTCAATTATATGCAATCCACTGATTTATTAAAATGCATCCACATTAAATAAAATTTTGTTTAAAAATGTGTTTAAATTTCCAAATTTCTTTCACAATCCTTTATGCAGTGATTGTTCATTGTACGGTGCTCATATATTTCAAGCAATTAACTGAATAGATTTAAGATTTTTCTAGAAATGAAATGTTTTAGGAATTTATGGACATAGGTGCTGAATAGAGATGAGCAGGCACCAAATGCTCGGGTGCTCGTTTCTCGAGTCAGACTTTCCACGATGCTCGAGAGCTCATTTCGAGTAACGAACCCCATTGAAGTCAATGGGCAACTCGAGCATTTTTGTATATGACCGATGCTCCGCATAGGTCTTCACTTGTGAAACTCTGGAAAACACCCGAAAGTCATGGAAACACCACAGAAACGGATAGGGAAGGGCAGGGGCAGCATGCATGGCTGCATCTCAGGCTCCCAGGGCCCACTATTAAGCCACAATAGCGGCAAGAGTGGGCCCCCCCTAACAATTTTTACTTCGGACAAACCCTCATTAACAAGGCACACCTTAGCTAAGCACCACACTACCTCCAACCAAGGACAATCACTGCCTGCGGGACACACCGCTGCCTCTTCTCCTGGGTTACATGCTGCCCAACCCCCCGCATGACCCAGCGTCCACAGCGCACACAAATGTTTCCCTGCGCAGCCTTGAGCTGCCCTCATGCCATACGCTCGCTTCATAGCTACACCACCCTCATGTCTATTTCTAAGTGTGTCTGCGATAAGGAGGAACCAGAGGCACACACTGCAGAGGGTTGGCAGGGCCAGGCAGCGACCCTCTTTGAAAAGGGGGCGATAGCCCACAATGCTGTTGAGAATCCTTGATAAATTGTCACGAGCTGCAAACGTGGGCATAAAGGGGACTCAGTTGCCAGCCCAGCACTTCTACACATCTCCACAATGCAGCAATACTCTGTGTGGAAAGCATGTGAGTGGGCCCTGGGTCAGGCTCGGTCCTAGCAAGCACCTTGTGTGGCCCAATGTGCCGCGAGTGACATAGCAATGGGGAATCCATGTGTCCACACACTACTCATTCTGTTTGGGTGCCGGATACCTCATTGACAACACAAGGGGAAAGCCATGTGCACTCTGCAGCCTACCCAAGTCAGTCAGTGTCTTTGTGCCAGACAGGTAAAACACCGCGATGGGAAGTCTGTGTGCACCCACAGCATAGGTGAGTCCAAGGAACCCCAAGACATGAACCATTAGGAAATCAGAGTGCTCAAACATGGCAGACTTTCACTGCGCCAAGGACATAGGCCTCTGCACAAACTCTCAGCAATTGTGGGCATAGAACAGACTCCAATGCTAGTGCAGCTGTGAACGTCTCATTAGTGCAGTATCGCTCCTCTTGTTTGGCCTAAACCAGTGCCGCGGATAACTGTGGTAACATGAGAGAAAATACATGTTGGCCTCGGCCCACAATTCATGCCCTAGTCAGTCAGTGTATTTGTGCCAGATAGGTAAAACACCGCGATGGGAAGAGTTTGTGCACCCATAGTATAGACAGACCCCTGTAACATTCCTGTAGCAAAGGTATAAGTAGACCCCAGTAACATTTCCGTAGCAGAAGTATAGGCAGATCCCAGTAACATTTCGGTAGTAGAAGTATAGGCAGAACCCAGTAACATTTCTGTAGCAGAAGTATAGGCAGACCACAGTAACATTTCTGTAGGAAAGGTATAGGCAGACCCCTGTAACATTTCTATAGCAAGAGTATAGGTAGACCCCTGTAACATTTCTGCAACAGAAGTATAGGCAGACCCCAGTAACATTTCTGTAGTAACAGTATAGACAGACCCCAGTAACATTTTGGTAGCAGAAGTATAGACAGACCCTAGTAACATTTATGTGGCAGAAGTATAGGCAGACCCCTGTAACATTTCTGTAGCACAAGTATAGGCAGACCCCTGTAACATTTTTGTAGCACAAGTATAGGCAGACCCCTGTAACATTTCTGTAGCACAAGTATAGTCAGACCCCTGTAACATTTCTGTAGCACAAGTATAGGCAGACCCCTCTAACATTTCTGTAGCAAAAGTATAGGCAGACCCCTGTAACATTTCTGTAGCACAAGTATAGGCAGAGCCCTGTAACATTGGTGTACCATGAGTGTAGGAGAAGGTCGGAAAAATTAGTCAGATAACAGCATAGGCAAAGGCCAGAAAAATTGGTGTACCAAGAGTACAAGTGTACCCCTGAAAAATTGCTTAACCACGAGGGCAGATGAAACCCAGCAACATTTTTTAAAGATACAGCTCGCTGTTGCTTAGTTAGTAACAGAGCCTGGAGGCAGCCCTGTAAAAAAATTGGTTTCTGTCAAAGTATCAATACTTTATAAACTTTGAAAAATTGTAAAAGAATAATAAGCAGAGCCTTTTGGGCCGCAGAAAAATTGGTAGTTCAGCGTGATGACATGCTGTTTTAGGAGGAGGAGTAATATTATCCAAGAGTGATTGATAAAGCTAATTCCCCCTTTTTTTCTGGTGAAAGAGAATGTTTTTTTCTCCGGTTGCAGCAAAAAGAATCTTTAGGTTCTTCTGCTCTCCGCCGAGAAGTCTGGGGAAATCCAGGCTTTGTTCATCTTTATGAGTGTAAGCATGTCGGCACTGGCAGTTGGGTTCGCTTATTCGTGATGATTCCCCCAGCTCCACTAAACACCCTCTCTGACAAGACTCTAGCGGCAGGGCAGGCCAGCACTTCCAGGGTGTACAGCGCAAGTTCGTGCCACGCGTCCAGCTTTGACACCCAATAATTGTATGGAACAGAGGCATCATGGAGGACGGTGATATGTTCGGCTATGTACTCCCTCACCATCTTTTACAGTGCTCCCTCTGACTCAGCCTTGACTGGGGAGTGGTGACCCTCCTTGGACAGTGTTCCCGTGCCTGCGCTGTACATGCTGCCTGATCCCCGTGCCTCCCCTGCTACTTGGCCCTCGGAACTGCGTCTTCTGCTGCTAGCGCTGTCAGATGGGAACTTTAGCATCAGTTTTTCCACCAGAGCCTTGTGTGGTATTGCATCACTCTTGTACCCCTATCCTCTTCGGAAATGAGAGTGGACAGGTTCTCCTTATACCATGGGTCGAGAAGAGTGTACACCCAGTAATCCGTGTTGGCCAGAATGCGTCTAACGTGAGGGTCATGGGAAAGGCAGCCTAACATGAAGTCAGCCATGTGTGCAAGGTTTCTAGTATGCAACACATCGCTGTCCTCAATAGGAGCATAACTTTCAGGACCCTCCGCCTCTTCCTCTTCAGCACATACACGCTGAACAGATGAGAGGCAAGCAGCATTGGTACCCTCTGCAGTGTGACCAGCAGTCTCTTCCCCCTCCTCCTCCTCCCCCTTCTCCTCCTCCAAAAGGCGTTGAGATATAGACATGAGGGTGGTCTGGCTATCAAGCGACATACGGTCATCCCCCATCTCCTGCTCGAACCGCATAGCGTCGGCCTTTATGCTTAGCAGCGAACTTCTCAGCAGGCAAAGCAGGGGGATGGTAATGCTAATGATTGCCACATCGCCGCTCACCATTTGGGTAGACTCCTTAAAGTTTCTGAGGACCTGGCAGATGTCTGCCATCCATGCCCACTCCTCAGTTAAGAATTGCGGAGGCTGACTACAACTCCGCCGCCCATGTTGCAGCTGGTATTCCACTATTGTTCTACACTCCTCGTACAGCCTGGCCAACATGTGCAGCGTAGAATTCCAGCGTGTGGGCACGTCGCACAGCAGTCAGTGCTCTGGCAGCTGAATCCGATGTTGCAGGGTTCTCAGGGTGGCAGCGTCCGTGTTGGACTTGCGGAAATGTGCGCAGACGCGGCGCACCTTGTCGAGCAGGTCAGACAAGTGGCGGTAGTTTTTCAGAAACTGCTGAACCACCAGATTAAAGATGTGGGCCAGGCATGGCACGTGTGTGAGGCTGCCGAGCTGCAGAGCCGCCACTAGGTTACGGCCGTTGTCACACACGACCATGCCCGGTTGGAGGCTCAGCGGCGAAAGCCAAAGGTCGGTCTGCTCCATGCTCCATTAGGCCCTTCAACAGCTCGGTGGCCATGTGGCTCTTATCACCTAAGCTAATTAGTTTCAGCACGGCTTGCTGATGCTTGCCCACCACTGTGCTGTCGCACCGCGCACTACCGACTGCTGAGACGTGCTCAGATTTCGTAATTGAGGAGGAGGAGGGGGAGGGGTTGGAGGAGGTGGCATGAAACGCTGCAGATACCGGCACCGAGGTAGGACCCGCTTTTTTGGGTTTGGGTAGCTGAATCCGATGTTGCAGGGTTCTCAGGGTGGCAGCGTCCGTGTTGGACTTGCGGAAATGTGCGCAGACGCGGCGCACCTTGTCGAGCAGGTCAGACAAGTGGCGGTAGTTTTTCAGAAACTGCTGAACCACCAGATTAAAGATGTGGGCCAGGCATGGCACGTGTGTGAGGCTGCTGAGCTGCAGAGCCGCCACTAGGTTACGGCCGTTGTCACACACGACCATGCCCGGTTGGAGGCTCAGCGGCGAAAGCCAAAGGTCGGTCTGCTCCATTAGGCCCTTCAACAGCTCGGTGGCCATGTGGCTCTTATCACCTAAGCTAATTAGTTTCAGCACGGCTTGCTGATGCTTGCCCACCACTGTGCTGTCGCACCGCGCACTACCGACTGCTGAGACGTGCTCAGATTTCGTAATTGAGGAGGAGGAGGGGGAGGGGTTGGAGGAGGTGGCATGAAACGCTGCAGATACCGGCACCGAGGTAGGACCCGCTATTTTGGGTTTGGGTAGGACGTGAATGGTGCCAGGCACTGACTCAGTCCCAGCCTCCACCAAGTTCACTGAATGTGCTGTCAGGGAGATATAGTGGCCCTGCCCACAAGTACTTGTCCACGTGTCCGTAGTTAAGTGGACCTTCCCAGTAATTGCGTTGGTGAGGGCACGATTGATGTTGCGGGAGACGTGCTGGTGTAGAGCGGGGACGGCACACCACGAAAAATAGTGGCGACTGGAGACTGAGAAGCGCGGGAACGGCGCTGCCATCATCTTTTTCAAAGCCTCGTGTTTTTGAGAGACGGTGGAGATTAGGGTGTGGGTGCAGGCCGGGAGTCGCTTGTGCCTGTGTACTGGGAGGGGGATTGGATCTGTGTGCCAGGTTGTGGCACAGGGGAAGAGGCAGTGATGTGACCCGGAGGCGGTGAATATCCTTCGTCCCACCTTGTGGGGTGCTTGGCCATCATATGCCTGTGCATGCTGGTGGTGGTCAGGGTGGTAGTGGTGGCTCCCCGGCTGATCTTGGTGCGACACAGGTTGCACACCCCAGTTCATCGGTCGTCCGTGCTCTCACTAAAAAACAACTACACCTTTGAACACCTAGCCTTCTGCACGGAGGCTTGCCGAGAAGGGGTGCTTTGGAAACAGTTGGGGGATACTTCGCTCTGGCCCTGCCTCTACCCCTAGCCATTCCAATGCGTCTTCCAACCTGTCCTGCTGCTGCATTTTCCTCCCCCTCTGAAGCCCTGTCCTCAGTAGGCTTAGCAAACCAGGTGGGGTCAGTCACCTCATCGTCCAGCAAATCTTCCTCCGAATCCTCTGTGCACGCCTCCCTTGGACTTACTGCCCTAACTACTACTTCACTGACAGACAACTGTGTCTCATTATCCTCATCCACAAAAAGCTCTTGAGACAGTTTCCTCATCACCCAGACTCTGGGAACTTTCCAAAGGTTGGGTATCGGTCATGACAAACTCCTCAGGTGAGAGTGGAACCATTTTTTCCCCCCTCAGGGCAGGGACCCGAGAACAGTTCCTGGGAGTCTGCCTGCCCAGAATACGTCATTTTCATGGAGTGAGGAGGCTGGGAGGAAGCAGGAGCAGCCATAGGATTCAGAGTTGGAGTCCCTAGCCCGGGAGTGGTGGACTGCGTAGAAGACTGGGTGGTCGATACATTGCTGGACGTGTTTTCTGCCATCCATGACAGCACCTGCTCGCACTGCTCTGTTTGTAATAAAGGTCTACCACGCGAACCCTCAAATTGTGATATAAAGCTGGAGAGGCCAGAAAGTTGCCTCTCTCCTAATCCCTCAGCAGTTGGCTATGATTCACTACGCCCAGGATCTCGGCCTGTGCCCACACCCTCACTTAGACGCCCGCGTCCACGTCCTCAACCTTTACCCCTACTCCTCATCATGGCTGATTAAGAATAGAGCAGGGCCGAAATAAATTACCCCACTGTACAGCACTGAAAAATGATGAATATAATTGCTGTTTTTCTTTTGTTTGATAAAAAACTGTGTTCTGACAACAAGAACAATTTGTTAAACCAATGAGAATGTATAATTTAAATGAATCATTAATGTTCTAAGACACGAAAATTGCCTCTGAACCATGCAGTACAATAAAAAGATAACGATTAAAAAGAAGCATTAATTCTGTTCTGCTTGACATTCCTGGAAGGAAGGATGTAGTATGTTGAACGTGTTTACATCAGAGGGAGTCAAGCTCGAGGGCGTAGGAGGGTGGAAATCCCCTGCTTTCCACCCGAGGTATGGAATGTCCATAATTTGGTCATCGATTGGCACAGAGAACCAACAATTCTGTAGAAGGTTGGCATAACAAATTCCAAAAGTTGATGGTGGTGCACCACTAATCCCTTTATTCAACGATGCCCTGAAGAAGGAAATGAGGCAGAACAAACAATATATAATGTGCTACCTTGGAGGTCAAAGAAACATCAAGGCTTCTGTGGATATATGACATGTACACAACGAAGAACATATTTTCTCTCTAGTACAGCAATATCCTCAGTACAAAGCTGAAAACAGACTCAACATGTACCTGCGGTCGATCGCTTATCATTTTAAGATGAACTCAGCTGAGAAAGTCAATGAGGAAGACTAAATTCTCTCATTTGCTCTGCTTGTCTTTGATAATAGTGACCTCGTACAAAGTAAAAAAAAGTTGAAAAAGTTTCAAAAAAGTTGAAAAAGTGTGCAGTTCCATCTCCCCTGACCGAAAGGAATGGTGATGTGAGATGGAATGTTTCCCGATGTACCCCCCTGTTTTTTCCTGCTGACATGTTCCTCCAGACCTCTCACTGACCCCCCAGGCAAAATGGCGGATGCATGCCCTTGTGCAGTAGCAGGGAGAAGATACAGGAGGCTGCGGTTTGCAGTCTTAGGACATGAGATTGCTATTATCAGCGATAATAGCGATCTCGTGCAAAGAGTAAAAAAAGTTTCAAAAGTGAAAAGTTTCATCTCCCCCTCACTGATTGGATTGGAGAATCCCCCCCCCCCCCCCCCCAATGTCCCCCACTGCTAGTGTGTGTCAGAATTTGTGGAGTTATTCTATGTTAAATTGATGCATGCCAGATTTCTAAAATTTGACATGGTAATTAAGGCACAAACAGATTTGGTCACTAAGGGTGGGTGCAAACAGGCCTAGGATGAAACAGATGGCTCAGAATCACTTTTGCGTTTCCAATGCTGAGTGGATAAAATATAGGTTGGACACTGTGATAAATAGGACAAATTGAGATTGGACGAATTGTCTGCCCTGACGAGTTTTTCCTCGGACAAACTTATGAAAGGACAAAGAAATCTGGGAAATAATGTCTACCTGGACGAGTTTTTCCTTGGACAACCTTCAAACCAACATAATAGATTCAGAACAATAGAAAGCATAGTAACTCTCTCTGGCCTGGTGGGAGGCTGGGCATGACCGATTCCCTGCGACCCAAAGTTAACAAATACAAAGAAGAAGAGGACGTAAGTCCTGGTAGGAAACACGACCTGCATAATTGTGGAGAAGAAAAGTTCACCTGAAAAGAGGGATTTCTTCTTATATTGTGATATAGAGACTGTTAGGCCATCAGCCATTTTGCTCTGTGTGTCCGGTCTTAGACCCATATTCAGCATTCAATTTTTTTATCCACTGTATAATCCCATCCTTGCCTTGAATAGCTGGAATGCCGTTATATTCACATTTAAAAACTGACATTGTCTCACCTTCCCTTTGATGTAAATAATCCCCCTTTTCTTTCTTCTCCCACCTGTATTTGTTTGGGTAGTATTAGCATGAAGATACTGAGTTGTATGCCCATGCATGTGTTAATGAAGTCTTAGAAATATCATTCATCCAGCAGAGGGCTTCTTGCAGACACACCAGAGCAGAAAATTCAGATTAGGGAAAATCTTTAAATAATAATTATTAGTTGTGTGAGGGTCCTAGCCCAATATGAAATATATTTTCAGAATCAGGTAGTCCAGCTGAATAAAATGCACCCACACGCCTGGGTATAATTCACGTGTCATGCTTGATATCAATGAAAGATAGGGCAGATCCTAGCTTTTCCTGGCTGTATAAATCACGTCCGGGAAAAGAGCTAATGAAAACGAAAGCACTGAAATCCATAGAGTAGTGGTTTGGTTTTGTCCTATTATAGGGCTGCGATTATGACGACCGTATAAGGGGACAAAAGTATGTTCATGTGAAACTAGCCTAATGGCAGAAACTGACATCATATGTATGCAGGAAAGGCATAACGACAGGAGAATGTTGTGGAAAATAGCGCTTTCACCCCAAAAACATACATAACAAAATTCCATAGATTCGCCTTTACTTACTGTTTAATAATTAAAATGATAGGTACACACCTCTAATAAAGTCTAATGAATTACATGTGATAGAAAATGTTTGCATTCTTCAAAAGGCAAAATTGTTTAGCATGTTCATTTCCTTCTGATAACTGGGTTTTTGAGAGAATTTTTGAAGAAGAGCATTCCCTAATACAACAAAAAAGAAAAAAATATAAGCTCATGTAGTACTTTAAAAGTAAACTTCTTTTTCTGTTCAACTAAAAGAGACTCTACCCTACTTGTAGCCCTGTAAGTTTAAGCTTGGACGATAAAAGTAGGTGGACGCTGAGTCTAGAAATGTAAGTTTTTTTATATTTACCTTCCTTTTCATCCGCCCCTATGTGAGCATTAGAAGTCGCTGCTGCAATGCATTGAGCAGCACTGCTAAGTAGTCCATGCATTAGAAAAATAGAACGGGAGGACTACTTAACAATGCCTCTCAATGCATTGAGTGTCCGCCTCCAGCAGTGACACTGAGGGAACGACGTGGAGGTAAGTATGAGACTTACATCCCTGGACTAAGCGCTTACCTACTTTTAGTCCATAAATATAGATGAGCGAGTATACTCGCTAAAGGCAATTGCTCGAGCGAGCATTGCCTTTAGCGAGTATCTCCCCCGCTTGAGACTGCAGGTTCGGATGCCGGCAGCGCGCACGGAGCTGCGGGGGAGAGCGGGGCGGAACGGAGGGGAGATCTCTCTCTCCCACTCTCCCCCCTGCTCCCTCCTGCTGACAGCAGCCGGCACCCGAACCTTCTGTCTCGAGCGGGGGAAATACCTGTAAAGGCAATGCTCGCTCGAGCAATTGCCTTTAGCGAGTATACTCGCCCATCTCTATCCATAAACTCAGCTAATCAGCTAATAGGACTTAATGCAGATGACAAAATCTCTTTAAAAGAGCCACCATTTAGCACAGCAATAAACTAGTGGCAGATCCATAAAAAGAATATTCTTGTTTCATAAGCATAAAATCACATTTACAGAAGGTAGCATATAAGGCTGTGTCTTTATTATTTCACCATTTGCCGACTGACTCGCTGCTAGCCAGTGCACCAAGGGATCCTCTGCTGTGATGCTTTGAAATATCATAAATAACCGGCAGAGGAGAGCGGTAAATATCTTTACTGAAAACTGTTTAGTACAGTAAATAAATCGTAGCGCTAGAATCATGAGCTACAGCTGTTTCCAAAACATATTTATACAACACTCTTATTAAACGCATATCTGAATAATTTAATTTCTTACTACACAGCAACCAATCACAGTGCTCCTCTGCGGCTACTTCAGATATATTTAGGCAGGCCACAGTGAGAAGCGTTGAGTCAACACAATAGACATAACTTCATTTAATTGCAGATAGAGAGAGACAGACGTCCCACTGTGTTGAACAGTCTTTAAAACAAAGGGACCTACATCTCACTATCATTAGAGAAAGGCACACCCCTCGATGTTTGTGATGATCTTATACAGAGGCAAAATCATCTCTCTAACAGTAGATTACACCATGCTATTCTGAAGGAAACAAAACCACTATTCAGTCAGACAACCTTTTTTGTTTGCACACCCATGAGGACTGCAGGAATGAAGGAATCCCCTGCCACAGCTGTGACAGCTGTGGCAGAGGACCGTGATATTCCTCCATTACCTTCAATGGGTCTGGAGCTGTCGGGGCTCCTGCACGTCTTGTCATTGGCTCCCCAGCACTCTTCTGCAGCTTCTTTTCCTGCTGGGGATTTAAAAATCCCCGCCTCTTGAAAGGGCTGTGTCTGATTGCCTGAGCGCTCAGCCAATCGCAGGCAGCAATCAGCCATTCATTGAACAGCTGAGCACTGCCTCTGATTGGCTGAGTGCTCAGCCAATCAGACCAGCACTTTAAAGAGGCAGGGAATTTTAAATCCCCTGCCAAAAGAAAGTGCAAGAGAGAAGATGCACTGGAGTCCAGACAGCGCTGTTAGGAAAGTAATGTTTTTTTTCTACACCTAGGGGTGATTTTCAGGGAAGGGCTAATATTTAAAACCCTTAACTGATATCAATGCTGGGGTTGCCTGCGTCCCATTGCCTTCAATGGGGCGGCAGCAGCGCTGGCCCCATTGAAAGCAATGGGGGAACATCACGATCCTCTGCAACAGCTGAGGGGAGTCCCATCATCACTGAACATTGTGACAGTGCTTCACTATGCGCAGCATGGACCTTGCCAGTGCATGCACGTCCTATCTTTTGCAGGTGCAAAGATTTTGCACCAGCAAAAAACGGACATGTGAACACTGCATAGGAAACCAATGGTTCTATCAGGCATGCTCTTTTTTGTGCACATGGGTGCGCGCAAAACAACGCTCATCTGACTTTGCCCTTATGATGATCTGCTCACCTCCAAAGCAACTGAGTTTAATGTATCAAACTCTGAAATGCCATCATTTTTATTTTTGCTTGGTCAGCTTTATGTTGCATGTTAATGGGTAAGCTCTAAAAGTAACCTTTATCTCTTCATCCCAGATGGGAAAACAAACAATTTTGCATATAATGAAACTCTATAACACAAGTAAAAAGGTGAACACAACTACTCTACATTAAATTCCATTTCAATGCAGACAGAGTCGCAGCACAGCTGAGACATGCAAGACTAAAACTTTTGGGCTTCTAAGGCCTCATGTCAATGGGGAAATTCAGGCCCGCTACGGATTCTCCATGGAGAATCCGCAGCGGGTCCCTCCTGCCCCGCGGACATGAGCTCTGAAAATAGCATTTACTCACCTCTCGCACGCTCCAGATCTTCCCTTCATCGCGGCTTCATCTTCTCTCCGTCGCGGCCGGATCTTCTTTCTTCGGCCCGGCAGATGTGCACGGCACGTGGGTTGCGTGCTGTGCGCATGCGCCGGCCTGAAGAAAAAAGATCCGGCCGCGACGGAGAGAAGATGAAGCCGCAAAGAAGGGAAGATCCGGAGCAGGTGAGTATATTCTGATTTTGGTCTCCCGTGGATCCGGACGGCTTCCATAGGCTTCAATAGAAGCCTGCGGGAGCTGTCCCCGCAGGAGACCCGCACCTAAATGGAGCATGGTCTAGATTTTTTCATGCTCCATTTAAAAAAAAATCACTTTTATTGACCATCCGCGGGTATTTATCTACCCACGGGTGGTCAATGCATCCCTATGGGATGCGGATCCGCATGCAGGTGATCTGCTGCGGATTTTAAATAATCTTTTGCCCGTAGACATGAGGCCTAAAACTTGCCCTACTGCATCGCGTGTGTCTGATGTGCATTCACAGAAATGGAAAATTAGGAACTGATTTTGCATATTCAGATAGACAGTAAGTTTGGTGAAAGTCATATTTTCCCCTGAACCATAGGTAGTCTCTCAGGGTCAAGATGAAAAACTAACCAAGCATATGGAAAACTGCAAGCTTCAGAAATTGATTGAGATGCAGAAATAAACCAAAATGACTAGAGATGAGATCCATGTCTTTAGGAAAATGATCAACTCATAGTTGTAGTTTGTTATCTTCACACAATAAAAAACTGACTGGATAGTGGTAATCCTAAGGTTGGTGTGGTTCAGTAACATTGTGCTCACTAAAGCTGATGAATCAAAACTAGGTTTTGCAAAAAGCCGTGGATAAACTGAAACATAAAATTGACTACCATCATATGAAAAAGTAACAAACATCTGGAAGTCTTCAGGTAGCGCATGAACATATCATAAGTTTGCATCACATAGATGTTTGGTCTACAGAGAGGTCAGACTGCATAGTCCAGCTCCAAGCTCTGTACACTTCCCAGGCTGTTTGTGTTATTTTATAGTGTTCTTACTCTTATTACATATTAAAATCCAGTTTAAAGGAAACAATGATTAAGGTTGAAGATAGAAGGAAGTCAGTTAGTTCAGTTAAAAGAACTGTGAAGCAACTAGTGACTGGTAAAGGAATGCTGAGGACTGAACAATTTGTAAAGAGAAGGTTCCAAGGAAAGAGAATTTGTGGGAATCTATAGCAGGGCAAAAAGGGGAACGTCTGTTCTTGCATGGTGCCAGGTCTGAAGACGGTCATCTCAACTTTTAAGGGAGTCATAATTGTCATGGTGTCCTGGAAGATAGAGGGTCTTTAGATCAAAATACACTTAGTTAGTATGGAAAACTTAATTTCATGAGAAGCTGGAGAATTTGTCATGTAAAGTTTCCATTAAAGTATAAAAGGCGCAGCCAGAGTTGGACCATTAATGGCCAATATCACAAGTAGCGGAGATGACCTTTCGGTGCGGATCTTGCCATTTTTTTGCATATGGTTCAGTTTTAGTAGCTAAGAGCAATCATTAAATCATATATTGCAGTCAACATGAAGTTCAACATATACTACAAGGGTTTATCAAAATAATGGGAACATCTGGATGTTTTATGAGATTTTCATTAGGACCACTTGGGGCAATTAATACAGACTGAATTTAGTTTGGAATTGACTCATACAATCTCTTGCTTGTTTCTAAGCTGGATCAGCGTGGCTCAATGATATTATGTGAATATGATCTTCATGCTCCTAAAACCACGTCTGGATGTAGCAAGCTGCACGAATAGGAGAATAATCCTCCTGGAAAATTGCATCTTCATCAGGAAGCATTGTCTGCACTGGAGCAGTCAAAATAGTATAGTTCTTTGTAGTCAATCCTCCATTTTATGGTGATGATAGGTCCTGCAGAAAACCATGAGATGTCTGCCCAAACTATAATAGAACTGTCCTGATGGAAGAGTGGGAAGCAGCCAGCTGGGATGATAAGCTTCCTTTGACATTCATCACACATATGTCCTATGGTGAAAAATAACATAAAGGAGTATCCCAATTTTCAATTCATCAGTTGACCGTGATTTGTGCTTGTGGCACCATTGTGGTTTTCTTCAGCCATGAAAATTCAGTTTGTGGAGTCCTCTTCTCTCTGTAATGGTGAGACAAGATGTTGATAATGAAAATTGAGCTTGGCAGTCACTCTGGTTACAGTTGTCATCCTATTACAGGGCACATCCGCTTCAACAAACTTTTGTCTCTGTCACTGAGTTTACACTTTCGGCCACTGTTGCGTTTAGCAGATACTGTTTTGCTTTCCAGAGTGTATACTGTCATGATGTTTCATACAATTCCTTTGGATACACTGGTGGTTTTGCTGTCAAATGCTTCAACTAGATTTGCCCAAGCAATCTTCCTTGAAAGTCAGTAAGGTCGGACATCTCACACAATCCGTAACACAAAATGCCATATGCAGATGAACTACTGCTGTTTTACTGTTGATTTGCAGATACATTACACATTAAGACCAAGCAGGGGGCATGTTCCAGGTGTATATTATTAGTGCTTGTATTACCAAAAGCATTGTCAATGCCAGGTGTTTCCATTATTTTTAATAAACCCCTATATAGACTATATTATATTAGCTGGCTTTGTTGATGAGGGAGAAGGTTTCTGAATATGTAGACATTCTACAGACAGGGGATGGACAACTGAAGGTGAGGAAGATGATAATTTACCCCAATAGGATATATTACCAGTTTTATGTTGATTTACTGATTTAATAATTAGGTCGCACACTGCTTTGGAAGTAACCTTCCTGTTCGGTTTAACTTGCAGCAAAACTGACTTAGAAATGTCTCCTTCAGTTTTGTGTTGCTGAAGATGATGTACAGTGAATGCAGAAATGGTGGACTACATGTTATTATGAACATGGGCACCTTCAAAGTCTCGACAACATTGTGTATGGGAGATAATAGTAGAGTCATACATGCAAAGTATACAATGTGCAAGACTAAAAACAAGCCCATACTTTTTACAGCAGAAAAGTGAACTTCTAAATTTGGGCCTCTTAAACCTGCCCCACTGCATCTCATGTGCCTGATGTGCATCCGCAGGGACTGAATTAACAAGAAGATTGCCACACAAAAAATTAGGAAAGGGGGGAGGGAGCTTGCAAAGACCAACATGGAGAGAGTTTGTTCATCTTTATAGACCATAACATCGGTGAAGTTCACGTTTTCCCCTAAATCAAGATAAACAACTAACCGACCAGCTGGAAGACTAAAAGCTACAGAAATGATCAGAGATGCAAGAATGAACCAATGGACCAGAGAGGAGATCCGGGTCTTCAGGAAGAGGAACAATGTATGGTTGAAATTTGCGATCTTCAGACAATAAAAAACACACAAGATGGTAGTAAGCCAAAGGTTGGTGTGATTCAGAAACACTATGCCCACCAACAGCAATGCACAAGGAACAAGGTATTGAAATAACCAATTGAAAAACATATATATAAATGCGAATAACAACATATTGAATAGGAAAAAAAATCTGGAAGTCGCCAGGCAGCTCAGGATCTTATCACAGGTTGGCATAGTTTTCAATGTTCTCCAGTTCTGGAAATTAGTAGCCACAATGAAGACATTTAATATGATGCCTGCAGCACACTCAACAAGAAGTAGAGCTAAGATGATACACCACAGGTAAAATTCCATCATCACAAGGCTGGGTCTTCTCTTTAGATGTTTGATATAGAGAGATCTGACTATGTAGTCCGGCTCCGGGCTCTGTGCTCTTCTTGGGTCATTCAGGTTGTTTATAGTGTTCTTACTTCTACTACATATGAAAATCTAACCAATATGTTCTATTTTATGCAAATACTTCTTGGCTTCCGTTGATCGCCTGTCCTATCTGTACACCATAAAATATGCTGTCACTATGTCCTTGTGGTTTACAGAAAACAATGATTAAGCTTGAAGCTAGGAGGAGATAACATATTGCAGATAACAAAAAAAAAGAAACTGAAGAACATTATAGTAACAGAAACAGTTTACATTATACTGTAGATTTATCCTTTACTGACTCAGGCTAACTAAATTCTGAGATTAGTAGTTTATGCACAATGGGCAAACAGTAATAGTTTGTTCTTAGTATGAAACAGGTATGACAGTAACACACAGTAATGACAATGTGTTGTTTTTTTTTTACCAAAGTAGTAACACTCTGCCACTTGTGGATTGGCGATGCATAAAAGTGTAAAAAAAAGGAAATACAAGTTAAAAATTTAGCTCCCCTCATAGATCGGATCCATGAGGGGAGCTGAAAGCGCTTACGTCCCCTTTAGCACATGCACGCCCGTATGAGGTATGACACAGAAGGCCCAGGAAAGTTAAAATCTCTCTGGCTTCTGGCTACCATGTGTAGCTGAGAACTGAGAGATATCAGCCTGTATGCGGTTCACGGTCACATGATCGCCGATCATGTAAAGTAAAAAAAAAGTGTAAAAAAAAAAAGAAAAGAAAAGTTTAAAAAGTTTAAGTTTCATCTCCCCTCTTGGATAATATCCATGAGGGAAGATGAAATTACGTATCTAAGGCCCCCGTATTTATCCACTGACCTTACCACAGCTCCTGCGCATGTGCCCGACACCAAAATGGCAGGCGCATGTGCAAAAGTCACAGATTGCTAATTTAAAATCTCCCTGTTCCTGGCTACTAAACGTAGCCGAGAGCCTGGAGATCTCACGGGGGTCCACAGTACATGGTTCTTGGTCATGCGATCATCGTTATCCATTGTATAACGTAAAAGGAAAAAAAAATTAAGTTTCACCTCCCTTCACGGATTAGAACCATGATCCTAACCGGAGTCTTTATCAGCAGACCTTTTCCCCGTTTCAGCTCATGCGCCCGTCGCCAAAGTGGCGGATGCAGGCGCAGAAGCTGGGGAGATCTGGGGAAATTTAAAATCTCTTTGCTCCTGGCTACTAAAGTTAGCCAAGAGCATGGAGCAGTGACCAAGAATGGCAGTGAGCGGTCTCCGGTCACGTGATCGCCATTATGCAATAGATAATAGCAATCACATAAATGTTAAAAACAGTTGATGTGTAATGCTCCTTTTGGTTTGGGCCCATTGTGCATAAGGTTAGGCCACAAGGGGTATGTCTCTGAACACAGGACAAACAGTGGGTTCCATTTTAGGGTGAAAATCTTCATTTTCATGTGTACTATAGAAGAAAACTGTCCTTAAAATGATATATTTGCAAAAATTTAATATTTAATGTTTTCTCTTCTAAATTGCATTAACTCCTGAAAAGAAACTGTGGGGTCAAAATACTCATGACCCCCCTCAGTGAATATATTAAGGGGTGTGGTTTTTAAAATAGGGTCATTTGTGTAGGCATTTATTATTCTGACTTCTATGAGCCTTTGCAATCTTGGCTTGATGTAGAAAAACAAAATGTACCTCAAAATGTTAATAATTAATATTAAATTTGTATGTCTCCTAAATAGTTAAAAAAAGAAAGTTTTTCAAATGTGCATCCAGAATAAAGTAAACAGATGAAAATATATATCCTATCATAAATTTGTACAGTATGTTTGCACATATTTGAGATATTGCAGTTAAAATGTGAACAAATGACATTTTTTTTTTAAATTATCCCAATATTGGCACTTTTAATAATTATACACAAATTCTATTGGTGTACTTTTACCACCTAAATGAAATACAATATGTGGCAAAAGAACAATGTCAGAATCACCTGGATATGCAAAACCTTTACGGAGTTATCATGTTCAAGTGACACATGTCAGATTTCCAAAATTTGCCTTGGTCATTAAGGCGCAAACAGGCTTGGTCACTAAGGGGTTAAGGTGTTTTCTCTAATGATTTTAGAACAGCTATTCATCATGTAAGGAATAGACTGGAAAACATTTTTGACAGTTGATTGGGTTTGTGTTTTTTATTTTTTTCCTTTTTTTTCTTCAATTCCCAGCCTAATGTTAGCTTGCAGGATTGCTGCATTCCAATAGGTGGCGCTGCAGAGGCGTTGTTTCCATCTCCCTTATTTGTTATTCTTTCAGCATAGTCCTCTCCCAACCCCACAATCCCTCCCTTCCCAAACCAGGCAGCAGCAATCATCTCATACTTGAATTACCCAACCAATTCCCATGTCCATTCATGCACCCTGAATGCAAAAATGATGGATTATGAATGGTTATAGAAAGGAGCCCCTTCTAAGTGCTGATAATATTGTCTGCAGCCTGGGACTTATTAAGGTTACAATAGGCCCTGTATAAAGATTGTGGACACCCACCATGATAAATTTTTTTAATGATCTCACACACTATATATATATATATATATATATATATATATATATATATATATATATATATATATATATATATATATATATATATATATATATATATATATATAGTACCAGAACCATGCCCACTACATAGATACAGTGCCAGAACCAAATGTACTGCATAGATTCGGTACCAGAACCAAGCTCACTGCATAGATACAGTGCCAGAACCAAATGTACTGCATAGATTCGGTACCAGAACCAAGCTTACTGCATAGATGCAATACTAGAAACAAGCTTACTACATAGATATGGTACCAAAATTGAGCTTATGTTTGTATCTGTCAAATAAACACTATATCTACCACCAGTGTAAAAAACAACAATAGAAAAAATGAGTCCATCAAGTACAGCATATAGTAGACATACAGAGGGAGATTTTTGAAGCTGTCTAAAATAAAATCAGTTTTTACTGCCCATAGCAACCAATCACGGAGCAGCTTTCATTTTCCAAGAGCAGTACATAAAATGAAAGATGTGATTGGTTGCTCTAGGCAGTAAAAACAGATTTTATTTTAGACAGTTTAATAAATCCCCCCTGAAGTTCTATATATTTGTAGATGTGGTGTAAATCTAGCCAAAGTTAGATTGTGTTCACACTTGCACTATTATTTCTGTCATCGAGGTTCACCATAGTAACTGAATAATGTAAAGAGCTGAAGGGTGTTACAGTGTGACATCCATAACAGGTACTGCACCAGTGTGACGTCATTACGTCTGCCCAGTCCACATTGCCATGGCTTCAGTTTTACTGTTTACCTTGTACCTCTCACTTCAAAAGGTCCCTGTGACATTGTTGGTTGGAAATACCTCACTGGGGCCTTCCTCTGCACTTTGCTGTAACATCTCCTTTGATGTTTGGTTTGTGAGTCTAGCTCTATGTTGGGTCAGATGGCTGTAGTCTGCTTTTTGGTGTTTGAGTCTAGACTCTATGTTCTGTCAGTGCTTGCCTGAATCCAGTTTGGAATTTATGCTTGGTGCTAATTGTGCTCCTATAGCCGTTGATGTGTGGAAACCTGATTCCATAGGTGTATGGATACCTGAATCCCCTCTGTCCATAGGTGTATGGATACCTGAATCCCCTCTGTCCATAGGTGTATGGATACCAAATCTCCTCTGTCCATAGGTGTGTGGATAACTAAATCCCTTCCTTCTATAGGTGCGTGGATACCTGAACCCCCTCTGTCCATAGGATTGTGAACACCTGAATCCCTCCCTTCCATAGGTGTGTGGACACCTGAATCCCTTCCTTCCATAGGTGTGTGGACACCTGAATCCCTTCCTTCCATGGGTGTATGGACTCCTGAATACCTTCCTTCAATAGGTGTGTGGATGCCTGAATCTTCTCCATCTATAGGTGTGTAGATACCTGAATCCCTTCCTTCCATGGGTGTGTAGATGCCTGAATCCTCTCCATCCATAGGTGTGTGGATGCCTAAATCCCCTCTGTCTATGTATTTCTTATGCGTGTAATTCAGAGAGTTGAAATCCCACAGATTTGCATTGAGGGGAATCAGACGTGTTTTTTTATGCTCGCAATTATTGATGGGGGGTCCTGAACACCCCCCGCCATGATATGAACATGGAGTGTCGTTCAATTACAATGGCAGACGGGATAAATTAATAAAGTTCATATAATGCTGCCTGTTAAAATGCAGCATAATGAAATACTGTGATATGAGTGATCAAATGATTGCAAATTCAAGTCCATTATGGGGACTAAAAAAAAGTAAACTTAAAGTAGTTGTCCCGCAACAGCAAGTGCAGTTATGCACTTCTGTATGGCCATATTAATGCACTTTGTATTATACATCGTGCATTAAATATTGGCCATACAGAAGTTATATACTTACCCCCTCCCGGTGTTGGCATCCCCGTCTCCATGGCGACGACCAAACTTCTCCTCTGGTCGCCGGAACAGTCGCGCTTGTGCACAGAGGATTCTTTTCCTGGATGGTCCGGGCTCACGAGCTGTGTCCTGGCTCCTCCCTCTTCTCTGCGTCATCGCGTAGCTCTGCCTCCGTCACGTGATGCCGATCAGCCAATGAGGAGGCTGGAATCGGCAGTGGAGTGCAGACTGGAGAAGAACATCCATGGTGCACCGCGGGAGAAGACCAGCAGCGCCATCTTGGAAAGAAGAATCTTCAAAGCTGCAGAACGGGGATCCAGGTAAGGGAATTTTTTTTTTTTAAATAACAAATGGATGCAGTATTAATGTGTACTAAGTAAGGGCTTAGTCACACGGGCGTTTATTGCCGCGATTTGCGCATGCGCATGCGTCCGGCGACTTTTTAAAACCATTGCTTTGCAATGGTATCGGACACATGAGCGCTTTTTATGCGCTCGTCCGATAAATTAGAGAACAGAAATCGCAGATCGCACCTATCTGCGATCTGCGATTCCTGTTCTCTTCTCTATATGCGCTCAACGGGGCCGGCGGCAGCAGCGCCGACCCCATTGAGAACATATAGAAGACAAATCATTCTTCTCTGCCACAGCTGGAACAGCTGTGGCAGAGAAGAACGATGTTTGCCCATTGAATTCAATGGAGCGGCAATACAGCCGCTCCATTGAAAGCAATGGGCTGCCGGCGTGCGCGGGGTTAATTGTCGGGAAGGGGTTAAATATATAACCCCTTACCTGCAATGCATCCTTAAATGTGAAAAAATAAAAAAAAAGGATGTTCTCACCTGCTCCCGGCAGCTGGAGATCCCGGCGGTCGGCCTGCAGTGGGTGTGAAGGAGGTGTGACTCAGGCTTGCCCCTGATTGGCTCAGCCTGAGCCAATCAGAGGCTGAGCTCAGTCACACCCATTCATGAATTCATGAATGGGTGTGACTGAGACTTGCTTCTGATTGGCTCAGCGCTGAGCCAATCAGGGGCAAGCCTGAGTCACACCTCCTTCACACCCACTGCAGGCCGACCGCCGGGATCTCCAGCTGCCGGGAGCAGGTGAGTACATCCTTTTTTTTTATTTTTTCACATTTAAGGATGCATTGCAGGTAAGGGGTTATATATTTAACCCCTTCCCGACAATTAACCCCGCGCACGCCCGCAGCGCTTGCATTCAATGGAGTCGCTGTATTGCCGGCTCCATTGAATGCAATGCGCTGGACAGCTCCGGCCCGTTTCTAATGAAACGCGGCTAGGAGCAGATTTTCGGGCGATTTTTGGGCCGATTTTTCGGCGCCGGTCACGCGATTTGCGCATGCGCATCCGTCATGCGATGCGCAAATCGCGTGAAAAAACGCCCGTGTGACTAAGGCCTAAGGGTCTGTGCAAAAAAAAAATTTTATGTTTCGGCGCGGGACAACCCCTTTAAGTAAAAAACTATTTTTTTTTAATTATTGGAAAAAATGAAGGAAGTAAAATTTTAAAAAGCGAAACCCTTTTTTTCATCATTAAAGAAAAAAAAGCATATTTGTTGTCTCCAAATAGAAGTGCAATCTATTATTAAAGTAACACGTTATTTATGCTGCACAGTGAGCATCGGCTAAAAAAATACATATACAACACCAGAATTGCGCTTGTTTTGTCACGCAGTCTGCAAGAAAAAAGTAATTAAAAAGTCAAATGAACTTTAAAATACCAAAAAAACTATAGAACACCCCACAAAAAATGAGCCCTCACACAACTATATCAACAGAAGAATTAAAACATTAAAGAAAAAAAATTAAGAAAAGTAAAATGTCATCATTTAGTATCGTAGTAATCAGACTGACCCATAGAATAACGTTATCATGTCATTTTTGCCGCAATGTTTTTTTTCCACTTTACTCCACTTAGAAATGTTTCCACTAATTATGTGGTACATTAAATGGTACAAATGAAAAATACAACCTGTCCCAATAAAAAAACATGCTCTTGTCTCTGTATCTACGCAAACACAAAATAAAAAAAGTTATGTTTTTTAGAAAGAGAGGAGGAAAACCCCCAAATTATTAAAAAGGACAATGCCCTTAAGGGGTTAAAGGCATTGTTTCATCAAAATCTGTTTGGCATGTCCAACGTTATAAGGATACTTATTTGAGAAGGATAGCCCTAAGGATGGATTCACACGGGTGTATTTACTGTACAGGAGCGATATGCAGAGAATAGAACCCATTGATTTCAATGGCTTCATTCTCCTGTCTTTTTTATTTGCAAGAACTTTTCGCGCATTGAAAAAATGCTGCCTGCTTTACTTTTGTGCGCAACACGAAAAAATGCAACCATTGATTTCAATGGATTTAGGTGGTTTCGTTTTCACTAGCTGGATTCTCGCCCATTAATTGTATGGACATGCCCCATTTTCCCGCACGTAGTGAATAGTATGTGTGGGATAGATAGGACAGGACTATCTTCCCGTATTTTTTCAAATTCCTGGTGCGGAGTTTGATGGCCGGCGAAGGGGAAGAAATGTCCCTTGTGCATGTGCACTTATGCTCGCATAGCTGTACATACAGCTGTCTGTTTCCACCCTAATATCCACATTTTTCAGCCACTCCTGTGTGTTTTTGTTTGCGCAAATGTGCAGCGTATTGTCACGCACAAAAAATATGCACAAAATGACGTAGATTTTTATGCATATAAGTGCAGCGAACATGTAGGTTTTCTGCGTACGTCATTTCAGATATTTGATTTTATTGGACGGAGTACAACTCTGCCCCAAGATAGGTCATGGGTTTTATTCCCTGCATATTACATGCACAATATTTTGTGAGAACGTGCCCTAAATCTGTATTTATAATGACAACATAATGTTCCCTCAACATCTTCGTACAATAAAAACACACAGAATGGTAATAAACCGGAGGATGGCGTCCTTCAGTATCAGATATGCGTGCAATCCACAGAGAATAGAACCCATTGATGCCAATGGGCGGGCTCTCATAAACATTTTTTGCCGGTACAAAAATAAGACCTGCTTTATTTTCCTGTGTATTTGCACACCAAATGCCCATAGAAGTCTATGGAATGGGCACAAATTTGTGCTCAAAGCACTTGAAATGTGCAATACTCTGCGCAATTCCATCTGGACCTCATTAGGCTATATAGCCTTTTAAATCAGGTCGGGGGTGTTGCATGCGTATGTGAACAGGCCCTGTGTGCGCAAGAAGTAGAGTACAAAGTGCCAAAACACGCACAAAGTTATCTTATTCATTGCTCAAATCTGTTGTGTTGAGGCTAGCATATGTGCACGTATGTTCGTCTGGAGCCACCCTAAGGCCCGCTTCAATCGAGTGTATGCGCATTTGCCTGAAGCAGGCTTTTTTGCATGCATATCGGTGTATATTACTGTACTTTTTGCTCCCGTAAGGCATGTTCATTTACACATGAGAAATAGAGATGAGCGAGCGTAATCGGATAAGCACTACTCGCTCGAGTAATTGGCTTTATCCGAGTATCGCTGTGCTCGTCCCTGAAGATTCGGGTGTCGGCACGGAGCGGGGAGCTGCAGGGGAGAGCGGGGAGGAATGGAGGTAAGATCTTTCTCTCCCTCTCTCCCGCCCGCTCTCCCCTGCTCCCCGCTGCGACTCACCTGTCAGCCGCAGCGGCACCCGAATCTTCAGGGACAAGCACAGCGATACTCAGATAAAGCAAATTACTCGAGCGAGTAGTGCTTTTCCGAGTACGCTCGCTCATCTCTAATGAGAAACAAAGATGCATCAATTTAAATGACTAATTAGTCTAATGAGTTCCAGGTGTGTTTTTATTCCATCTGTATTACACAGCGTAGCACGCATCTCCTTGTGTATTACGCGCACATTTGCGCATCCTCTATTGATTTTCAAAAGCACATGAGAATAGAGCACGCTGCTTCTTTTGCACGGCTGACATCCTCAGGAAAAATATGTATATGTGAACCAACTGATTTAAATCAATAAGTTCTATTTTCTGCATATTGTGTGCGCAAATTCATGCACAAATACGCCCGTGTGACGGCGGCCTTAGACTAAAGCAGCAGCAGCTAAGTTTTGTAATAAGCAATGGGAAAAACAGAAATACAAAAAACAGAAAAACAAAAAATTGATGATCATCTTATGGAAAAGAAGCAAACATCTGGAAGGCTCCGGGCAGCTCAGGGTCTTATTACTGGTTTTATTACAGGCTTTTAGTGTTCTCCAGTTCTGGAAACTGATAATTACTGGAAATAAAATTCATCATCTCAAGGCTGAATCTTCTGAGATGTTTGGTGTATAGACATATGTGACTACATGGTCCGGCTCCTGGTACCGTACACTTCTACAAGGCTGTTTATTGTGTCCTTACTCCTATTACAAATTTAAATCGAACCAACATATTTAATTTCATGCAAATCCTTCTTGCCTTCTCTTGATCATACGTTTTTCTCTAGACCATAAAATACACCATCACTATGTTCTAGTTCAATTAAAGGGGATCGCTTTAACCTCCTGCATGGTTGTGCATTGACTAAAGGATTTTTGGAAGGTTGGTGACTGCCATGGTTTCTTCATAGGTAAAGGGTCTTCAGATGAAAATAATTCAGTTAATATGGAAGACTTAATTGGTTGTGTAGATTTTCTATCTTGAAGTATGAAAGGCACAACCAGAGTTGGGCTCTTGTTAGATGAAATCCCAAGTGACAGAGATAACTATCCAACGTGGATCTTGCCATTCTTGTGCCTTTGGATCAGTGTTGGTAGCTAAGAGCAATGGTAAAACATGCATTCCAGTCAATGTAATGCCTAGTGCAATTTATACTACAAGGGTTTATCAAAATAATGGAAACACCTAGATATTTCATGAGATTGTTATTAATAATGTGAAGGACCACCATTCGCAATTAATACAGCCTGAATTTTGTTTGGAATGGACTCATACAAGAGCTGAATGGTATCTAATGGCATATTACACAACTCATCATGCAATAACTGTTCAAGCCCCAGTAGAGATATTCATGCGGAATAATGTGTTCTCTCACTTGTTTCCAAAATTGACCTGAATGAATCAATGATGTTATGGTGAACATGATCTTCATGTGCCTAAAACCGCCCAATGATATAGCGAGCAGTAGGGGCATTCTCATCCTAGAAAATCACATCTGGTCAGGAAATAATGTCTGTACCATTGGTGTGGTGGGAAATAATGTAAAGGAGTATTCATCAGACTTAACCACATGTTGACTCATAAGCATACCAGGCTTTGTACTTGTGGCACCATTGAAGTCATCTTCGTGCATTTGATGGGGTAACCAATGGTTTGCGATTTGCTGCTCCAACATGAATACTCAGTTTGTTGAGTTCTGTCCTTCCTGCAAAGGCCAAGAAAGGATGCTGGCAATGATGATTGAGCTCGGTAGTTACTCTGGTTGCAATTGTCTTCCTATTAGAGTTCACACTTTTGCCACTATTGTTCTTAGCATGTTTTGCCTTCATGGGTATGCAGTCATGACTTTTGATATTGTACCTCTGGATACACCAAATAAACTTATGGTTTTGCTTCAAGTGCTCCAACTAGACAGGCACCAAAACTCTGCCCTGTCTGCAAGGTTGAACATCCCACACGATCCGCAACACAAAATGCTGTTTGCAGAACTACGGCTGCTTTACTGTTGATTAGCATAGACATTACATATTAACAACAACTGGGGATGTCCATGCTTTACCAAGAGCATTATGAATTCTAGGTGTTTCCATTATTTTTAAAAACCCTATATTTGCCATACTACATTAGATTTCTTGAAGAGGAAGAAGGTTTCTGAATATTCTCAGTAGAGATCTACAGACAAGATATAGTATGTGCAACATATGGATTTACTGATTTATTAATTAGGTCACACAGTACATTTGAAGTGACCTTCTTCTGTAGTTTAACTTATCGACACAAAAACTTTCTTAGAAATGTCTCCTTTAGTTTTGTGTTGCTGAAAATGATGTATAGTGAATGCAGAAATGGTGGACTCCATGTTATTATGGTAAAGGGGAGCTTCCAAGTGTCGAAAACATTGTCTGTGGGAGATATCAGTACACTCATACATGCAAGATACACAACTTGCAAAACTAAAAATAAGCTCATACTTTTTACAGCAGAAAAGTGAACCTCTAAGTTTGGGCTTCTAAAACCTGCCCCATTGCATCTCATGTGCCTGATGTGCATCCACAGGGACTGAATTAACAAGAAGATTGCTACACAAAAAATTAGGAAAGGAGGAAGGGAACCCCCGAGGAACAGCAGGAACCGATTTTGTTTGTTTTTAACGACCATAGTAATATTGGTGAAGTTCACGTTTTCCCCTGAATGATGAGCAATCTCTTCTACATCAAGATAAACAACTAACCAACCAGTTGGAAGACTGAAAGCTACAGAAATGATCAGAGATGCAAGAATAAGCCAATGGACTAGAGAGGAGATCCGAGTCTTCAGGAAGAGGAACAATTTATGGTTATAATTTGCAATCTTCAGACAATAAAAAACACAAAGGATGGTAGTAAGCCAGAGGTTGGTGTAGTTCAATAACATTGTGCCCACCATCACTGATGTAGTATAAACTAGGTTTTGCAACAACCAAGGGAAACAGAGCTGAAAAAAACTGAATAAGATCATAAAGAAAAAAATGAAACATCTGCAAGTCGCCAGGCAGCTCAGGATCTTATCACAGGTTTGCAAAGTTTTCCGGGTTCTCCAGTTTTGCAAATTATTAGCCACAAGGAAGACATTTACTATGATGCCCGCAGCACACTCAACAAGAAGCAGAGCTGTGATAATATAGTAGACGTAAAATGCCATTATCACAACGCCTTCTCCTTAAACGTAGAGAGAGATGTGACTATGTAGTCCGGCTCCAGGCTGTGTGCTTTTCTTAGGTCACCAAGGCTATTTATAATGTACTCTCATTACATATGACACGCTAACCAACATGTTCTATTTCATGCAAATACTTCTTGCCTTCTATTGAACACCTGTTCTATCTGTACACCATAAAATATACAGTCACTATGTCCTTGTAGTTTAAGGAAAACAGTAATAAAGCTTGAAGCCAGGAGGAGATAAAAGTATTGCAGAAAAAAAGTGCTGTTAAGAAAGTTGGAGCTACCATTTCATGGGACTTCATGGGGTTCCATAGAAGAATTCAGGTAGGGAAGAGCTCTCTTCATGTATGGTGCTAAGACTGAAAAGCTCCAATTAAACCTTTGTAGTGTTATGCATAGATTAAAAAGTTTGTGTGAGATTTGTGATTAGAGTCTCCAAAGGAAAGCATGACTATGGATAACTACTTATCTTGAAAAGGTAGACAATTGGTGGTGTAGTTATCTTTTTTAAAGTTTGGAATGCACAGCCTGAGTTGAGTTCTTGTTGGGCCAAGTCAGGAGGGACAGTGATAACCATCAAGTGTGGATCGTATCCTTTTTGTATATGGATCAGTGTGGGTTGGTAAGAGCAATTGTTAAAATATGCACTGGAGTCAACAAGAAGAAAGGAGTAGATATGTCTTCTAAGACCTTTCCTGTAAAATAATATGCCCTCTAAATTAAAATTTGTATGGCTACTGGACAATATGCCCCCTTTAGTGCTCACCTTGCTAAAATAAGAAGATAAGCAGTACTTACCTGTTCCCTGCTGCAGCCTCACCATAGTCACAATGTTTGCTATTGCAGCGTCATATTCCTGAACTCCTCGAAAAATCACGCCACTCAAAGGAATAGATCCAAATCCAAACAGTACTTAAAAGCAGAGACGAGGGTAGCAGTATATGGTGCAAATAGTAAAAATTCATCCAGCCGGATGAGCCTTTATTCCATCGTTACATCAGAGGATGCAACGTTTCGACTCCGACATGGAATCTTCTTCAAGCTATCTCATAACAGACACAGTGATACTTAAATACAAGTAGTGACCAATCATAAATAAACAATTAAAGCATCATTAGATACAGGTGTACCAGGTTAGGCCTCCTCCATAAAGTGTGCTCCCATCAAGTTCCGCCTAGTCGCGTCACATCCAGTGTACTGGGCATGCGCGAGAAGCATCAGCTCTCACGCTACTATGTATGTCTTTCAAGATGTCTGCTCATTAGCACTGTGTAACCACCCAATAGATCTGATGGTCCGTTAGGCTGTATGGACCATCAGATCTTTTGGGTGGTTATACAGTGCTAATGAGCAGATGTCTTGAATGACATACATAATATCGTGAGAGCTGATGCTTCTCGCACATGTGCAGTACACTGGAAGTGACGCGACTAGGTGGAACTCGATGGGAACACACTCTATGGAGCGTCCAGTGCAGATCTGGCATAAAATACATGAGATTAAAGTCGTGCATGCAGAACGTTTTTGGCTGATACAAATGCCAGAAAGGTGCAGGAACCGAACAGAACCCATTATACTCAATGGGATCCATTCGGCACTGATTGGATCCATTATTAGATGAATCTGTTCAACCAGGAGATTCCATTTTCCTGTTCTGTCATGGAAATCATGAGCGCAGATATGAATAGAGCCTTACTCTTATTATATATGAAAATCCAAACAACACGTTCTATTTCTTGCAAATCCTTCTTCCATTGTGAAGCGGTTTAGGGCAAAATGATTTTGTTATTAGGGAAGTCTGATTCTCACAACAGTGAAAAGTTGAAAGAGCAGAGTATACAAAGCAGGATCAGCTGCAGATTCCACTCCATACAAACCACAATGCCGGAGGGCGTAAATGTATGCCTAAAAGTGTCAAAGAGTTAAGATAGATATGACTCATACAGAACTGAGCTCCTGTTTGCCCAGGTCCCCAGAAATGGGGATAACTATCATGTGTAGATAATGCATTTTATGTGCCCATGGGTCAGTGTGGTTGGCTAAGCACAATGGTGATCTGGTTTAAATAAAAAAAAAATAATAACTGCTAATGTCGAGGGGATGCCCCATCACTGCACAGCAGAGGACAAGTGATGGGACCAGGACCCTTCATGTCACAGTATCAAGAAATGAAGGAGTAGGACAATCCATGTATGGATAAAAGGGAGACTGGGAATAGAGTGTGCTGAGACCAGAGGGGAGGAAGGAAGAGTGAAGGAAGATACAGCCCTGTGCCTGTCAAAATAGATTTAGAATATGACTATAAGAGGAACCCATGGAAACATTGCCATCATCTGTGACTCTCCGCTAAATTATAGAGTGTCCCATCTAACTTCCATGGTGGTCTTTCCTACATATGGGAGATCACATGGGCAGGAGATAGCATATACCATGTACAAATACTTACATGAGTATCTACTGCATAGTTTGAATACTTCACCAGTACATGGGTGGCAAAACACTGCACTCCGAATCATATTACTACTAGAAGAGCAGTTAGCACAGGGAAAGTTTCCCGGTTTGACTAGAGCCAAAAGAGATTGTCCGGACCCACTCACATAGGTATCCTCTCGTCTGGTGTTCACACTATCATCCTGTGTAATCTGACGTACTCAACGCTCAGTTTAAACAGCGGCCATTCAGTAGTGAATGGCCAATGTGTTATCTCAATGGAGAATTGCAGGGTAGTAAGAGAAGGGAAATCTCCTGCACTTCCCAGTCCCCCTGCTGGCCGCTCCGTGAGTGAGCCAGCTCTGCTACCCTGTTTCCCTGAAAATAAGACATCCCCTGAAAATAAGACATAGCATGATTTTCCAGAATTTTTGAGCATGCAAAATGATTTTTCAGGCTTTTTGAGGATGCTTAAAATATAAGCCCTACTCCAAAATTAGGCCCTGCTAACAGTTAATTTAAAAAGTCAATTTAAACAGTGTCCAGGCAGCTATACATGTAAAAACGTTAAACCTTTTTGAACAAAAATTAATATAAGACACTGTCTTATTTTCGGGGAAACACGGTAGCTCCTGTGCAACAGCATGGCAACGAGGAAAGGCAGGGACGAGTGTCGGACATTGTTTGCCTGACATTGGTCCCGTGTAAATGGACCTTTATTCTTCCACAGACACACCATAGGAATGACGTTTCTACTTCAAATGCAAGAGTCTTTTTTCAAATTAACCCACATTACACATAACAGGTAATTAATACAAATAATCATTTAATTAATACAGGCAATTAATCAATAAGAATCACAGTGATAAAAATATACATACCCCCTATAGGTGTTGTCATGGTAACTGCCCCGGCTCCACATGTTAGATCAGCGTGTATCTTAGTCAAACGCACATGTCCGGAATTCTCCAAATTCTCACAAGAATATTGCTGAGAGATCTAACTGGCACAATGTGGTTTGAATATTGATTACAATACGACCCCGAATTTATGAAGATCCTTGGCTGCTAACTATCTATGATTTTACATTTTAAAATTTTCATCTATTATGTGTGGTGATCAATTCATTTTTTTCTCTTTTCTACCCTGTTTCCCCGAAAATAAGACGCGTCTTATATTAATTTTTGCTCCCAAATATGCGCTACGTCTTAGGGTGCATTCACACGAACGTATATCGGCTCGGTTTTCACGCCGAGCCGATATACGTTGTCCTCGTGTGCAGAGGGGGGAGGATGGAAGAGCCAGGGCCAGGAACTGTGCTCCCGCCCCCTCTTTGCCTCCTCTCCGCCCCTCTGCACTATTTGCAATGAGAGGAGGCAGGACGGGGGCGTGGCTATGGTCCGGGAATTAGCCCCGCCCCTGCCCCGCCTCTCCCCATTGCAAATAGTGCAGAGGGGCAGAAAGGAGGCAGAGAGGGGGCGGGAGCACAGTTCCTTGCCCTGGCTCTTCCATCCTCCCCCCTCTGCACACGAGGACAACGTATATCGGCTTGGCGTGAAAACCGAGCCGATATACGTTCGTGTGAATGCACCCTTATTTTCAGGGGGTGTCTTATTTCGCCGCGGCAAATCCGTCTGTGGCCGCTAATCCCTCAATTGGCCAGCTTTGTGGACGAAATTTCTCAGAAATCTCGTCCACATGGGACAGCAAATCTGTCACGGCAAAGCTGGGAGAAGCCGATGTTGTGGTGCGGATTCACCGGCCACAGAAACAGAAAAGCGTGCAGCCAGGTCGCTTCAAAACAAGCGGCTGAGTGCCGTGGGTTTTGAAGCAGCCCTTTCCCGGCAGAAATCTCGCTGTTTATCGCTGTGGCCAAACTGCGAGATTTCTGCTGGAAATACGCTCTGTGAGAACCCAGCCTTAAGAATCACACAGGGTGCCTGACTCACACACAGAGCCATAAAAAAATAAGGGCTGTAAAGTAACGTACCTATCTGCAGACAGAAGTTCCTGTACCACTTGTAAGCAGGGATGGTATTGCAGCTTCCGGCCACCAAGGGGAGCTCATCACAGCAGACATGTACAGCAGGAAAAGAACGTACAGTATGGACTTTTCCAGCCAGCAAGGGGAGCTCACAACAGCACATTTGTACAGCACAGCAGGGACAGGATAACAGCAGACTGTCTGCAGATCTACCTATACATCTGGAGGTAGGAGACAATGGGGATGGCAGCAGGGGACAGGCCTCTTGACTTGCCTGCACACTTTACTATGCCTTACTATCGGGGGTGCCTTATATTTGGGACTTCTGCAAATTTCAGGGGTGCCTTATTTTCAGGGGGTGCCTTATTTTTGGGGAAACACGGTAGCACTGAGTACTGTCAAGGCAAACAGACAAAAATCAGAGAGTCGTCGGAAAGCAGGGAGAGTCAAAACCAGAAGTCACGTGTGAGGTATAAGAGGGCAAAACAAGGCAGAGTCAAGAGAAAGTCCTGAGTCAAACACAAGTATATCAGGTCAAATAATGCGGGTGTAGGCAGAGCAAGTCTAAACCAAACACTGGCACTAGGGTCTGGGTCAGCCGGGTCTGTATCCAGAACTCCAACGCCCATAGGGGCAGGGTGAAGTCACATGACAACTGGAGGGGATCATAAAGCCGCCTCCTGACAATGCTGCGCACCAGCCGAGCACCACGTGGCCGACCAGCGGACAGATACACACGACGCGGGACGCGCCGCCGGCCTCTGCAACCAACTACCAGAGTGGGGGAGCCCCAGACAGCACTGCCAGACCGGGCCCCCACAGCATCCGGACAAGCACCCCGCACCAACCAGACCCTGGCGCTCCCAGTGGTAACCCCATATCTAACATATATATTTTGTATTTTTCCTATATTTTGTATTTCCACCGATAAGCTTTATTTGGATTATTCTTATGTCTTCTTTCTGTGGATTGTGGGGCAGTAATATTATTGGCTACAGGTACCTTAGGATGAGAAGTGATGAGTTGGATTAGTACTTCATTATGTAGATTAGTTTAATAAATCTTTTGAATTGCAGCTCATTTAAAAGCTGACCCGTTATCGTTGTGATGTTTGTGCACTTATACTGAGCGCCTTCAATAAAAACCTTTGTTTGACATCTTGACTCTGGAGTACAATCTAATGCAAATTGACAGAAACAATATAATATCTGTTATTGTAAGGGACCCACCTTAGTAGTGGCTACAGATACAAGAAAACCTGAACTATATGCATAGTTCCTTGATGTTCTGTAAACTACAATTCCCAGCATTCCTAGAGAGAGTGAACTGAGCATACTCAGGGGACATTTTGTTGTTGTGTGCTGTTCTAAGACGTTTTGGAGTAGTGTTCTGCAGGGTTGTGCCGAGCTCGGGCTGCTAGAGATAGAAACATTAGGACATTACACTTGTGAGATGAGAAAGGGGTACCCCCAACTGTAGTACGACTGTGCTAGCATTCTGATCATCGGTGGACACACGTGGTGGCTTTCAGGAACTTTCTGCCTACACAAGCATCACGCCACTAGCACTGTGTATGGGTTGTGTGTTATATTTGCAATGTGTATGGGTTGTGTGTTATATTTGCACTCTGTATGGGTTGTGTGTTATATTTGCAATGTGTATGGGTTGTGTGTTATATTTGCACTCTGTATGGGTTGTGTGTAGAGATGAGCGAGCGTACTCGTCCGAGCTTGATACTCGTTCGAGTATTAGGGTACTCAAGATGCTCGTTACTCGAGACAAGCACCACGCGGTGTTCGAGTCACTTTCATTTTCTTCCCTGAGAAATTTGCGCCCTTTTCTGGCCAATAGAAACACAGGGAAGGCATTACAACTTCTTCCTGTGAAGTTCCAGCCCTATACCACCCCCCTGCAGTGAGTGGCTGGGGAGATCAGGTGCCAGCCAAGTATATAAACTGGGGCCGCCCGTGGCTCGCCACAGATGCACGCTGAAAGACATTAGGGAAAGTGCCGTCTTGCTGTAGCTGCTATAAGGAGAGTGGTAAGGAAAGGAAGTCAAGGAGGGCGCCAAACACTTTTCAAAAGGTAGTTGGTAACTTGTATTAACTCACCTGGTGCCAGACATGACACCCTAGGGTGAGCATGTCAGCACCTAGTATCCAGGCAGGCATGTAGCATTTTTCTTTCTTACTTTCACAAAAAATCCACCGAATTATATTCCAATGGAGAGCTGCAGGTATCACCTAGAAAAATCCGAACCTCCTAAGAGGTCGGATCGCACAGAAATAGAGAAAACGGAAAAAATAGGGTTCCTGCGCTGCTTTGTAAGGAACAAGGACCGATTCTTTTTTAAAAAGAATTGCAGCCGTCAGTAATGATTAATAATAAAAACATTTATTTAAACATAACAGATTAAGGTCAAAGCCTTATATAAAATAAGTATAATAAGTAAATATACTTGCAACGTGAAAAATACAATGCAGTATATAAACTGGGGCCGCCCGTGGCTCGCCACAGATGCACGCTGAAAGACATTAGGGAAAGTGCCGTCTTGCTGTAGCTGCTATAAGGAGAGTGGTAGGCTGTTATCTTCGTCATCAAGAACCACAACGGTCCTTCTTAGGGCCACATCTGACCATGTGCAGTACTGTTGAGGCTGCTTTTAGAAGTTTTGCGAATTTTTTATTTTTTTTTTGTATATCGGGCGTGCAGACCATAGCGTCCTCAGTCTGCAGTCATTTTATTGAGTATAGGGGCAGTACTGATGAGGCAGGGACAGTGGTACAGGGAAAGAGATATACTGGCTATATAGGCAGTGGGCTTTTTCAAAAAAATTGGAAAAATAAATCTTTGGGCTGCCTGTGACCGTGTTCAGTTTACTGCGTGTCTGCTGGGGGTAGTAGTCGCTAATTAATACCCAGCCTTGCGCATAATTTTTTCTGGCTGCACTGTGCTTTCAATAACCACAGTCAGCCTCCAACAGGGAAATCCATATACAGGCTATATAGGCAGTGGGCTTTTTCCCAAAAATTGGGAAAAAATACTATATTTGGGCTGCCTGTGACTGTGTTCAGTTTACTGCATGTCTGTTGGGGGTAGTAGTCGCTAATTAATACCCAGCCTTGCGCATAATTTTTTCTGGCTGCACTGTGCTTTCAATAACCACAGTCATCCTCCAACAGGGAAATCCAAATACAGGCTATATAGGCAGTGGGCTTTTTCCCATAAATTGGAAAAAAATACTATATTTGGGCTGCCTGTGACCGTCTTCAGTTTACTGCGTGTCTGCTGGGGGTATTAGTAGTCGCTCATTATTACTAGAGATGAGCGAGCACCAAAATGCTTGAGTTCTTCGTTACTCGAGTCGAACTTCCCGCGATGCTCGAGGGTTCGTTTCGAGTAACGAACCCCATTAAAATCAATGGGCAACTCGAGCATTTTTGTATATCGACGATGCTCGCTAAGGTTTTCATTTGTGAAAATCAGGGAAATTCACAAAAGTGATGGAAACGACACAGAAACGGATAGGGCAGGCGAGGGGCTACATGTTGGGCTGCATTTCAAGTTCCCAGGTCCCACTATTAAGCCACAATAGCGGCAAGAGTGGGTCCCCCCCCCCCGCACTGTCAGCATAAAGATCGTTCTCCTCTGCCACAGCTGTAACACCTGTGGCACAGAAGAACTATGTTAGCCCATTAAATTCAATGGAGCCAGCTGTATTGCCGGCTCCATTGAATTCAATGGGCTAACATCGTTCTTCTCTGCCACAGGTGTTACAGCTGCCGGCGAGCGCGGGATGAATTTTCGGGAAGGGCTTAAAAATATAAGCCCTTACCTGAAAATCATCCTAAAATGTGTAAAAATAAAAAAAAAATGTATACTCACCTTTCCGCTGATGCCGGAGTTCAGCCGCGTCTGGCCGGCAGTTCTCCTGAACTGCTCTGAGTAGTATTCAGCAGCCGGGGATTTAAAATCCCTGCCTGCTGAATGAGCTGCCTCTGATTGGTCACAGCCTCACCAATCAGAGGCAGCTCTCACCCATTCATGAATTCAATGGGCTAACATCGTTCTTCTCTGCCACAGCTGTTACAGCTATGGCAGAGGAGAACAATCTTTATGCTGATATTTTTTTATTTTTTTTATTTTTACACATTTTAGGATGATTTTCAGGTAAGGGCTTATATTTTTAAGCCCTTCCCGAAAATTCATCCTGAGATCGCCGGCAGCCTATTGCTTATTACCCAGCTAAGCGTTACAGCAGGCTTGCGCATAATTGTTTCCTGGCTCTGCTGTGTCCGTTACATGATCGCCGTCATCCCGCCAGAGGGAAAGAGCATACATATATACGCTGCATACGAGGTCTGTCTGGTTTTTCACCTCACCATTTGAAAAAATTGAAGCAAAATACTTAAGGCTTACCACTGGCCTTTGGCCACTTGACTGGGTCTGCCCTGTGAATTCCAGTAGCTCAGTCATACGCACCTAGGTCTCACTACAGGCTTGCGCATAATTGTTTCCTGGCTCTGCTGTGCGTTCCGTAAGTGATGTCAGCCTCCAACCACAGGCCAATAAGCGGCACATTTAATTACAGCATTCTGTTTCTGCTCTACTCGTAATACACCATGCTGAGGGGTAGGGGTAGGCCTAGAGAACGTGGACGGGGGCGAGGACGCGGAGGCCCAAGTCAGGGTTGGGCAAAGGCCGAGCTCCTGGTCCAGGTGTATCGCAGCCGACTGCTGCGGGATTAGGAGAGAGGCAAGTTTCTGGGGTCCCCAGATTCATCTCACAATTAATGGGTCCACGCGGTAGACCTTTATTAGAAACTGAGCAGTGTGAGCAGGTCCTGTCGTGGATGGCAGAAAGTGCATCCAGCAATCTATCGACCACCCAGTCTTTTACGCCGTCCACAGCTGCAACTCTGAATCCTCTGGCTGCTGCTCCTCCTTCCTCCCAGCCTCCTCACTCCACGAAAATGACACATTCTGAGGAGCAGGCAGACTCCCAGGAACTGTTCTCGGGCCCCTGCCGAGATTGGGCAGCAATGGTACCTCTCCCACCGGAGGAGTTTGTCGTGACCGATGCCCAACCTTTGGAAAGTTCCCGGGGTCCGGGGGATGAGGCTGAGGACTTCCGGAAACTGTCTCAAGAGCTTTCAGTGGGTGAGGAGGACGATGACGATGAGACACAGTTGTCTATCAGTGAGGTAGTAGTAAGGGCAGTAAGTCCAAGGGAGGAGCGCACAGAGAATTCAGAGGAAGAGCAGCTGGACGATGAGGTGACTGACCCCACCCGGTTTGCTAAGCCTACTGAGGACAGGTCTTCAGAGGGGGAGGCAAGTGCAGCAGCAGGGCAGGTTGGAAGAGGCAGCGCGGTGGCCAGGGGTAGAGGCAGGGGCAGACCGAATAATCCACCAACTGTTTCCCAAAGCGCCCCCTCGCGCCATGCCACCCTGCAGAGGCCGAGGTGCTCAAAGGTCTGGCAGTTTTTGACTGAGAGTGCAGATGACCGACGAACTGTGGTGTGCAAGGTTTGTCGCGCCAAGATCAATTGGGGAGCCACCACCACCAGCCTCACCACCACCAGCATGTGCAGGCATATGATGGCCAGGAGCCCACAAGGTGGGACGAAGGCCGTTCACCGCCTCCGGTTTGCACCACTGCCTCTCCCCTGTGCCCCAACCTGCCACTGAGATCCAGCCCCCCTCTCAGGACACAGGAACGACCGTCTCCCGGCCTGCACCCACACCCTCACCTCCGCTGTCCTCGGCCCCGTCCAGCAATGACTCTCAGCGCAGCATCCAGCCGTCGCTAGCGCAACTGTTTGAGTGCAAGCGCAAATACGCCGCCATGCACCCGCACGCTCAAGCGTTAAACAGGCACATAGCCAAATTGATCAGCCTGGAGATGCTGCCGTATAGGCTTGTGGAAACGGAGGCTTTCAAAAACATAATGGCGGCGGCAGCCCCGCGCTACTCGGTTCCCAGTCGCCACTACTTTTCCCGATGTGCCGTCCCAGCCCTGCACGACCACGTCTCCCGCAACATTGTACGCTCCCTCACCAACGCGGTTACTGGCAAGGTCCACTTAACAACGGACACGTGGACAAGCACAGGCGGGCAGGGCTACTATATCTCCCTGACGGCACATTGGGTGAATTTAGTGGAGGCTGGGACAGAGTCAGAGCCTGGGACCGCTCACGTCCTACCCAGCCCCAGAATTGTGGGCCCCAGCTCGGTGCTGGTATCTGCGGCGGTGTATGCTTCCTCCACTAAACCACCCTCCTCCTCCTACGCAACCTCTGTCTCGCAATCAAGATGTGTCAGCAGCAGCACGTCGCCAGCAGTCGGTGTCGCGCGGCGTGGCAGCACAATGGTGGCCAAGCATCAGCAGGGCCATGCTGAAACTACTCAGCTTAGGAGAGTAGAGGCACATGGCCCACGAACTGCTGCAGGGTCTGACAGAGCAGACCGACCGCTGGCTTTCGCGGCTGAGCCTCCAACCGGGCATGGTCGTGTGTGACAACGGCCGTAACCTGGTGGCGGCTCTGCAGCTCGGCAGCCTCACGCACGTGCCATGTCTGGCCCACGTCTTTAATTTGGTGGTTCAGCGGGTTCTGAAAAGCTACCCATGCTTGTCAGACCTGCTCGGAAAGGTGCGCCGGGTCAGCGCACATTTCCGCAAGTCAAACACGGACGCTGCCACCCTGCGGACCCTGCAACATCGGTTTAATCTGCCAGTACACCATTCCTCTGCGATGCCTCTTGAGAAGTTCCCTGCAAAGCATAAAGGCAGACGCTTTGCGCTCGGAAACGGAGACGGGGGAAGACAGTATGTCGCTGGATTATCAGAGCACCCTCATGTCTATATCTCAGAGCGTTGAGGAGGAGGAAAAGGAGGGGGAGGAGCCTGAGGAGGAGGAGGGGGAAGAGACAGCCGGGCCCACTGCTGAGGGTACCCATGCTGCTTGCTTGTCATCTTTTCAGCGTGTATGGCCTGAGGAGGATCCTGAAAGTGATCTTCCTAGTGAGTACAGCCATGTGTTGCGTACAGGTACCCTGGCACACATGGCTGACTTCATGTTAGGATGCCTTTCTCGTGACCCTCGCGTTACACGCATTCTGGCCACTACGGATTACTGGGTGTACACACTGCTTGACCCACGGTATAAGGAGAGCCTTTCCACTCTCATTCCCGAAGAGGAAAGGGGTTCGAGAGTGATGCTATGCCACAGGACCCTGGTGGACAAACTGATGGTAAAATTCCCATCCGACAGCGCTAGTGGCAGAAGGCGCAGTTCCGAGGGCCAGGTAGCAGGGGAGGCGCAGAGATCAGGCAGCATGTACAGCGCAGCAGGGGAACACTCTCCAAGGCCTTTTCCAGCTTTATGGCTCCCCAGAAAGACTGTGTCACCGCTCCCCAGTCAAGGCTGAGTCGGTGGGAGCACTGTAAAAGGATGGTGAGGGAGTACATATCCGATCGCACGACCGTCCTCCGTGACGCCTCTGCTCCGTACAACTACTGGGTGTCAAAGCTGGACACGTGGCCTGAACTCGCGCTGTATGCCCTGGAGGTGCTTGCTTGCCCTGCGGCTAGCGTCTTGTCAGAGAGCGTGTTTAGTGCGGCTGGGGGAATCATCACGGATAAGCGTACCCGCCTGTCAACTGACAGTGCCGACAGGCTTACACTCATAAAGATGAACAAAGCCGGGATTTCCCCAGACTTCTCTTCTCCACCAGCGGACAGCAGCGGTACTTAAACAATACGTAGGCTGCACCTGCGGATTGAAGCATTGTTCTCTATCACCATAAAAAACGGGGAGCTTTTAGCTTCATCAATCTGTGTATTATATTCATCCTCCTCCTCCTGCTCCTCCTCCTGAAACCTCACGTAATCACGCAGAACGGGCAATTTTTCTTAGGCCCACAAGGCTCAGTCATATTACTTTTGTAAACAATGTTTATACGTTTCAATTCTCATTAAAGCGTTGAAACTTGCACCTGAACCAATTTTTATTTTAACTGGGCTGCCTCCAGGCCTAGTTACAAATTAAGCCACAGTAACCAAAGCGATTAATGGGTTTCACCTGCCCTCTTGGTTGGGCATGGGCAATTTTTCTGAGGTACATTAGTACTGTTGGCACACCAATTTTCTTGGGCCCTTGCCTACAGTGTAATCCTAGTAATTTTTATGGGCTTCGCCTGCACTCATGGTACAGCAAGGTGTGTGGGGTTGGCCTACACTTTTGCTACATAAATGTAACTGGGGCCTTGTCTATACTGCAACTACTGAAATTTGAAAGAGACTGTTATCTCCCTAAACTGCTGCAACGGGAATGTTACTGTGGCCTGTCTTGACTGCTACTACTGCTGAAATTGAACTAATACTGTGCTCCCCCTATACTGCTGCTAGTGATATGTTACTGGGGCCTGTCTAGACTGCTACTACTATTGAAATGGAACTAATACTGTGCTCCCCTTATACTGCTGCTAGTGATATGTTACTGGGGCCTGTCCAGACTGCTACTACTACTGAAATGGAACTAATACTGTGCTCCCCCTATACTGCTGCTTCGGAATTGTTACTGGGGCCTGTCTGGACTGCAACTACTATTGAAATGAAACTAATACTGTGCTCCCCATATACTGCTGCTTCGGAGTTGTTACTGGGGCCTGTCTTGACTGCTACTATTACTGAAATGGAACTAAGACTGTGCTCCCCCTATACTGCTGCTAGTGATATGTTACTGGGGCCTGTCTAGACTGCTACTATTACTGAAATGGAACTAAGACTGTGCTCCCCCTATACTGCTGCTAGTGATATGTTACTGGGGCCTGTCTAGACTGCTACTACTACTGAAATGGAACTAGTACTGTGCTCTTCCTATACTCCTGCTAGTGATATGTTACTGGGGCCTGTCTAGACTGCTACTACTACTGAAATGGAACTAATACTGTGCTCCCCCTATACTGCTGCTAGTGATATGTTACTGGGGCATGTCCAGACTGCTACTACTACTGAAATGGAACTAATACTGTGTTCCCCCTATACTGCTGCTAGTGATATGTTACTGAGGCCTGTCTAGACTGCAACTACTACTGAAATGGACCAAATACTGTGCTCCCCCTATACTGCTGCTAGTGATATGTTACTGGGGCCTGTCTGATATGTTACTGGGGCTTCGTAAACCCTTCCCTGAAAAGCCATTTAAAAAATTGTATAAAAAAAAAAAAATTAATCCTCACCTCTCCTCAGCTGCCGGGGCTCAGCTGCGACTTCTGGTGCTTTCCCCGGCTCCATTGTTCTGCGCTATCAGCAGGCGGCTGCTAATAGCTCAAAACAGCAGTGCAGAGACAGGGACAGCGGCAGAAGTCGCCGCTGAGCCCCAGTAGCCGTCAATGGCTTTTCAGGGAAGGGCTTCATAAGTCCTTCCCTGAAAAGTCTTTTAATATAGAGTGAAAAAAAAAATCTATACTTACCTGCTGGGGCTCAGCCTCGACTTCTACCGCTGTCCCCGGCTCCGTAGTACTGAGCTATCAGCAGCCAGGGATTTTAAATCCCCCGCTGCTGATAGCTCAGCAGCGCTACAGAGCTGGGACAGCGGCAGAAGTCGCCGCTGAGCCCCGGCAGCCGTAAATGTTTTTTTTTAGGGAAGGACTTCATAAGCCCTTCCCTGAAAAGTCAATTAAAAGTAGTGTAACAAAAAAAAAAAAAATTCTCACCTGTCGGACGCTGCTGTGTCCCCCGTGGGGATGAAGAACATCTGGCATGCGGCAGATGTTTCCTTCATCCCCGCTAGTTAAAAGAATTCCCTGCTGCTAAAAGAATTCCCTGCTGCTACATCTGCCACATCTGTGGCAGATGCAGCAGAGGAATTCTTCAATTCTCTACCACAGCTGTCACACATGTCAGCCGTGGTAGAGGATTTTGCTACCGGCAATTGATTTCAGGGAAGGGCTTTGAATATAAGCCCTTCCCTGAAAAATCAAGTAAAAGTGATTTAAAAGACAAAAAAATAGATACTCACCTCCCTTCAGCTACAGGGGCACAGTTGTGTCTTCTCCTGCTGACCCCTGCACTGTGGTGCTTATCTGTCAGCAGGTGGGGATTTAAAATCCCTGCCTGCTGAAAGAGCTGAATGTGATTGGCTGAGGTGCTCAGCCAATCACAGGCAGCTCTGGCCCGTCATTTATTTGGGGAGAGCTGCCTGTGATTGTGTTCTTCATCCCCGAGGGGGACACAGCAGTGGCGGACAGGTCATTTTTTTTTTTTACAATAAAAGTTTTCTTTTTCAGGGAAGAGCTTATATGTAAAGCCCTTCCCTGAAAAACAATTCAGGTGTGCCAGCAGACTGTTGACTTCAATGGAGCCGCCGCCAGCAGCCGCGGCTCCATTGAAAATAATGCGTGCATTCCCTATGCACCTGCAAAGTACGGACATGTGCACGCACCATAGGGAATGCATTGTTGCAAATAGAAGCGTGTTTTTGTGCGTGCGTATGTACGCACAAAAACACGCTCGTGTGAACGCACCCTCACAACAAAGCTCTCTAGGCAATAAACATCAACACACTTCAAAGCTGTTTCACATGGATGCATAACATTCATATTGTGTAATTTTATGCAAACAGATAACGGAACAACAGAGACACATTATTAAAATTGAACAGGAAACATTACGGAATATTCATTTAAAGCACAGCACAAGACAGCAGGAAATGTAACAAATATCAAATGTAACAGAGAAAGAGCTGAATAGAAATAGCACATAAAATAGAAACATACAACAAAAAGTAATTTTACCTCGCAGGGATCAAGTTCAAATTGCTGATTTTCTACCCTGCACTTACACAACAACCGAGACCCTCACTCCATGGAGGAAGGAAGAGAAAAAAAAGAAATCTCTTGCCCGAGTCTGCTTCGTCCAATGGAGTAAAAAAGGTCAGCTGTTTTTTGTTCTGTGTAAAATAGCAAATCTCGCTGGGGCCTCCAAATTTTAAAGAAGTCACCAGATCAGGTAAAATTAATAATTAGGAGTCGTATATGACCACATCCTTACCAATAACTCGGACAGCACATATCTGAATTGTATTGAAAGGTGGCAGGTTCTGAAGTGGACTGCCCCTCATCATCCTTTATAGTTATAAAAAAGTAGGTTTTAGAAAATATATGGAAATAGGCTTTACAAGTATGACTAAAATCAAGATATATGGCTACATACATTCTTGGCAGTAAAATAATTTTCCCAGGCTGAGTGCAATACTGCTGGTCCTTTCAGCATTACCTGACCAGCGGCGCTGTGCACCTAGTGAAGGAAGCACTGAGAATGCAATGAATTTGGAGGTGAAAGGGAGTGCGATACCATCTGCAATCAGCTCATTTTGAATCATAATCCTCACTAATGCAGATTTTGCCTCTGCTTTGGATGCGGAAATGCTGTGCAACTTGCCATGTAATTTTCTGCTGTGAAAATTCCACAGCATTTCCATTATTTGTAAACATACTCAAGCTATTACACTGTGTCCTTGTGCCATTCTGGCTAGTACAGAAGGGTTGTATTAACTATTGAAATGGTGTGACAGAGCAGGGGTGGGGAAAGTGGTAGTATTAGTTTGGGAAACAGCACATGGCCTACAGTTTACTTAATTTACTATGACAATTTGGCTATTGGTTGAAACATATTGTGTTCTGTATCTATTACTTGGTATGGTAGACTGCTATCAGAATTCATCTAATTTCCAGTAGATAAACTTCATGTCTTGAAAAGTATTAAAACACCCACAGAAGCTAAGGTAACAAAAAAACATGAAATTAGGTTTCAAATAGGAAGAATAGGGGAAAAAAGTATTCCACCCTTCATCTCCATCCCAGGGATCCAGCGCTGCAGCTCCCACTGTCTTCCTGGTTGTTCTTTACATATGAACGCTGCAGCTGATCAGTGACCACATCGATCTCATGCCCATACTACTGGCATGATGGCTCATCAATGGGAGCCATGATGCTGGGAGTACAGCACGTGACAGCAGTATCCACTGTTTGGCTGCGGCAGACACAGCAGTATGAAACATCACCACTAGGCACAGGTAGAGGGATTGGCGCAGTACTGCGAGAGGTGCAGCGCTGAATCATTTCAGCAAAGAGCAGGCAAGTATTTTTTACTTTTTACTTCGTATTCAACCGGATGACTCCATATAGGCTGCCTTGACATCTGCGGCAAATATTAGGTTTTCCTGCTCCCTTATGGGAATGATATGGCTGAACACATCCATCTTATGACAGAACTGAATGGCGCCAAATGGATTCCATTGACTTTAATAGTGTCTGTTGGTTCAGCTGTCCCACATTTTACCAAATGTGTAATGTAACCTCCGGAGTTTCCTAACAATGCAGCCTGAGGCCATCTTCACACGGCCAAAAAAATCACGCAAAAAAGTCACGAGACACACAAATCTTGCACAAATACGAACCCCATTCTTTTGCATAGGGTCATACGCATGAGTGATTCTTTTCCAGCAACACATTGCGGTGCAGGAAAAAAAATTGTTGCATGTCCTATCTTTGGACGTTCTCTAGGAACACCTCACAATGCCTCATCGGTTGTTTTCAATGGGTCCGGCAAAGCATCGCAAATGCAAGGTTTCCCATTAAAAACAATGGGAAATACTACAGGATCCTCCACTGCAGCCTGTGATCACTACTTTCCTGAAGTGATGTGAAGTGTTTTTAACACAAAAACACCTCAAATCCACAGGGAAATTGCATCATGGCAAGAGCGGTATCACACTTGCCCATGTGGAATTAGCCTAAGGCCTCTTTCATAGCAGCAACAGCTATTTTGCCGTGAGAAAATCACAGTGATGTCACAGCTGTGTTCCCGCTTTTTTGTGCAATATAGCTGGGTTTTCTCGTGGTGATACTGCGATTCTCTCATGCGACTTTGCGGCCTGATTTTGCGGTAGGTATCTAACAGCTGTGGTCCGGGTCCTCCCGCTAATCTTCTGTGCTCCGGCACACTTGCTTGCAGTCCTCTGCACATTGGTTCCTGATTACGGGGTTCATAAACTCAACTTCTAAGAAGTGATGACTCTGATTGGATTTCGAACACCGCGGCTCAGCCATTCAGTGCAACGCTCGATGAGCCAATCACAGTCATCGGATTAGTGAAAACATTGCACATGTAAAGTAACCCATTGGAAAACATAGGCTTCACATACATGTGGTTTGTAGCACTGTCGGATCATGGGAAAATCGCGCAATTTTGTCACCCAAGTGAAAGGAGCCTAAAGCATACAATGAAGTCAACAGAGAGAGGAGTCAATGTGCTTCGGAAGGCCCTTTTACACGCAAAGATAATCTTTCAAATGCCTGAAAGATTGTAAGATTTATCGATCTATTTGCATAAAGTGTTAATGGCCATTAACACTTTATCATCTTCCATGCACGTAAAGGGTCTGCAAGAGTTGTTTGCAGAGCCCAGTGTGTTTAAATGCACTCCCAGTTCTTCAAAAAGCTGTCTGCACATTTTATTGTTCTCTCCTGGCTTATTACTCATTTTGACCATTTGAACTAATTTTCAGTAATAATTGTTGCGTGTAAAAGGGCTTGAATTCTCTTCTTGTAAAACACTGGGCTGCTATTTGCTTTGTTCTGTACTACCTATTGTTTTACATTAGATTGATTTCTTGGTAAGTGAAGAGGCAGGGGTTTTTTTCTGAACATTTAGAAAAGCTACAGGTAGGAAATAGGTGAGTGCCTGTGGAACATGAGGAATACAGCACTTTCCTCCAATATCATACATAATAAAGTCCCATGCATTCACATCAGTAATGATTTAATCATTAAAATGATAGGTACACATTTTTAATAAATGACATGTAGCAGAGAAATTTTGCATACCTAAAAGCTCAAATAAAAAAGAATTTTCTTTTCATAACAGAATCTGAGAGAATTTTTTAGGCAAACATTCACTACGTACAATAAAATGAGTCAAGAGTTAAGTTTGCACAGTATATTAGAAGAAGTCATCTTCTTCATGTCACCTTAAGGCCTTTTTCACACAGGCATCATTTTCACGCAGAATTGGCACGTGAAAAAATTGTGTCCATTACAATCAATGGTTTCCTATAGAAACGTTAAGATGAATTTTTAGACGTGCCAAATACTCACACCTTACGAAGTAATGTCAAAGTCGCATCCAATCGCACAACAACTGTGATTTTGTTTGTTACGATGCAACGAAAATGAAGGCTACATAGGCTAAAAAAAAATTTCAATTTGTGGCAATAATAGAGCATGTCCTCATTTTTTTTTCTCACAAGATAGCATCAGAGAAAACATTGTGTGATTTTGATGCCCATGTGAAAGCAGCCTAAGGCTTCCTTCACACCACTGCATGTTTATACATTCACCATTACGCGCCTCATAATCACATGAATGAAGAATTTCTGTGATCAAGTAGCAATCTTTATTCATGTATTTTCAGCCATTCACATGGGCCGCTGCTGCGTATCAGCAAAAAAATATGCAGAATCGATAAAAACCATTGATCACTGTAGAATGCTTGGACACCCAAAATTGCTTAAATCGGGCCAGCTGTCCTCTTTTCCCAGTGTTGTATCAGCTGTCTTTAATAGCCAATACCTGCCTGCAACAGCCGCGATGGGAGATAAGTCAGCGGCTTGTAAATATCGTGAACAACCGGGATTTAAATGTCCTGATCTTCCCTTCCCCATTAGGGACACGCCAGTTTCACGTCTTTAATTGGCAGCCTGTTAAAATACAACATAATGGAATTCCATAATGAAGCAATGCAAGTAGAAGTCCCCAATGAGAACTCATAAAAAGAAGTAAACATTTTTAAATTATAAAAAAACATAAAATAAAATGTAAAAAGAGTAAATTTAAAAAAAAACTTTTCCTAGTTGTGACACCGAGAAGTTCATCCCAGAAAAAAAGAGCACAGCCCCCCAACAGAAAAATAAAATAGCTATAGGGGTCTAAAGATGATGGCAGAAAGCCAGAAAGCAATTCTTTATTTTTTTCAATTTTTTTAGTTTTTTTGAAGTGGTAGTACATGAAAAAAACTATATAAACTTGGTATTGCTGTAATCGTACTGACCCAAAGAAGAAAGAGAAATTTAATTTTTTCAGCATTATAAAAATAAACTCACACCCAGAAGTAAAATTGATTTTTTTTCCTTTCTTGCCTCAGTTAGAAAGTCTTGAAAAATATAACTCTTCCCACAGAAAATAAGCCCTCATGTAGATATGTCACCTAAAGGCTGCAGCCACACAAGCAATTTTTTTTAGCGCATGTATAGGCGCAATAAAAAAAAAATCACATTTATTAGAATCAATGCTTTCTAATGAAAATGGTCACGTCTGATTTTTACTTGAGCAAAAAAATCGTACATGTATAAAATAGGACAGCATTTATTGCATGTGTTAAAAACACATGACCGAAGGATTAAAATGTGAAAACCCTGGATGCTGTCACATCCTGGGGCCTCACGCTGATGTCAATGGGGCCGGCGACAGCAGTGCCAGCCTCATTGAAAACATAGGGAGTAGTTTGTGCTTTCCTGCCACAGCTGTCACAGCTATGGCAGGGCATTCCTATATCCCCACGGGATGATAGGTTACAGATTGGTCACAGCGCTCAGCCAATCAGAGACAGCGCTTTTGAAGGCGGGGATTTTTGAATCCCCAGCCACCAGAATATAGAAGACGACTGCCGGGGAACGGGGAGAAGAGCCAGACAGCGCTTCTAGTTAACATTTTTTTCTATAACTAGGAATGATTTTCTGGGTAGGGCTTATATTTCAACCCCCCCACCACCACCACCAAATCATCGCTGCAGAGGTTGCCTTCATCCCATTGTACAATCTACTCCCTATGTTTTCAAGAGGCCTGGTGCTGCTGCCGCCGGCCCCATTGACAGCAAAGTGAAACTCCTGGATGTGACAGCATCCAGGGGTTTCACATCCAAGGAATCCCATGCTGCAGCTGTCACAGCTGCAGCAGGGGATACCAATGGCACTATTATGTGCGATTTTTATGTGCTTTTTTTTTTTTTGCCTCAGTCATGCGATTTTTAATTTTTTATCGCACATATACATGCACTAAATAATCACTCACGTGACTGCACCCTAAAATTAAAAACGCTATGATTTTTTTTTAAGTGGGAATACCAGAACTGCAGAGTGTGACCTGGTCATGGAAGGGATAACGATCATTGTTTAGCATAATTTGCATATAAATTAATAAAAGAACTTGACAGTTAAAAAATAGAAGGCATCTTCCTTAATCACAGCAAAAGCAGTTTAGAAATGTCTCCTTCAGTGTCCCATTGCTGAAGATGATGTTTAGTGAATGCAAAAATGGCGGACTACATATTATTATGGAAATGAACAACATCCAAATCCTCATAATATTGTGTGTGGAAGATAGTAGTACATTCATAAATGCTAAATATATGATGTGCAAGACTAAAAATAAGCCCATACTTTTTACAGCACGAAAGTGAACCTCCAAACTTGGACTTCTAAAACCTGCCCCACTGCATCTCATGTGTCTGATGTGCGTCCACAGATACTGAATTAACAAAAAAAATGCCACACACAAAATTAGGAAAGGAAGAAGGGAACCGAGAAGGAATATCAGGAATTCATTTTGCACATTCTGATGGATCAGAACTTTGGTGAACGTCATATTTTCCCCTAAACCCTGGGTAATTTTCCTTGGGTCAAGATGAAAAAACTAGCCAACCACACGGAAGACTGTAAGCTATAGAAATGATCAGAGATGCAAGAATGAACCAATGGACTTGAGAGGAGATCCGGGTCTTCAGGAAGGTGAACAATTTAGGGTTGTAATTTGTAATCTTAACACAATAGAAAAAACACAAGATGGTAGTAAATCAGAGGTTGGTTAAGTTCAGTAACACTACGTCCACCAACAGCGATGAACAAAGAACTAGTTATTGTAATAACCAAGAGGAAAACAGAAACAAAATCAAACATCTGGAAGTTGACAGACAGCTCAGGATCTTATTGCAGGTTTCCATAAATTTTAGTTTTCTCCAGTTCTTGAAATTAGTAGCCACAATGAAGAAATCTACTATGATCCCTGCAGTACACTCAGCTAAGGGCTAATGCCCACGGACAGATTTCTGCCGCGTGAAATGCGGTGGAAATCCACCCCGTTATCCCGCAGTTATTAGGTTCTGTTGAACCTAATAGCTCAATGTTCAATGAAAGCTGTCTGTCACATGATGCTTCTGCTGTGAGCACAGCGGAAATATTGCGTGATTGCGTGCCACCACCCACAAACGACCGCACCATCGCCCACTGGGTCTTCAGGGGCCCCGTGTCAGACTCTGCTGCGGTATTCCGCTGGCGCAGTCCACCACGGCCGTGGGCATGAGGCCTAAATGTAGATCTATGATAGTATACCACAGGTAAAATTCCATCATCACAAGGTGGGGTCTTCTCTTCAGATGTTTGATGCAGATAGAGATCTAATCACATTGTGTGTCTCGGTGCTCTGTGCTCTACTTGGGTCATCCAGGTTGTTTATAGTGTTGTTACGCTGATTACACATGAAAATCTAGTCAGCATTTTCCATTTCATGCAAATCCATCTTGTATCAGTTGACTACTTGTTCCTGTCACTATGTTCTAGTAGTTTCAACAAAACAATGTCTAAGGACTCTTTCACTTGAGCACATATATGGTACATTTTTACACCCGGGGGTGTATACGCTATACATGTAAAGCATTGGTTCCTAATGCATTCGTTCACATTAGCGATTATACGGCATGTAAATACTTCAGCACTGTGAAGATGGAACATAAGCGGCCAAAATACGTCCGGCACATATATGATGGCCAAAAAGATAGTTCTGGAACTATCTTTTGGCCAATATACGCCGGCGGGTCCCATAGACACCTATGGAGCAGGGAAAAAGAAGGGAGACACAGGCATTTTTGCAGTGTTCAAAGCTGCGAAAAGCTTACAGGTGCCTCTATATAGGCAATTGAAGTCATGCAAATGATTTTGGCAGAGCAAGCGTTTTCCAGGGTACGGCATATTTTTTTGCTAAAAACGACGCTCACAGTCGTGTGAATGGACAAGAAAACACTGTCCGTGATAGCGGAAAATTGCACCATTCAGGCGCTTATATGCAGCGGGCGTGAAAACGTAAAAACACGGTTTCCCTATATCCACTCGGGTTTTTTTTTCACCTAACGGGGCTTTGAGGATGATGCTATTGCTTGATAAAATGATATTGGGGGTTTAATTATTTGTAGACAGAGCTTCTAATGTAAGTTTATTCAGAGGCTTCTATAGGAAGACATGAGAAGAAAGGTCTCTTCTAACGTGGAGCCAAGATGCAGAGTCATCGAGATTAGTAGTCATCATGTTATCCTGCCAGGTAAAGGATCTTTAGAGGAAAATTATTTAGTTACTATGGAAGACTTAATTCTCATGAGTTTATGGAATATTAAAGAGGAAGATTTTACCTCTTTTTTAAGATATGTAAGGCACATAGGGATCTCTGAGGAAGGTAAAGGAAATAGTTTCGGCATGCACTAAAGTCAATATGGAGAGGAGAGTGGATAAGTCTTCAACGACCATTCTTGTAAAACACACAGCTGATGTTTAGATTTGGCGAGGAGCCAGAAGGTAAACTTTTTAAAAGTCTGCAGACAAGAAACAGGAAAGTTGAATACTATAGAATTGTCATTTCATTGGCAATACAGTAAAATAACAGTACATTAGAAATAATTACCTTCTTCAGTTCGCCTTAATGATAACAAAAGCATCTTAGAAATGTCTCGCTAAGTTTTTTGTTGCTGAAGATGATGTATAGAGAATGGACAAGTGGTGGACTACATGTTATTATGGAAACAAGCTCCTTCCAAGTGTTGAGAACATTGTGTGAGGGAGATAGTAGCAGAGTCATACATGCAAAATATATAACATGCAAGACCAAAAAAAGGGTCATACTTTTAACAGCACAGAAGTGAACTTCTAAGTGTGGACTTCCAAAATGTATCCCACTGCCACTCATGTGTCTGATGTGCATCCAGAGAGACTGAATCAACAAGAAGATTGCTGCACAAAAAATTAGGAAAGGAGGAAGGGAACCCCCGAGGAACAGCAGGAACCGATTTTGTTTGCTCTCATGGAGCATAACCTTGATAAAAGTTATATTTTCCCCTGAACCCTGGCTTATTTCTCCTAGGCGGAGATGAAAAAACAACCAACCAGCTGGAAGACTGCAAGCTACAGAAATGATCACAGATGCAAGAATAAATCAATGGACTAGAGAGGAGATCCTGGTCTTCAGGAAGATGAACAACTTATGGTTGAAGTTTGTAATCTTCACACAAATAAAAACACACAAGATGGTCGTAAGCCAAAGGTTGGTGTTGTTCATTAACATTGTGCCAACCATCATTGCTGGTCCAAGAACTGGGTTTTGGAATAATTGATAGAAATATATTAAAAGAAGTTCAAGTAACATTGCATTGAAAAGCAACACACATCTGGAAATCGCTAGGCAGCTCAAGATCTTATCACAGGTTTGCAAAGTTTTCAAGGTTTTCCATTTCTGGAAACTGGTGGCCACAATAAAGGCATTTACTAAGATTCCTGCAGTACACTTGGCGTAAAGCAGAACTATGATGAGATACTGCAGGTAAAATTCCAGCATCTTAAAGGGGTTGTCCCGCGAAACAAAGTTGGGTTATACACTTCTGTATGGCCATATTAATGCACTTTGTAATGTACATTGTGCATTAATTATGAGCCATACAGAAGTTATTCACTTACCTGTTCCGTTGCTAGCGTCCTCGTCTCCATGGTGCCGTCTAATTTTCAGCGTCTAATCGCCCGATTAGACGCGCTTGCGCAGTCCGGTCTTCTTCTTTTCTGAATGGGGCCGCTCGTGCCGGAGAGCGGCTCCTCGTAGCTCCGCCCCGTCACGTGCCGATTCCAGCCAATCAGGAGGCTGGAATCGGCAATGGACCGCACAGAAGACCTGCGGTCCACCGAGGGTGAAGATCCCGGCGGCCATCTTCGCAAGGTAAGTAAGAAGTCACCGGAGCGCGGGGATTCAGGTAAGCACTATCCGTTTTTTTTTTTTAACCCCTGCATCGGGTTTGTCTCGCGCCGAACGGGGGGGCTATTGAAAAAAAACAAAACCCGTTTTGGCGCGGGACAACCCCTTTAAGGCTGGAACTTGTCATTAGATATTTAGTATATAGAGAGATCTGGCTATGTAGTCTGGCTCCAGGCTGTGTGCTTCTCTCAGGTCATCCGGGCTGTTGTGTTGTGTTCTTACACCTATTGCATATGGAAATCCAACCAACATTTTGATTTTATGCAAAGCCTTGTGTAGATCACCTGCTCTACTTGTATGTTTATTTCCTTCTTTCTTTATCAAAAAATATTATTACACATCACCATATAGCCAGTAGAAATATTACAACTACATAGCCCATTATAACTATTACCAAAATTCTTTATCCAGTTGATTTTCTCCTAAACCCTACAGAAAAATCCAACCCCTTCACTGTTTTTCCCTTTTCCCAAAGGTGAGTTATATAAAAAGAGGCACAATCTTTTTTTTCTATGATAAAGATAATTTATGTTAATCACACCAGACTTTCCATATCTTGTTTCATCTCAAACAGTTTTATTGAGATTAATGCAGGTCATAACAACAAATTAGGAAAAGCGCCTTGGAAAGGTGCCCAAAAAAATTAAATAAAAGAAAAACTGAGGACTCACCTGGTTTGGATACCTGGACCCAGAAAAGGATAACCAGGTGCCACATTTGCAGACCCATCCTCCTTGCTGGATGAATTCTTCCTATTTCTTTAGGCATCCAATTGTGTGAAGGAGAACTGCATGGATTTCAGAGAGCTCTAAAAGAGCTCTCCAGGGAATGAAACAAATGGAAGATTTTTAGAAAAAACTCCTACGCTCATAAGAAGGATATATATATTGAGTCCTAGTTTAAGGTGTCAATGGAAGCAAAACAGACACTTACTTCAAAGGAGAAAGGTATGGAGGGGCCTTCTGTATGATCCATACCCCACTCCTTCAAGGTAAATGTCTGTTTTGCTTCCATTGACACCTTAAACCTGGACTCAATATATATCATTCTTATGAGCGCAGGAGTTTTTTCTAAAAATCTTCCATTTAGTTAATGCAGGTCATGACATTCTTATCAGCTAAAAAATTCCACTCGCAGTGGGTGCACTTTTATAAAACATAGTAGTAACAGAATGTACAACATTAGAGATGAGCGAGTATACTCGCTAAAGGCAATTGCTCGAGCGAGCATTGCCCTTAGCGAGTACCTGCCCGCTCGAGACTGAAGGTTCGGGTGCCAGCGCGGGGGAGCGGTGAGTAGTGGCAGTCAACAGGAGGGAGCGGGGGGGGGGGGGGAAGGAGAGAGAGATCTCCCCTCCGTTCCTCCCCGCTCTCCCCCCCAGCTCCCTGCCCACCGCCGGCACCCGAACCTTCAGTCTCGAGCGGGCAGGTACTCGCTAAAACCAATGCTCGCTCGAGCAATAGCCTTTAGCGAGTATACTCGCTCATCTCTATACAACATCCACTCAGGTTATCAGGGAATAATAGATGTAATGATATTTTCTGCTGTCATTTTTTTCCCTTCTTTCTTTTTTTATAAGCATATAATGAGAGTCAGGGATTCATAAATATGTCTCGATGGTCTACATTCCTAAAATTACTTTTCTACTTATTTCTATCATATATTAAGTTATCGGGGTAGTCCCAGTATCTCCAAGAGACCAGACCAAGGCTGCCTGGTTTTAATATATAGTTCCATCTTATCTGATCATAGCTTTTAGACATCGAGGAACAGATTTCACAACGTGGTGATATCCTCAACACCCAACTCGATCCATGCCCACTGCAGTAGCTCTGTTAGTGCATATGTTGTGGCTAAGTGGGAGATCACAGCCCTTTCTAGCATTTCCCAAGCATGTTGAATAGTAGTATGGAGAATTCAATGTCTCCACTCTCTTGTAATCTGAGCTTGATGACAAAGAGTGTTGTCTTGTTGAAAGATGGCATTGTCGTCAAAGAAGACTTTCTAGAGATAAGGGTGTAGGTGGTCAGCTAACAGGTCCATGTAGCATTCACAAAACAAGGATTGTGATATGAAGACCAATGTTCCTAGACCATGCCAGAAAAATACTCCGCAGACCATAAAAATGCCACTGCAATCCTGTTGAATCCCAATGGTGCACCCATGGAATATGGCTTCATGCTGTTTATACCAGATATAGACCTGACCATCCATATGGTTGAGCAGTTAATGGGGTTTGTCACTCCAGGTGACCTTCTGCCATGTGTCCATGGTACATTAATGCTTTTCCTGAGCCCGTGCAAGGCATTGTTGGCAATGACAGAGTTATCAGGGGCTATTGCAAGACATAACGCATGGTCATTGTGGAAATTTTTGTAACTACCCTGCTGTTTTATTGGTGGATCAGTTGGTCCACTGTGGCATGTCGTTGTTGAGGTACCAGACGTGCCACCTGACACTCGCCTCTAGAATCAACCAAATGTGTCCTGCGCTGTGTGATCTTCTGTGGATGTCCGTCCATGATTCAGCCAGCCTTCATGTCATAGTTCAGAAACAGCCAACAAGTGGGACTGTTTCAGAAATACTGGTACTGCACCTATGGGCACTAGCAATCTGCCCCGGTTAAAGTCACTTAAGTCACCACATTTACCTATGACTGTCAAATGTTGCCTTCTTCTGTGCAGAGGAAAGATCAGCACATCATCTGAGAGTAGACTATGATGCAGCCATCATGTGGTACCATGTTACTGATCAAAAGATGTCAAGCACCAAGCTGTTCCTAGTACAGTAATTGTTCAGTGTAGAAGGCAACCTATCAGACATCCAATAGTTGACTATCACTCTACAATTAATCCCCCCAACAAGAACTAATCTCCAAATAAACATAGTTTAAGATTATATGAGGTCTGAAATTATACATTTTAGATAAATATTCCTTGATATCTAGCCAATACTTTATAATTTGGGGCACTTCCAAGTCATGTGAATCCATTTTACACCACCCTCTCCACATTTCACATAATGATCACAGTGTCCTAGTAGGTAAAATATGTGCCCTTGGATTTGTGTCAATTGCTCAACATAATGGTGACAGAGTTTTCGTTGGACTCCCTGTGGGGATTAAAACCCTGCATCTGCAAAATGGTGAATGCTAGCGCAGAAGCAGGGCAGGGCTGAGGAAATTTAATATCCCCATGCTCCTGGGTACTACAGGTAGGCGAGAGCCTGGAACACTAACCAAGGCCTGTGATGAGCGGTCCAATGGATAATGGCAATTACGTAAAAGTTTAAAACATTTGAAGTTTAATGCTCCTTTCGGTTTGAGCCCCATTGTGCATACAGACATAAGATTAGGGCCACAATGAGTATGTTTCTGAACATGGAACAAACAGGGATATCCATTTTGGGGTGCGATTCTACATTCATGTGTGTGCTGTACAAAAAAAACCTGCTTTTAAAATGACACAATTGCCAAAAAAATGAAAATCAAAATTTTTTCATACTGCTTTTCTCAGATTCATTCAAACACTGTGGGGTAACAATACACAGTACACCCCTAGATGAATGTGTTAATGGGTCTAATTTTCAAAATGAGGTCATATGTCGGGGTTCTACATTGTTTTGGCCGCCTAAGGGCTCTACAAGTGTGCAATTGGGCCTAAAACCCCTTCCAGATAAATGTCTGTTCTGAAAGCCACCGGCTGCTCCTTTTGGCTTAGGCCCTGTTGTGCATCTGGACATAAGATTAAGGCCACAATGGGTATATTTCTGAACACGGGGCAAACAGAAGTACCCATTTTGAGGTGTAAGTCTTCATTCATATGTGTTCTGTACAAAAAAAAAGTTTAAAATAACATAATTGCTAAAAAAAATGAAAATCATAATTTTTTTCTTCTGCTTCGGTTAGATTTATTCAAAAACTGTGGGGTCAAGATATGACGTACACCCCTTTGATAAAGGGTCTAGTTTTCAAAATGGGGTCATTTGTGGGGATCCTCCATCGTTTTGGCCGCCCAAGGGCTCTACAAGTGTGCTATTGGGGCTAAAACACCTTCAAGGTAAATTTGTGTTTTGAAAGCCACGAGCTGCTCCTTTCAGTTTGGGCCATGTTGTTCATAGAGACACAAAATGAGGGCCACAATGGGTATGTTTGTGAATACAGGACAAACAGGGGTATCTATTTTGGGTGGAAATCCTCATTATCATGTGCACTAAAGAAAAAAGTCCTGACTTTTAAATGACATATTTGCAAAAATATGAAATTTTATTTTTTTCTCCTCTAAATTGCATTAACTGCTGAAAAGAAACTGTAGGGTCACAATACTCCTGCCCCCCCCCCCCGCCCCTCAGTTTAAGGGGTGTGGATTTTTTAAATAGGGTCATTTTAGGTAATTTATAAATAACACAACTTAATTAATGTCACATAAAAAAGAGAGTAGCAGTAAGTCCATAAAAACCTCAGCACACCAATATGAGTGTAGCCAAAGGAGGATTATTCTAATAAACTTTATTAAACAGATATGAATATATAAACACACAACTTTTAAAGCAGTTAAAACAGTGTTCAGGCAACACTGGTCAAAGCTTAACATAATCACTAGAATAATTAATTTGTCCACCTCCACCGCACCCCTAAAATAATGTAAAACAAACTTCAAATCTGGCATTAGATAACATAAGCATATAAAAAAATCCAAAAAATTGGAATCCACTTCTATGTAACACAAAGGCTAATCATTAAATACCACCTGATGAATACAGTGTAGAACTACAGGTACAATACTAACCCTGCTTGATATAGCAGATACTACTACTAAAGAGCAAGTGCAACACAAGTATGCTTGCAGAACAAGGTGACCCTTGATGAAGCCTACCCATTAGGAGTTGGTGATATGCTGGGGACCCATCCCTCTCCCCACTCCTGACTGCACTTTCTCTTCCATTTTCTGCAATTGCACTTTTGTGAATAGGAAGATACTTTTCTTCTTTTTTTATTAATATGTCGTCTATCTTTACGAAAAGCTTTACTTAGCTTTCTGCAAATTGTGTCCTAATTATTGGGATTGTTTTTATTCAAGATGCCCATTTTCCTTCAATATTATTACACAATTTAATTTATATTATGAAATAACAACTGTGTATATTAGCCTCTGGCAGTTTTATACAAACATGTTTGAGATAATAGGAGAATTTCTTTTGTCTTTGCCTGACCTATCATCATCTTGATGTTGAATGGCTTCTGATGGCTTCTCTGATCCTGTCCATTGATATACTGGTTATGCAATCCAGTCTAGTGTTTACTTCTCTATTTCTTGCCTGTTTAGTTAATTTCACTCTAAGAGTCATGGATATCCTTGGCCAGTACACTATGATTCTACTCTATTTGGGCCATCATCAGCACATACATTAAGTCAGTAAGAATCAACTGGTAAAGGTCCTTCAAGATGTATCAAGTCCCATAGGTGATAGAGGGATCCTTGTCTACTTTGACTTTTCTTTTCCACTTGTTAAGCCTTCATGTAGATGTCCTGTTTGGAGAGAAATCATGACAATAAAGTTGTATTCCCTGTGTTTAGTTCCAGTTCCCATTCTTTCCATAGCCCTGGGATCATTTCTATACTCTCTTGCTAATAATGCAGTACTTCTGGAAAAGTAATTCCTGGACAGGTTGTTGCCAATCGAGGGTCATTATAGCAGCCACACGGTCTGCCTCTTTGGTAAAGCCTCACTCCCTACTATTAGTCTCATTTCTAGGTAGATATCTTAACATGAAAGATTATATATTTGCTCTCCTTTTCTTAAGCATAGGTAGAAAGGTGAAAAAAACAAAAATAGGGGTGGAGCTACCTGAATGGGCGAGTGATTTGGAAAAATTATAGGTAGAGAAATGTGCAGAATATAGGATTCTTCTCTGTCATTAGGATGGTGGGTCGTGGAAAAGGGCCTAGTTGTTTAGGTGCAGCCCACCAGTTCAATACAACATATAAGTAAGCTCAGCTTCTCCATTTTATCTTAAACCAGCATAAGAAGACGTGTTTCGGGGCGACGTCCCTTCCTCAGTTAGAGCTGTGGATACACCTTGTGTTAGCTGTTTGTATGTGCATGGTCTACTAGGCAGAGAAGCAGAACCTCAGCCTCTCTGCCTGGTACACCATGTACATACTAACAACTAACACAAGGTGTATCCCCCGCTATAACTGAGGAAGAGCTTACTTATCTTGTGTATGGAACTGAATTTTATATTTCGGTCAGCTGCGCCTACACCCAACACATTTTTTTCTTCACTATTCCTTAAACATAGGCAATGCCTAAATATGCTGACCTAAATATAACCCAAGACTGTAACCAAAAGTGATTCCTCATGTTGGGGTCAGATATTTTTTTATCGAGTTAACCCCTTCATGACTGGCCCTTTTTTTTCCCATTTTCGTTTTTTCATCCCCCCCATTTAAAAAAAAGGATAACTCCTTTATATATCCATCGACGTTACTGTAACAGGGCTTGTTTTTTGCGGAACGAGTTGTATTTTTTAATGGTGCTATTTAAAGTACTGTATAATGTACTGAAAAACTTTAAAAAAATCTAAGTGGAGTAAAATGAAAAAAACAAACTGACATTTCACCATCTTTCAGTGCGTCTTGCTTCGACGGCGCACAAACTGCAACAAAAACTACAACTAACATTATTCTATGGGTCAGTATGATTGCTACGATACAAAACTTATATAGTTTTTTTTTTACTATGCTACTCTTTTTTTTTTCCTGCGGTCATCTTGTGCGCTCAATAACTTGTTTATTTTTCCATCGACGTAGTTGTGCAAGAGCCTATTTTTTGTGGGATGTCCTGAATTTTTAGTTCACACTAATTCGGAATACATATGACTTCTTGATCGCTTTTTATTGCGTTTTTCTGGGAGACAGGGTGACTGAAAAAGTGCATTTCTGGCATTCTTTATTTTTTTTCCGGACGCCGTTCACCGTGTGTGGAAAATAATGGCTACTTTGATCAATCAGACTTTTACGGATGCGGTGATACCAAATATGTATTTTTATTTAATGATTTAGATTTTTTAATTACAGATATGGCAAAAGGGGGTGATTTAAACTTTTATTCCTTTTTTTTACAAATGAAAAAACTTTATTGATCTTTTTTTTTTTACTCAACTTTTAAGACCCTCTAGGGAACTACAAACAGCCATGCATTGATCGCTCCTGCAGTATGACGTAATGCTATAGCATTAGGTCATACTGCATTCTGACAGGCAGCCTATCAAGCCATCCCACGGGGATGGTTAGATAAGCAGTCTCTCAAGGCAGCCCTGGGGCCTATCAGAAGGCCTCCAGCAGCCATGAAACCTACACAGGTCCCTTCAGCGCAAGCGTGTCTAATCCAGGGAGAAGGCGGCTTTGGTCGTCGCCATGGAGACGGGGACGCCAACACCGGAGGGGGTAAGTGTATAACTTCTGTATGGCCAATATTTAATGTACGATGTATATTACAAAGTGCATTAATATGGCCATACAGAAGTGCTTAACCCCACTTGCTATCGCGGGACAACCCCTTTAAAGGCATAAGGAAAGGAGATCCAAAAACATGTTGGCTTCTTCAACCAAACTTCCTCTTTATTATTCCAAGGTTAAAAAATGAGCAAATCTTGTGCAAATCTTCAAAACCAACGAAAGTTGTGGAAACGACACAGATATGGATAGGGCAGGCGGGGGGCAACATGCTGGGCTGCATCTCAGGTTCCCAGGTCCCACTATTAAGCCATAATAGCGGCAAGAGTGCCCCCCCCCCCTAACAATTTTTACTTCGGACAAACCTTCATTAGCAAGGCACAACTTAGCTAAGCACCACACTACCTCCAACCAAGCACAAGCACTGCCTGCAGGACACACCGCTGCCACTTCTCCTGGGTTACATGCTGCCCAACCCCCCCCCCCCCCCCACGACTCTGCGTCCGCAGCGCACACAAAAGTGTCCCTGCGCAGCCTTCAGCTGCCCTCATGCCACACGCTGGCTGCATAGCCACACCACTCTCATGTCTATTTATAAGTGCGTATGCCATGAGGAGGAACCGCAGGCACACACTGCAGAGGGTTGGCAGGGCCAGGAAGAGACCCTCTTTAAAAGGGGCGTGGCGATAGCCCACAATGCTGTAGAGAATCGATGAGAAATTGACGTTCGATCTTCATTCCAATCCTGTGCCACCTCCGTCAGGAGCTGCAAATGTGGGCATGAGTTACATAGCTATGAGGAATCAATGTGCCCACACAGTATTCATTCTATCTAGGTGTCGCATAGCTCAATCGACACCGCAAGGGGAAAGCCGTCAGCGCTCTGCCCTCTACCCAAGTCAGTCAGTGTCTTTGTGCCAGACAGGTCAAACACCGCAATGGGAACTATGTGGGCACCAACAGCATAGGTGGGTCCTAGGCAACCCAAGACATGAACAATAAATAAATCAGAGCGGCCAAACATGGCAGACTTACACTGCACCGACTACATAGGCCTCGGCCCACAGCTTCAGCAATCGTAGGCAGGAAGCGGACTTTCACTGCACCCAGGACATAGACCTCTGCACAAACCCTCAGCAATCGCGGGCCTACAGCAGACTCCAATGGTAGCGTAGCTGTGAACGTCTCATTAGCGCTGTATTGCTCCTCTAGTTTGTCCCAATGCAGTGCCCCGGATAGCTGAGCTAACGTGAGATAAAGTACAGGTTGGCTTCGGCCCATACTCCATGCCCTAGTCAGTCTGGCCTTTTTTCATAGTCACAGACAGGTACAACTCCGCTATGGGAATTCTGTGTGCACCCACAGCACGGGTGGCTCCCTGGAACCCACCGGCGGTACATAAATAAATCCCATTGTAGTGCCCCAGATAGCAGAGCTAACGTCAGATAAAATACAGGTTGGCTTCAGCCCACACTGCATGCCGCAGTCAGACTCGTTTTTTTAAATTAATAGTCACAGGCAGGTACAACTGCCCTATGGGAAGTCTGTGTGGAGTGGACCCACAGCATGGGTGGGTCCCAGGAAGCCACCAATGGTAAATTAATAAATCCCATTGCAGTGCCCCGGACAGAAGAGCTAACGTCAGATAAAATACAGGTGGGCTTCGGCCCACACTGCATGCCCGACTCAGACTGGGGTTTTTCAATTTATAGTCACAAGCAGGTACAACTACGCTCAGGGAAGTCTGTGTGCACCCACAGCATGGGTGGGTCCCAGGAAGCCACCGACGGTACTTAAATAAATCCCGGATAGCTGAGGTAATGTCAGATAAAGTACAGGTGGGCTTCGGCGAACACTGCATGCCCCAGTCAGACTGTTTTTTTTTTTTTATAAATAGACACAGACAGGTAAACTCTCCTATGGGAAGTCTGTGTGGAGTGGACCCACAGCATGGGTGGCTCCCTGGAACCCACCGACGGTACATTAATAAATCCCATTGCAGTGCCCCGCACAGCTGAGCTAACGTCAGATAAAATACAGGTGGGCTTCGGCCCACACTGCATGCCTGAGTCAGACAGGGGTTTTTTAATTAATAGTCACAGGCAGGTACGACTCCCGATTGGGAAGTCTGTGTGGAGTGGACCCAAAGCATGGGCGGGTCCCAGGAAGCCACCGAGGGTACATTAATAAATCCCATTGTAGTGCCCCAGACAGAAGAGCTAACGTCAGATAAAATACAGGTGGGCTTCGGCCCACACTCCATGCCCTAGTCAGTCTGTTTTTTTTTTTAGGGCCAGATACGTAGAACACCACGATAGGAAAACTTAGTGCACCCATACTATGCACAGACCCCTGTAACATTCGTGTAGCAAAGGTATAAGCTGACCCCACTAACAGTCATCTTGCAGAAGTTTAGGGAGACACTAGTAACATTTCTGTAGTCACAGTATAGACAGACCCCAGTAACATTTCCGTAGCAGCAGTATAGGGAGAGCCCAGTATTAGTAACATTTCAGTAGTAACAGTATAGACAGACCCCTGTAACATTTCAGTTGCAGCAGTATAGGCAGAGCCCAGTAACATTTCAGTAGTAACAGTATAGACAGACCCCTGTAACATTTCAGTAGCAGCAGTATAGGCAGAGCCCAGTATTAGTAACATTTCAGTAGTAACAGTATAGACAGACCCCAGTAACATTTCTGTAGTAACAGTATAGGCAGACCCCAGTAACATTTCCGTAGCAGCCTGTGTGGGAAGGATGTGAGCGGGCCAGGCTCGGTCCAAGCAAACAAATTGTGAGACCCAAGGTGTCGCGACTGACATAGCAATGGGAAGTCCATGTGCCCACACAGTATTCATTCTGTCTAGGTGTCGGATAGCTCTATCCACACCGCAAGGGGAAAGCCATCTGCACTATGCACCCTACCCAAGTCGGTCAGTGACTTTGTGCCGGACAGGTAAATCACCGCTATGGGAAGTCTTTGTGCACCCACAGCGTAGGCGAGCCAAAGGAACCCAAAAACAGTAATAAACATGAAGAAATGATAGTGCCCAAACATGCCAGACTTTCACTGTGCCGAGTACATAGGCCTCTGCACACACCCTCAGCAATCGTGGGCATAGGGCAGACTCCGATGCTAGTACAGCTGTGAAGGTCTCATCTATGCAGTAACGCTCCTCTTCTTTGGCCCAAACCAGTGTCTCAGATAGCTGTGCTAACACGGGAGAAAATACATGATGCCCAATGCTGATCCCCTGACCCCAAGCAGGAGGAGGAGGTGGCATTACAAGCCCAAGACACCATGACCAGGACCCGCTATAGTCTGTGTGGGAAGCACATTAGCGGGCCCAGGGTCAGGCTAGGTTCCAAGCCTCCAACTTTGTGACCCAAGGTGCCCTGAGTTACATAGCAACGGGAAATCCATGTGTCGCAACATAGATAGCTCAACACTGGAAGGGGCAGTCTTTGAGTTCCTTGGCCAGCCTATGCTGTAAGTGCACAAAGATGGTATTACGCAGGAAGAAATCGGAGTGCCCAACCATGGGAGTGTTTCGCCCTGCCAAGAAACTTGGCCTTGGACAGCAATTCTGGCCTAGTCAGTCACTGTATTATTTGTGACACATAGGTAAAACACCGCGATGGGAAGACTTAGTGCACTCATAGTATAGACAGACCGCTGTAACATTCGTGTAGCAAAGGTATAAACAGACCCCAGGAACATTTTTGTAGCAGCAGTATAGGCAGACCCCTGTAACATTTTTGTAGCTGCAGTATAGGCAGACCCCAGTACCATTTCTGTAGTGGAAGTATAGGCAGACCCCAGGAACATTTCTCTAGCAGCAGTATATGCAGACCCCTGTAACATTTCTGTAGCAGCAGTATCAGCGGACCCCTGTAACATTTATGTAGCAGACGCATATGCAGACCCCAGTACCATTTTTGTAGCAGCAGTATAGGCTGTGAGGAAGGAGAAGCAGCAGCCAGAGGATTCAGAGTTTCAGCAGTGGACTGCGTAGAAGACTGGGTGCCTGATACACTGCTGGATGCATTTTCTGCCATCCACGACAGGACCTGCTCACACTGCTCTGTTTGCAATAAAGGTCTACCACGTGGACCCATAAATTGTGATATGAAGCTGGGGACCCCAGAAACTTGCCTCTCTCCTAATCCCACAGCAGCCGGCTGGGATACACCTGGACCAGGAACTCGTCCTGTGCCCACACCCTCACTTGGAACTCCACATCCTCGACCCCTACCCCTACCCCTTAGCATGGTGGATTACAAATAGACCAGACACAGATTGCTGTAAATAATTATGCAATTATATGCGTACACTTTCACGCAGAGAGCGGAATCATAACGCTAACTCCTGGCAGAAAAAAATGGAAGGAAGGCAGCAAACAGGCCTAGCAATGCAATAGTGATGCACTAAAACTCCCACCAGGCACCCAGTAAAATGCAGACGGTCAGAAGTAGCCCAACGAAGGTGCTTTTGTTTTTGTTTTTTAAAAAAGAAGACAGGCTATATACTCTGTATATCACTTTCCCTCTATAAGTACCTGTGTTGGTCGTACGCTGAGCGTCAAATTCACTGCAGACACCGGCCGGTGTAAATAATCTTGGAATTATGTGCGTAGACTTTGTCGCTGAGAGCGGTATAGTAAGGCAAACTCCAGGCAGAAAAAAATAGTCAGGAAGACTGCAAACAGGCCTAAGTGCAATCGTGATGGACTAAAACTCCCACCAGACAGCCAGTAAAATTTAAACGGTCAGCAGTAGCCCTAGGAAGGAGCTTTTAGTTTTTTTTTTTGGTAAAAGAATACAGGCTATATACTGTGTATATCACTTTCCCTCTATCAGTCGCTGTGGCCGTATGCTGTGCGTCTCTAATTCGCTGCAGACACAGCCCGGTGTAAATAATCTTGGAATTATGTGCGTAGACTTTGTCGCTGAGAGCAGTATAGTAAGGCAAACTCCAGGCAGAAAAAAATAGTCAGGAAGGCCGCAAACAGGCCTAAGTGCAATAGTGATGGACTATAACTCCCATCAGACAACCTGTAAAATGCACACGGTCACAGGTAGCCGTAAGAAGGAGCTTTTATTTAAAAAATTTTTGGAAAAAGAATACCGGCTATATAGCGTGTATATGACTTTCCCTCTATCAGGGGCTGTCGCCGTACGCTGTGCGTGAAGTTGACGGCAGACACAGAGCGGTGTAAAAAATTTTGGAATTATTGGTGTACAGTTGGAGGCTGACAGCGGTTATGTAACGCTAACTGCAGCCAGAAAAAAATTATACGGAAGGCTGCAAACAGGCCTAGCTGTGCAATAGTGCTGGACTACAACTCCCATCAGATAACCTGTAAAATGCACACGGTCACAGGTAGCCCTAAGAAGGACCATTGGGGTTCTTGTAGACAGGATTCCACACCACCCACTGTCCCTGCCTGACCAATACTGCCACTATACTATGTAGTACAGACTGCAGCCTGAGAACGCTATAGCTGTAGTGGGGCTGCACGCCCGATATACAAAAAAAAAAAAAATTGCAAAACTGCTACCAGCAGCCACAACTATAATGCACATGGTCAGATGTGGCCATAAGAAGGACCGTTGGGGTTCTTGTACACAGGATCCTACACTAACACTTTCCCTATAGCAGCACCAGCACTGTCCCTGCTCTCTCCCAGTGTGTGACTGTGGTGAGCCGCGGGTGGCCCCACTTTAAATACTCGGGGGTCACTTGATCTCACCAGCCACTCCCTGCAGGGGGTGGGATAGGGCTGGAACGTCACAGGAGGAAGTTGTAATGCCTTCCCTGTGTTTCTATTGGCCAGAAAATGGCGCTAAACTTTCAGGGAAGGAAATGGAATTGACTCGAACATCACGTGGTGCTCGCCTCGAGTAACGAGCATCTCGAGTACCCTAATACTCAAACGAGCATCAAGCTCAGAGGAGTACGCTCGCTCATCTCTAACTATGACCAATAAAAACACATTTGTTGAATCGCTGTGATTGGTTCTTTTGATCTCTTCTGCTGGATGTGTCCATTAGAACTTGCTTGTTGCATACACCCCTTGTGTGCCTGCAGATTGTTTGGCTAAGGGAACATGCATATTTTCAATGGTAACATATAAAAGATTAAGGAGAGTTTTTTTTCAGCACCAAATATCAATTTCCATATTAAGTGTGTTAAAGGGGTTGTCCCGCGCCGAAACGGATTTTTTTTTTTTTAACCCCCCCCCCGTTCGGCGCGAGACAACCCCGATGCAGGGGTTAAAAAAACAACCCCCACATCGCTTACCTGAATCCCGGCGGTCCGGCGTCTTCATACTCACCTGCTGAAGATGGCCGCCGGGATCCTCTGTCTTCATGGACCGCAGGGCTTCTGTGCGGTCCATTGCCGATTCCAGCCTCCTGATTGGCTGGAATCGGCACGTGACGGGGCGGAGCTACACGGAGCTACACGGAGCCCCATTCAGAAAAGAAGAAGACCCGGACTGCGCAAGCGCGGCTAATTTGGCCATCGGAGGGCGAAAATTAGTCGGCACCATGGAGACGAGGACGCCAGCAACGGAGCAGGTAAGTATAAAACTTTTTATAACTTCTGTATGGCTCATAATTAATGCACAATGTACATTACAAAGTGCATTATTATGGCCATGCAGAAGTGTATAGACCCACTTGCTGCCTCGGGACAACCCCTTTAACTCTTAGATTGTGTGATGCACAGGGAAGACACTATACGTATATGTATCCATAGATACCGTCATTCTCCGTCTATTGATTAATGTCTTGTGCCAAAATATATTTGTTAGTGCAACTAGTGGCTTATCCTGTTAACCTTACACAACCAGATCCAACGTGAATAAAATTCTCAGTTATCAGAGTTGCCAGATTTGGAAAAGAAATCCCCATCTTAACAAAAAAAAACACAATAAGCTGCAAGGTTTTTTGTCTCACATGCCACAACCTTCACATGCAAGGCAAATGACTGAAGCCCTGTGAGATATTATTCATGCCCAGCTACATTGCCTATAAGATAAATTCATATAAAAAAATGTCAATTTCCATAAAATATTCATCTTCTATGACAGTTAAAGGGGTTGTCCCGCGGCAGCAGTGGTGTTCTGGCTCCGCCCCCTTGTACGCGTCATCGCGTAGCCCCGCCCCGTCACGTGTGCCGATTCCAGCCAATCAGGAGGCTGGAATCGGCACACGTGACGGGGCAGAGCTACGCGATGATGCGTACAAGGGGACGGAGCCAGAACGCAGCTCGTGCCGGACCGAGCCGAAGGGAAAAGACCCATCTGCGCAAGCGCGTCTAATCGGGCGATTAGACGCTGAAATTAGATGGCACCATGGTGACGGGGACGCTAGCAACGGAACAGGTAAGTGAATAACTTCTGTATGACTCATATTTAATGCACGATGTATATTACAAAGTGCATTAATATGGCCATACAGAAGTGCATAACCCCAATGGCTATCACGGGACAACCCCTTTAATGCTGTGCAGTTATGTTACCATTGAATTCTAATATGTATGTTTCCTTAACCAAACAATCTGCAGGCACACAAGGGGTGTATGCAACAAGCAAGATCTGATGGACAGCAGAAGAAATCAAAAGAACCAGTCACAGTGATTGAACACATGTGTTTTTAATGGTCATAGTCTCTTAGTTTTGTATATATATATATATATATATATATATATATATATATATATATATATATAGACACTATGCTACAGCTGTTGAGAAAGGCTATTTGTTTAATAAAGATGAAGTTTAGTTAAAGAAGCCGACTTGTTTTTGGATCTCCTTAAATTTCAATCCACCACCCCCCTCCAGGAAAATCAGGGTGTATTTAATGTTGCCAAAAACGCGGTGCCAAGTTGCACAACAGACATTGCTGCATTTTAACGCTTGTTTGGGAAGCCCCATTGAAATAAAACACAGCGTTAAACGCTAAAAAAAATGCCTGTGTGAGGGAGGCCTAAGGGGTTAAAAAATTAACATTTTCCAACTATCCACAAGATAGTGGGACCCTTAGCATGTAGAATATATTACTAGAGATGAGCGAACACCAAAATGTTCGGGTGTTCGTTATTCGGAACGAACTTCCCGTGATGCTCGAGGGTTCGTTTCGAACAACGAACCCCATTGAAGTCAATGGGCGACCAGAACATTTTTGTATTTCGCCGATGCTCGCTAAGGTTTTCATGTGTGAAAATCTGGGCAATTCAGGAAAGTGATGGGAATGACACAGAAACGGATAGGGCAGGCGAGGGGCTACATGTTGGGCTGCATCTCAAGTTCACAGGTCCCACTATTAAGCCACAATACCGGCAAGAGTGGGCCCCCCCCCTCCCAACAACTTTTACTTCTGAAAAGCCCTCATTAGCATGGCATACCTTTGCTAAGCACCACACTACCTCCAACAAAGCACAATCACTGCCTGCATGACACTCCACTGACACTTCTCCTGGGTTACATGCTGCCCAACCGCCCCCCCTCCCCCCCCACAGCGCACACCAAAGTGTCCCTGGGCAGCCTTCAGCTGCCCTCATGCCACACCACGCTCATGTCTATTTAGAATTGCGTCTGCCATGACGAGGGACCGCAGGCACACACTGCAGAGGTTGGCACGGCTAGGCAGCGACCCTCTTTAAAAGTGGCGGAGCGATAGCCCACAATGCTGTACAGAAGCAATGAGAAATAGAATCCTGTGCCACCGCCATCAGGAGCTGCACACGTGGGCATAGCAATGGGGAACCTATGTGCCACACACTATTCATTCTGTCAAGGTGTCTGCATGCCCCAGTCAGACCGGGCTTTTTAATTCATAGACACAGGCAGGTACAACTCCCTATTGTGAAGTCCCTGTCGACCCACAGCATGGGTGGCTCCCTGGAACCCACCGGCGGTACACAGAAATATCCCATTGCATTGCCCAACACAGCTGAGGTAGTAATGTCGTGCTTAATGCAGGTGGGCTTCGGCCCACACTGCATGCCCCAGTCTGACTGGGGTTCTTTATAAGTGTACAGATGTAGTAAAAACTCCGTGTGCACCTACAGCATGGGTGGGTGCCAGGAAGCCACCGGCGGTACATAGAAATATCCCATTGCATTGCCCAACACAGCTGAGGTAGTAATGTTGTGCTTAACCCTTTCCAATCCAATTTGTATATGGTTTTCCTAGGGGGCTTACTCTTTTTCTGCTGTTATACAACGGCGCTATATGCTGGCTAAAGCCAGTACTGCATGAGCTGACACGTAGGATAGGCTCCGACAGCAGAGAGGCTGGCAATATACAGTAAGAGAACCCCGACGGACGTCTACCAACAACGGAGCTGTACAGCCTTAAACCCTAATGTCTTCACAGGTCACACAGTGGACTGGAAAGGGTTAATGCAGGTGGGTTTCGGCCCACACTGCATGCCCCAGTCAGACTGGGGTTCTTTACAAGTGGACACATGTAGGTTAAACTCCCTGTGGACCCACTGCCTGGGTGGGTGCCAGGAAGCCACCGGCGGTACATAGAAATATCCCATTGCATTGCCCAACACAGCTGAGGTAGTAATGTCGTGCGTAATACAGGTGGGCTTCGGCCCACACTGCATGCCCCAGTCAGACGGGTTCTTTAGAAGTGTACAGATGTATTAAAAACTCAGTGTGCACCTACAGCATGGGTGGCTCCCTGGAACCCACCGGCGGTACATAAAAATATCCCATTGCATTGCCCAACACAGCTGAGGTAACGTCAGCTGTAATGCAGGTGGCCTAAAAATTAATTTGATTACACTGTAGGCGAGGGCCCACAAAAATTGCTGTATCAACAGTACTAATGTACATCCCAAAAATTGGCCATGGCCAGCCAAGAGGGCAGGTGAAACCCATTAATCGCTTTGGTTAATGTGGCTTAAGTGGTAACTAGGCCTGGAGGCAGCCCAGTGTAACGAAAAATTGGTTCAAGTTAAAGTTCCAATGCTTTTAAGCGCATTGAAACTTATAAAAATTGTTCTGAAAAATTATTTGAGTGAGCCTTGTGGCCCTAAGAAAAATTGCCCGTTCAGCGTGATTACGTGAGGTTTCAGGAGGAGGAGCAGGAGGAGGAGGAGGAGGAATATTAGACACAGATTGATGAAGCAGAAATGTCCCCGTTTTGGATGGTGAGAGAGAACGTAGCTTCCATCCGCGGGTGCAGCCTACGTATTGCTTACGTATCGCTGCTGTCCGCTGGTGGAGAACAGAAGTCTGGGGAAATCCAGCCTTTGTTCATCTTGATGAGTGTTAGCCTGTCGGCACTGTCGGTTGACAAGCGGCTACGCTTATCTGTGATGATTCCCCCAGCCGCACTAAACACCCTCTCCGACAAGACGCTAGCCGCAGGACAAGCAAGCACCTCCAGGGCATACAGCGCTAGTTCAGGCCACATGTCCAGCTTCGACACCCAGTAGTTGTAGGGGGCAGAGGCGTCACCAAGGATGGTCGTGCGATCCGCTACGTACTCCCTCACCATCCTTTTACAGTGCTCCCACCGACTCAGCCGTGACTGGGGAGCGGTGACACAGTCTTGGTGGGGAGCCATAAAGCTGGCCAGGCCCTTAAAGACTGTTGCACTGCCTGGGATGTACATGCTGCTCGATCTACGCACATCCCCTGCTACCTTGCCCTCGGTACTGCGCCTTCTGCCACTAGCGCTGTCGGCTGGGAATTTTACCATCAGCTTGTCCGCAAGGGTCCTGTGGTATAGCAACACTCTCGAACCCCTTTCCTCTTCGGGAATCAGAGTGGGCAGGTTCTCCTTATACCGTGGATCGAGCAGTGTGTACACCCAGTAATCCGTAGTGGCCAGAATGCGTGCAACGCGAGGGTCACGAGAAAGGCATCCTAACATGAAGTCAGCCATGTGTGCCAGGGTACCTGTACGCAACACATGGCTGTCTTCACTAGGAAGATCACTTTCAGGATCCTCCTCCTCCTCCTCCTCCTCCTCCTCAGGCCATACACGCTGAAAGGATGACAGGCAATCAGCCGGTGTACCGTCAGCAGCGGCCCAAGCTGTCTCTTCCCCCTCCTCCTCATCCTCCTCATGCTCCTCCTCCTCCTCCTGTACGCGCTGAGAAATAGACAGGAGGGTGCCCTGACTATCCAGCGGCATACTGTCTTCCCCCGCCCCCGTTTCCGAGCGCAAAGCAGCTGCCTTTATGGTTTGCAGGGAATTTCTCAAGATGCATAGCAGAGGAATGGTGACGCTAATGATTGTAGCATCGCCGCTCACCACCTGGGTAGACTCCTCAAAATTACCAAGGACATGGCAGATGTCTGCCAACCAGGCCCACTCTTCTGAAAGGAATTGAGGAGGCTGACTCCCACTGCGCCGCCCATGTTGGAGTTGGTATTTGACTATAGCTCTACGTTGTTCATAGAGCCTGGCCAACATGTGGAGCGTAGAGTTCCACCGTGTGGGCACGTCGCACAGCAGTCGGTGCACTGGCAGCTTAAAGTGATGTTGCAGGGTGCGCAGGGTGGCAGCGTCCGTGTGGGACTTGCGGAAATGTGCGCAGAGCCGGCGCGCCTTTACGAGCAGGTCTGACAAGCGTGGGTAGCTTTTCAGAAACCGCTGAACCACCAAATTAAAGACGTGGGCCAGGCATGGCACATGCGTGAGGCTGCCAAGCTGCAGAGCCGCCACCAGGTTACGGCCGTTGTCACACACGACCATGCCCGGTTGGAGGCTCAGCGGCGCAAGCCAGCGGTCGGTCTGCTGTGTCAGACCCTGCAGCAGTTCGTGGGCCGTGTGCCTCTTATCACCTAAGCTGAGTAGTTTCAGCACGGCCTGCTGACGCTTGCCCACCGCTGTGCTGCCACACCGCGCGACACCGACTGCTGGCGACATGCTGCTGCTAACACATCTTGATTGCGAGACAGAGGAGGAGGAGGAGGAGGGTGCTTTAGTGGAGGAAGCATACACCTCCGCAGATACCAGCACCGAGCTGGGGCCCGCAATTCTGGGGGTGGGTAGGACGTGAGCGGTCCCAGGCTCTGACTCTGTCCCAGCCTCCACTAAATTCACCCAATGTGCCGTCAGGGAGATGTAGTGGCCCTGCCCGCCTGTGCTTGTCCACGTGTCCGTAGTTAAGTGGACCGTGGCAGTAACCGCGTTGGTGAGGGCGCGCACAATGTTGCGGGAGACGTGGTCGTGCAGGGCTGGGACGGCACATCGGGAAAAGTAGTGGCGACTGGGAACTGAGTAGCGCGGGGCCGCCGCCTCCATGATACTTTTGAAGGACTCAGTTTCCACAACCCTATACGGCAGCATCTCAAGGCTGATGAATTTTGCTATGCGGACGGTTAACGCTTGAGCGTGCGGGTGCGTGGCGGCGTACTTGCGCTTGCGCTCGAACACTTGCGCAAGCGACGGCTGAACGGTGCGCTGAACTACACTGCTGGATGGGGCCGAGGACAGCGGAGATGAGGGTGTGGGTGCAGGCCATGAGGCGGTAGTGCCTGTGTCCTGAGAGGGGGGTTGCATCTCAGTGGCAGGTTGGGTCACAGGGGGAGAGGCAGGGGTGCAAACCGGAGGCGGTGAACGGCCTTCGTCCCACCTTGTGGGGTGCTTGGCCATCATATGTCTGCGCATGGTGGTGGTGGTGAGGCTGTTGGTGTTGGCTCCCCGGCTGAGCTTTGCGCAACAAAGGTTGCACACCACTGTTCGTCGGTCGTCAGGCGTCTCTGTGAAAAACTGCCAGACCTTAGAGCACCTCGGCCTCTGCAGGGTGGCATGGCGCGAGGGGGCGCTTTGGGAAACACTTGGTGGATTATTCGGTCTGGCCCTGCCTCTACCCCTGGCCCTGGCCACCGCACTGCCTCTTGCAACCTGCCCTGCTGATGCCCTTGACTCCCCCTCTGAAGACCTGTCCTCCTGAGTAAGCGTTGCACACCAGGTGGGGTCAGTCACCTCATCGTCCTGCTGCTCTTCCTCCGAATCCTCTGTGCGCTGCTCCCTTGGACTTACTGCCCTTACTACTACCTCACTGCAAGACAACTGTGTCTGATCGTCATCGTCCTCCTCACCCACAGAAAGTTGTTGAGACAGTTGGCGGAAGTCCCCAGCCTCTTCCCTCGGACCCCGGGAACTTTCGAATGGTTGGGCATCAGTGATGATAAACTCCTCTGGTGGGAGAGGAACCGCTGCTGCCCAATCTAAGCAGGGGCCCGAGAACAGTTCCTGGGAGTGTTCCCGCTCCTGAGCAGGTGTCATTGTAGTGGAGTGAGGAGGCTGGGAGGAAGGAGGAGCAGCAGACAGAGGATTCGGATTTGCAGCAGTGGACGGCGCAGAACTGCGTGTTGACGATAGGTTGCTCGAAGCACTTTCTGCTATCCAGGACAGGACCTGCTCACACTGCTCATTTTCTAATAACCGTCTCCCGCGTGGACCCATTAATTGGGCGATGAATGTGGGGACGCCAGAAACGTGCCTCTCTCCTAATCGCGCAGCAGTCGGCTGCGACACACCGGGATCAGGAGCTCGGGCTGTGCCCACACCCTGACTTGGCCCTCCGCGTCTTCGGCCGCGTCCACGTCCTCTAGGCCTACCCCTACCCCTCAGCATGCTGTATTACCAGTGATTTGATTTCACAGGCAGGAAATAAATTGGCGCAAGACTGCAGGCCAAATATAATTTTTGCCCTTTTTGGAAAACGAAAGGCCCCACTGCCTCTAGTGAATGAATTATCTAAGTTTAATAACTGTGCTGTGTCCCTGCTTATGTGTCACAGAACGTGAGGGTAGCAGAGTTATTATAACTCTTGGAGAGCAGGTATTTTTTTCCCAATTAAGGAAAGCAAATGGCGAAGCCAGCAGTAAAGCGTAGCTGGGTGCGTCTGATTTAGCAATGTTGTTCAAGCAGCTCACACGTGTCCACCGCCCTTAGGACGGACAGAGGCTGGACAAATAGATTTGTTTTCAGTTTTTTTCCACCAAAAGGCAGCACTGCGTATATTCAATGAACATGAGAAGTTTAATAACTGTGCTGTGTCCCTGCTTATGTGTCACAGAACGTGAGGGTAGCAGAGTTATTATAACTCTTGGAGAGCAGGTATTTTTTTCCCAATTAAGGAAAGCAAATGGCGAAGCCAGCAGTAAAGCGTAGCAGGGTGCGTCTGATTTAGCAATGTTGTTCAAGCAGCTCACACGTGTCCACCGCCCTTAGGACGCACAGAGGCTGGACAAATAGATTTGTTTTCAGTTTTTTTCCACCAAAAGGCAGCACTGCGTATATTCAATGAACATGAGAAGTTTAATAACTGTGCTGTGTCCCTGCTTATGTGTCACAGAACGTGAGGGTAGCAGAGTTATTATAACTCTTGGAGAGCAGGTATTTTTTTTCCAATTAAGGAAAGCAAATGGCGAAGCCAGCAGTAAAGCGTAGCTGGGTGCGTCTGATTTAGCAATGTTGTTCAAGCAGCTCACACGTGTCCACCGCCCGTAAGGACGGACAGAGGCTGGACAAATAGATTTGTTTTCAGTTTTTTTCCACCAAAAGGCAGCACTGCGTATATTCAATGAACATGAGAAGTTTAATAACTGTGCTGTGTCCCTGCTTATGTGTCACAGAACGTGAGGGTAGCAGAGTTATTATAACTCTTGGAGAGCAGGTATTTTTTTCCCAATTAAGGAAAGCAAATGGCGAAGCCAGCAGTAAAGCGTAGCTGGGTGCGTCTGATTTAGCAATGTTATTCAAGCAGCTCACACGTGTCCACCGCCCGTAAGGACGGACAGAGGCTGGACAAATAGATTTGTTTTCAGTTTTTTTCCACCAAAAGGCAGCACTGAGTATATTCTATGAATAATAACTGTGTTGTGGCCCTGCCTATACAATTCTTTCCCTGCAGTATCAATGGAGGGTGCAATGGTCTGCAGAGGCGATTTTGAGAAGCAAAAAAAATGCAGCACAGCTAACAGCAGCCTGGACAGTACTGCACACGGATAAATATGGCCCTAGAAAGGACCGTTGAGGTTCTTGAAGGCTACACTCACTCCTAACACTCTCCCTGCCTATGCAGCACTTCTGTCCCTAATGCCAGGTGCAACGGTCTGCAGAGGCGATTTTGAGAAAAAAAAAATTTGCCACTGCTAACAGCAGCCAACACACAGCTATCAGTGGCCCTAATAAGGACCTTTGGGGGGTCTTGAAGCCTACACTAACTACCAATTCTTTCCCTACAGCAGCTCCGGTACAAACAGCACTGTCCCTCATCTAACTCACACCGCATCTGAGGCGAACCGCGGGAGGGGCCGACTTTTATGTTCGGGTGACACCTGATCTCCCCAGCCACTCACAGCAGGGGGGTGGTATAGGGCTTGAACGTCACAGGGGGAAGTTGTAATGCCTTCCCTGTCTTTCAATTGGCCAGAAAAGCGCGCTAACGTCTCAGGGAAGGAAGTGAAAGTAACCAGAACACCGCATGGTGTTCGTTACGAATAACGAACATCCCGAACACCCTAATATTCGCACGAATATCAAGCTCGGACGAACGCGTTCGCTCATCTCTATATATTACCTATCCTTTGAATAGAGGATAAATATTAATTCCCAAAAATACCCCTTTAGAGGAGTTATTTGGGGACAAAAAATGTAAAACTGCTCAGGCTACTCAATAATAAAAAAAAAAGCCATATTCAACCTCTTATGCCGCTCCTGTTCAACTGATGCCTATTCCCAGGCTGGTCTTCATTGTTGGCTGCACACCTAAGACATTATGTGAATGGGACATGTGACCTCTATATCTAATCACCAGCCGAGGTGAGCTGGTGATTGGCTACAAACAGTCACATGGCCCTGGTATTGGTGACGTCTTTGCTGGCTCGCTGCATTTGGAAGTGAAGACTAACAGGGGGACAACACTGGTGGAATGGGAGTAGCAAGGGGAGATGACTGTGACTTCTTTTATTTTTTTTACAGCAACGTAGGCAGCCTAACCAAAAATTTTATAACTTTGGATAACTCTTTTAAGATTGTCCTAAAGTTAGACAGAAACAAACTACACCAGACAGGTAGAAACTGTGCCAAATTAATGACAATTGGCACATTGGGCTAGACATGTTAGACACGATACTCTTTTCCTTTGGGTTGGCTTACTTTACATCAATATTTTACGCCAAAATAATGACAAATGTTGCTAACTCCCTACACTTTACAACTCCCTACATTTTACAACTCCCTACATTTCTAGACAGCGTTCCTTGTTTTCTAGATGCATTTCAAAATTGTCTAATGAGAAACATAATAAATTCGACATAATATAGGAAGGGCTGACATTTTAAATTATAAGCAAATGCTTAAGATTTACATATTGACATATACCCATGTGTATAACTCTAGTGGAGGCTGATGGTTTTGCTCACACCAAGGAGACCAGTACTATAAATGATGTGCAATAACTGGGCGGCCCTTTTACAGGTTTTGCATTGCGCGCAGAAATTTTAAGTCACGCATCTGCTTATATTTTATGTATGCTTGCCCTCTTCTTTGACAGAAACATCCTTCTACAAGACCTATGTTAAGTGAAATTTTTGGGTAGTTCCCTTAAACAGGCATACCTCCATGCGCATGTTCTGGCGTCTAATACCATCTCTACGCTGATGACACCCAACTATACACCTCCTCTCGAGATCTCTGAACCATTCCTCCAAAATATCACTGACTGTCTGTCCGCTGTCTCTAACACTATGTCCTTCCTTTTTCTCAAACTAAACCTCTCTAAAACTGACCTCCTTGTCTTTCCACCTTCTAACCAACCTCCCCTCAACATCTCCATTCCAGTGTCTGGCACCATCATAACTCCCAGACGGTATGCCCGATGCCTTGGGGTCACACTGGACTCTGACCTCTCCTTTACTCCCCATATCCCAATCTCTGGCCTAAACATGCCACATGCGCCTCACAAATATTGCTAAAATACGTCCGTTCCTAACCATGGACACGCTAAAGACGCTCGTGGTTGCCCTCATCCACTCCCGGCTTGACTACTGCAACTCGCTACTCATCGGCCTCCCCCGCACTAGACTCGCTCCACTCCAATCCATACTAAATGCAGCAGCTAGACTCATTTTTCTATCCAGTCGTTATTCAGACGCCTCTGCATTATGCCAGTCGCTGCATTGGCTGCCCATCCACTGCAGAACTAAATTTAAACTCCTCTACCTCACTCACATAGCACTGCATGGCGCTGTGCCACCATACATTGCCTCCCTACTGTCAGTACACCACCCAGCCCGCTCACTTCGATCGGCTAACACACTCAGACTAAACACCCCTGTAATACGAACCTCACATGCTCGCCTACAGGACATCACCAGAGCAGCACCCATCCTCTGGAATGCTCTACCCCAAAGCATCCGAACAATTCCACGAAATTTCACACGTGCCTTAAAAGCGCACCTAAAAACGCACCTCTCCAGGGAAGCATACCAAATCTCCTGACCTCGTCCCTCGCCCCTCCCTATGGTGCCCCACCCTGTTTGCCTTCTAATAAATGATCTGTACATGAAATTTCCTATTGCCTGTGTTCCCCACCCCCTGCACCTCCTGTACCACCCTCAACCTATTTGTGTCTAACCCAATGTATTTCACATTGCAATTGTTGTATTGTTTTGCATTTATCCATGCCTCAAAGCGCTGCGGAATAAGTTGGCGCTATACAAATAAAGATTATTATTATTCTTAGTAAACTAAGAAAAAAAAATGTATAATTTTAACCTTTGTTTTTACAGTTTCTTTTTACATATTATCTACAAGTCAGGGATGAACCATAAACTAACCTGAATTAATCTCTATCTTCCAAACACTTGAGATGTGCAGTATTTGAAAGTTCATTGAATGACTTTACTTCTTGAGTAAAATGGTGATGAAGACAGAAAAAATTCTGAAATGCTTGTCGGAACTTGGATATGGTGAAGATTAAGATAGCAGAATGAAGACTGGGAGTAGTAGATGTAAAGATTGAGCATAAAATTATCCAGGGGCTGTCATGTTTCACTACACCAGTGGTTGTCAAATTTACAATGATATAGTAGAAGACATATAGGAAGAAGAAACAAGCCATACTTTTTAAAACTCTGAAATGAGTTTCTAAGTTCGGGTTCCCAAAACTTCCAATTTCTTGCATCTGTCTGGTGTGTGACCAGAGGGATTTAATTAGAAGAACAACCGAGACACAACACAGGATAAGTGGTGGAGAAGAGCCAAAATTGTAAATGAGGAACAAGTTGCCAAAATTGGGAACCTTTGAGAAAACATGCAAAGAATCATTGGATGAATCCAACTTGTTCTCTGTGAAGACACACCAGCCTAAAGGGAGACTAGAAGACAGTGAAGCCAAAAGAGATCCAGCAATGAGCCAAGGAACCAACTTGGATATCCTTGTCTTTACATACATGAATAAAGTGTTATGGTAAACAGAGATCTTGATGCAATAAAAGACAGAGAGCAGTGTACCAAACCAGATGGAGCTGTAGCTAAAAAATAAGCGAACCAGTAAACCAAATTCATTACTGTGAAACTCTAGATGTGGGAAAAAAGTGAGAAAAATGGTAATGCTCAGTGCCATCAACAGCAGGAACAATCTAGAAAGAGCCAAACATAACAAGATCTGGTCACTAGAATGGAGTTGTCTATGTTTCTTCCACTCAATGCAGATCACTATGACTATGAAAGCATTGATCATTATTCCTAGTGAAATTTCAACAATGAGTAAAGAGGTGAAGATAATATGAAGGCTGGAATCCATCCTTCTTCCTTCAGTCTTGGTTTAGCTTCTCAATGTATCCTGCAAAAACAATGGGAATATGAGCTTGATGTTGTTGTCTAAAATAAATAGGACTGTTCAGAGCAGACGTTGTACTGAATTTAATCTGCCATGGCTCATATTATTTACTTTAAGTGCTCATCGTGGTGATATTGGGTTAATGGAGATGCAAATGATAATCTGCAAGGTGCTTTGCATGAGATTTTCATAGGTTAGCCAGAAAATGCCTTAAATTCACTGCCATTATTCAGTACACATGGGTTTATATGTTAAAATGCTCAAAACTAAACACTTGACCCTCCCAAAGATGGATATTTCACATATTTGGGGTTTCAGTGTGTTATATAGCAGAAGGTTGCAGAACTAGGACCATATTTTTGACATACAAATGCTGTTCAGTCCAAAAGAAGGCAAAGCTAAAGGGCCCGTAGCTGGCTTGGGGTTTTGTCAGTGATCTGGAAGGGTGTTGATAGCACAGAAGTTCCAGTGATAGCTGACATAGGACATGTATGCTTACAGTAACAACTTTAATGAAAGGTAAAAAGAAAACAGGCAATTTAAGTCTCACTCTGGGGGGACTGCTGAGAAGCTGCCCAAGTGGTGTAAAACCAGTACCCATATAACAGGTTTCTGAAATGCCCTTACCAGATCACCAGTAATGTAGCCTCTGTCAGCTCTATATCATATCAATGCTGTCGGGCAGAAGGCAGAAAAGGAACAAGAAAGCAAAAGTCTCTCTAATGCTTGTATTGAGTTCAGCCTTTATCCAAAATAAACATCTGACCCATTGAGGAGCTCACACCAGGGAGTATCCCATAGTCATTACTCCACAGCATGGCTGCACAGTCTCAGGGTGCAATCACTTTTAACAGCACGTAAAGGGGAGGTCTCGCGAAAGCAAGTGGGGGCATACACTTCTGTATGGCCATATTAATGCACTTTGTAATATACATCGTGCATTAAATATGAGCCATACAGAAGTTATTCCACTTACCTGCTCCGTTGCTAGCGTCCTCGTCTCCATGGTTCCGTCTAAATTCGCTGGCAGCTTGCTTTTTTAGACGCGCTTGCGCAGTCCGGTCTTCTCCTTTCAGCACGAGCCGCTTCAGTGTGCTCCCCGCTACAGCTCTTCTGCGCATGCGCAGACGAGCTGTCACTGCTCGGGAGCGCGCTGGAGCGGCCATTCTGTACCATCCTCTGTTAGAGGAAGGTGCAGAAACTGGAGCTGCCCAGCGGAGAAGCCGCCCAGGTAAGTGATGGGTCGGGGGGTGATCTTCTCTAACAGGTGAAGGTCCCGGGCCACAGCGGTAGGCCCCGGAGCCCAGCGCTAGGTTCCGGAGCCCAGCGCTAGGTTCCGGAGCCCAGGTGAAGGCCCCGGAACCTAGCGCTGGGCTCTGGAACCTAGCGCTGGGCTCCGGGGCCTACCGCTGTGGCCCGGGACCTTCACCTGGGCTCCGGAACCTAGCGCTGGGCTCCGGAACCTAGCGCTGGGCTCCGGGGCCTTCACCTGGGCTCCGGAACCTAGCGCTGGGCTCCGGGGCCTTCACCTGGGCTCTGGAACCTAGTGCTGGGCTCCGGAACCTAGCGCTGGGCTCCGGGGCCTTCACCTGGGCTCCGGAACCTAGCGCTGGGCTCCGGAACCTAGCGCTGGGCTCCGGGGCCTTCACCTGGGCTCCGGGGCCTAGCGCTGGGCTCCGGGGCCTTCGTCTGTTGTCAGGGTCTAGCGCGGGGGAGCCGGGGCGTAGCGCGGGGGAGCCGGGGCGTAGCGCCGGGGAGCCGGGGGCTAGCGCCGGTTACCTGCAGCCTGGCGATGGGTGACTGGTCGGCGGCGTTCAATCCCGGGGTCCGGTCGGCGGCTGCGGGGCGTCGTGTTGTCATGGAGACACAGCTGGTAGCATCTCGGGAGCGCGCACGTCGGGCTACAGCAAGCGATGGGAAAAGAGCCGGCGGCCATCTTGGGGAAACTTTTATAAGTTGCTAAAACGCTGGAACGGTAAGTACAAACCAGCTAGAAAAGTCATTTACAGGGGGGCTTAGTAATGTTTGCTTAATTAGGGGGACTGGGCAAAAAAAAAAATTCACTGCTTCCTCGAGACATCTCCTTTAAGTTAAAAACCAAAGCTTGGGCTGTAAAAATTGTTGATGCTTTTCCTCATCTGCCCGGTTTGTCTCCATATGGAGTGCATTAAAGGATGATGGCTAGACTAAAGAAGTTTTGAGATGTGAGTGGGATCTTTATATTAGAGCTATTGACCGTTGAATGTTTGTAAGGTAAAGCAAACACCATCTGAGAGGGAAGGTAGTGAAAAAACATCATCAACCACGGGACCAGTTGGGAAGCCCTCTTTTCCAAAAACACAAACATTTCAAGTTTATATTTGGTGATTTTGTCATAGAGTAGACACAGACAGAAGGATAAGGATCCTCAAACCTGTGAGGATCAAAAATATTTTCATCCCTAGGAAGACCTCTATGACCAAGGCCTAGAGGAGAGCTCAAGTAAGAAGATTCTCAAGAATTTATACAAGGTGATAGCCCATTGCAAAACAAACTCTGCAGAGACCAAACGAGCCATAGTGTTGTCCATGCTCTGTAAGCACTTACTTTTCTATCATTTCCGAAGAAGTACTGATACCATAAATACATTAAGGAAAAACAATTGCCCAAAATCCCAGCACTCTAGGTGTACAGGTGGGTTACAGAAGAAAATATGAAAGACAATTACTTGAGTGAGGACTTCACAATCCATAGGCGAGCCCCCTCAGGTATCTATATAAGCTTTTAAAATACTGCAGTGTTGTCCAGGTAGGAGTTTGAATGGTATCGGTAAATCCAATTTATTCAGAGAATGAACAACGTACAACCAGTACATGACAGTGAAACACATTTCGGAGGACATACCGATGAACTAGTCTCCTTTCTCAAGCAAAATTCATATGTGAAGGGAGATGTGAGGGCTTTCTGAGAAGCCTCTCACATTGGATAGACATTGCCATTTATAAAGCTTTTTTAAATTGTCTGAGCAAGTTACAAAGACAAGGCAAATCTGGAAAACAGTTGTCTATGGCAGGAAAGGAATTTTTATAAGATATTGTAAATTTAGTCATCACCTGTTCAAATGAGACTACTTTATGGAGTGCAGCTTTCCATTTGTTGACCATAGACCAAAAGCTTTCTTAACATCTAAAACTGGGGGGCTGAGCCTGACCGCGGAGAGTGATGGCCGCTTAGAGAGAAAGCTCCAGCACAGAGGCCCCGATAAAGACACCCTACAGAAGCCTATCTACCCCAAAATGGGTAAACTAAACAGGGATAAAGGAGGAGAACAACAGGGGACCCCTCGGCAGGCTCGATGGCAGACTGACCTGCAGAAATACCTTCAGGAACGGAGCTCTCGTTCACCCCGCGCTCCACGCAAGATGGCGCCGGCTGCTGCTGCTGCATCAGAAGCTGAGTGGGAGGGTGAGTCCTCCTCGGAGGGTGAAGAAGAAGAGCAAATATCAAGGAGGGCTTTATGAAAGCCCTCATGGCTAAAGCCATGAGACCAATCAGAGCCGACCTAGCGAAGATTAAAGAGGATAGAAGGCACCTTGGCAGAAGAGTGGAGGACTTAGAGAGCTCATCGGCGGCCATTACCACGCACTCCATGGGAGTAGCACAAGTATTGAAAGATCAGCATGCACAGTTAAATAAAACGCTCCTTATGCAAGAGGATCTGGAAAACCACAGCCGCCGCAACAATATGCGTATTAAAGGTATTCCAGAAACCTGGGCAGCCGAGGCGCTACCAAAAGTGTTACTGGAGATTTTCTCCTCGCTGGTGGGCGCAGACAGAGCGGCCTCCATGACAATAGAAAGAGCACATAGAGCGCTGAGACCACAGCCCACAGCCTCAGACCCACCGCGAGACATCATCTTTCCTTCCCAGATGCCACTGCTATCCTAGAGGCAGCTAGGATTAATAGAGACTTGCAATATGCGGGAGCTGATTTTCAGATTTATCAAGATCTGTCACCCACAACATTAGCCAAGCGCAGACTCCTACGCCCGCTGCTAGATGCCTTGAAAGCTAAAAATATGAGGTACGCATGGCTGTTCCCTTTCGGTCTGGGAATAACCCACAAAGGGAAAAGATATAATATACGCTCCCCTGAGGATCTCCGAAAGAGCTGGCAACACCTAGACCTGGAGCCTATGGACATCCCCGACTGGTCACCCCTGCCAGAGTCCCCATCCTTCCTTAAATCTCAGCTCCTGATGTCTGGCGCCTGGCGAGACAAACAAAATCCCCAAAAAGCAAAATGAAGAAAAGGACCAAAGAAGATGGCGAGATTGGAGATACCTGAATCGAGAATGACACCACAAAGTGGACTGTAATCATCTAACAATGTTGACAATAAGTCAGAAAAGCCGTTTACTAGTTTTATGCCACGAGTTACTGAACTCTTTAAAAAAGTTCTTTAATCTTGAGAGGACTACAGTACAGATTTCTGGAAAAACTTTCCCACATACTACCTTGCAAAGGGGAAAAAGTTTTATGTTGGTACCCCTTACGTTATAGGGTGTCTGGGTGCCTTAACCCGATCAGGCACGAAAAAAGTAAATTTCTTGAACTCTTTATAATTGAACTGCCTTAAAATCATACGGACGTAATCAAGAAAACATTGTTTGCGTTCGTTCCCTCATCTGAGGGAGACTATTGCTTTATTTACTACACATATACTTTTTCTGTTTTGCCTTAACCCTCTCCCCCCTCCCCCTACCCCACCCCCCTCTATGCGTCTCCTCCACTAACACCTCCACCATCTTTCCCCCCCTCCTTACAACAATTAACCCATATTCAATACAAAAACTGAACCCAAATAGTGGGGAACGAAAGGGACCTACTCACCAAATATATATACCGTACTTATAATATAACCTCTGCGACCCCCCCTTTGTTTCTCAATACAGGGTTTGCTACATTCGTTGGCTACTTTACCTAGTTCTGACTGCAATGGATACAGAAACACTTCGCTTTACGACCTTCAATGTCCGGGGCCTCAATTCACCACAGAAAAGATTTAACATCTCCCAACTTGTGAAAAGGTGCAAGACTAAAATTCTTCTCTTGCAGGAGACACATTTTAAGGGAGGAAAATGCATAGCTCTGTCAGAAAAGTCCTTCCACAATTCTCACCCCTGCTCCGCTTCCAAGGGGGTCTCCACCCTATTCCATAGATCTATCAATTTTATTCCCTCAGCTGAATACTCTGATGAGATGGGAAGGGCTCTCTTTCTAAAGGGTACAATCAATAACGTAAAAATAACAATCGCTAATATGTACGCCCCTAATGTCAACCAAACTGAGTGGTTAACTAAGCAAATCAAGATCCTGAAGGAATTCGCCGTGGGCCACATAGTAGTGGGTGGGGACTGGAATGTAACATTAAACCCCCTTCTAGACTCGTCGAAGGGCAGATCCCAGGTCTCCCAGGGGCGTCTGAACAAACTAAATAAGGCTTTATATGACCTGGGCATCGCGTACGCATGGCGGGTATTAAACCCCTCCTCAAAAGATTACACATTCTTCTCAAAGGTACATGTCTCATATCAGAGATTAGATTACCTATTTATCTCCTCAAGCCTTTTGCCAAAAGTAAAAAGTGCAAATCTGGACATAATCTCCATCTCAGATCATGCCCCCTTACACGTAGATATCAAAATCGGCCCAGAAGGTCCCAGGGAATGGAAATGGCACCTAAATGAGTTGCTGTTAGACTCGGATACCGAAAGGGCTAAACTCACTGACCTTCTAGAAGAATATTTCCGCATAAACGTTACTGACGATGTGGATTTCCCGACGGTGTGGGAGGCCCACAAAGCCTACATGAGGGGGGCTCTCATATCCCTAGGCTCGAGAATAAAAAGGCAACAGCAGCAAGAGATCGATAGCATTCTAACACAAATAGCAAAGATGGAGCAATCATCAAAACTATCCCAAAACCAAAAGATCTTGGAGGACTTGACATCCAGGCGATGAGATCTTAAACGTCTCCTGGAGTCAAGGTTCAACAAGAGACACCTCTTCTTGAAGCAGACGGTGTACTTGCATGGAAATAAGGGGAGCAGATTTATGACGGCTATGCTTAAAAAATCCCAATCCCGAAACTACATAAACGCAGTTAAAAATCAGACAGGAAACTTAGCAACCTCATCCCAGGAGATAGCGAAAGCTTTCCACCAATTCTACTCACAATTATATAATTTGAGAGGGCAGAAGGAAGAGTCCGACCAGTCAGACATGAAAAGAAAATTGACCTTTTTCTGAGCACAATAAAATTACCAAAATTAGGAGAGGAGGTCTCACAGTCTTTAATGGCCCCAGTGACTGACCAGAAAGTGGAAGACCTAATTACATCCTGCCCCTCGGGCAAATCCCCTGGACCAGATGGTTTCTCCTCAGCATATTACAAATCTTTTAAAACGGTCTTAGCCTCAAGATTAAGAGAACTCTTCAATGCCCTATTATATGGAGGTAACCTACCTAAACAAGCCCAGGAAGCCCATATAACTCTTATCCAAAAACAAAATAAGGACCCTACATTATGTGGCAATTATCGGCCAATCTCTCTGATAAACCTAGATATAAAACTATGGGCTAAACTTTTAGCTAAGAGAGTGGAAGACCTCATTCCTAACCTGAATAACAGCGAACAGACGGGCTTCGTTAGGGGGAGAGAGGGTAAGGATAATTGCTTTAGGCTCCTTCACGCGATTAAATACGCACAATTAAAAAAGATCCCAATGATATTGATAGGAACAGACACTGAAAAAGTGTTTGACCGTGTTAATTGGTTATATATGAAGAGCGTTTTAGAGAACTTTAACTTCCCACCACCATTTATCTCAGCAATCTTCTCACTCTACAACAGCCCACATGCGAGACTGAGAGTTAACTGTATCCTCTCTCCCCCTTTCGACATCCGAAATGGCATCCGTCAGGGGTGTCCACTGTCTCCGACACTCTTTGTGCTAGCGCTCGAACCTCTCCTACAAAAAGTAAGAACACACTCGGAAAAAAAGGGAATTACCATGGGCTCACACTCACTCTCATTAGCTGCATTCGCAGACGATATAATGTTCTTGCTCACGGAGACTGAGAAGGGAGTGTGGAACCTAATATCACTCCTAGAAACTTTTGGGGAGATCTCGGACTTTAAGATTAATTTCGCCAAATCTAATCTGTTAAACGTTTCCATGCCAAAAGCTGGCAGCGAAGCCATAAAAACCAATTCACCATTTGTCTGGTCCGAAACCTCAATAGAATACCAAGGAGAAAAATTACTAAGAAAGCTGAAAACCTCTTTGCCGCCAACTTTCAACCACTCCTTCCCTATATCAAAAATCTGCTCCGCTCGTTCGATATGCCATACATCTCCTGGTTCGGGAGGAAGAATGTATTGAAATCATATATTCTCCCAACCATCCTATATAAAATACGAATGCTCCCTATCCACTTACCCAACTCATTCTTTAAAAATCTTTGCACCGCCTTCTCTGGATTTGTGTGGAAACAGAAAAGACCCCGCCTAGCCCACAGCACTTTGATTAAGAGGAGATAGGAGTGGGGGATTTATATGCCGTGCGTCCAGGACGTCTATAGGGCAACACAGCTGAGCTATTGGCTGGAATTAGTGCACCCAAAAAAAGACCCATTGCTACAGCACCTCGCTGAGAGTAGATATGGGGAGGCCTTAACAGAGGACCTTTGGCACCCATCAAGGAGCCAATACAGCTCCACCAGTTTTAGCCCACTACTGAGGGGCCCCTGTGAGACCTGGGATAGGCTGAGGAGTACCCTGGCTCCAGACCCCACCCCAATAGCCCCAGTGGACACGCTTTGTAAATTATTAAAAATACCCACAGACTCTGTGAACAGAACTACCTAGAGGAGGCTATCTGGTATAAAAATAGGTGACATCCAGGCATTAGCCCACAGAAAAGCGGAAGAAATCCTACAAACACTGTGTCCGGATAGACATCTCTCATTTCTACAGGAAGTCCACGTGATAAGAGTCATAAAGAATTTTCTTAGTTCATATAAATCTACCAGACCAAACACTATGTTTGAAAAATCATTCGAAGAGGGAATGCCACGACATAAAATGATCTCTAGAATTCATAAGAAATTTATCTCACCACCATTGCCTTCCAAACCAGGCTTCATTAGCTCATGGGAGAAAGAACTGAATATTTCCCTTTCAGAAACCGATATAAAACTCATCCTCAAACTATCCTTTGGGCTCTCCCCATGTGTCCTTCTACAAGAAGGCCACTACAAATTGCTGTCAAGGTGGTATAAAACTCCACAGTGGTTATACGCATACAAATTAGCCCACCATAACAGGTGCTGGAGATGCGATTCCGCAGTGGGGTCCTACCACCATATCTGATGGGACTGCATAAAACTATCCAACTTTTGGAAAGAGGTGGAGAATATACTAAGGACCATCAAACCTAGTTTCTCCCTAACACCGGAAAAAAAATTTCTATGGAAACCCTCTACAGACTTTCATCCACTCAGAGAAAGACTACTTGCGCTTCTCATTGACGCAGCTAAAGCTCTGATCCCACTAATGTGGTTACAGAAAATCTCCCCCTCCCTCCAACAATGGAAAGAAAAAGTTGATTCCATATATAACTTAGGGGGGCTCACTAGCTGGAAAAAGGGAAAACATTACGAATTTGTGGAGATGTGGATCCCTTGGAAGTGGATACCTTAAAACTAAATAGAGGGGGAAAATTTATTGGGCTGATCATAAACCTAATACATAATGATGGAGAGAGATACATATATCATAAGAGAGAGATGAGTGGACAGAACACCGCTACTAACCAGAAGGTGACAGTTGAGCTACCCCGGACATGGACGGAAGAAGCGGACAATAACCTTGCATGTTGGGAGCTGAGTGAAGGCCATAGAGTCAATCTGAAACGGTAAGGGGGAGCAGAGAGAAGAAAGGTAACTTAATGCTCCCCCCCCCCCCCCCCACCCTCCCTCATGACCAAGCCTGTTTGCACCTTAATGACCAGGCCAAATTTTGCAAATATGTGTCACTTTAACATGGAAAAACACCAGAAAGATTTTGCATATCCAAGCGATTCTGACATTGTTTTTTCGCCACATGTTGTACTTCATTTAGGCGGAAAAAATAGACCGATAGAATTTGTGTTTATTTATTAAAAGCGCCAAAATTGGGAAAATTTTGAAAAAAACGTCATTTTTTCACATTTCCAACTGCAATATCTTAAATATGTGCAAACATAATATAGAAATTTTTGCTAAGATTTATATTTTCACCCATTTACTTTATTTTGGGCGCACATTGGAAAAACGTTCGTTTTTTTTTTAACCATTTAGGAGACGTACAAATTTAACATAACTTTTTTGCATTTTGAGGAACACTTTGTTTTCCTACACCAAGCCAAGATTGGAAAGGCTCATGAGTGTCAGAATAATAGATACCCCCACAAATGACCCCATTTTAAAAACTACACCCCTTAGTGTATTCACTGAGGGGTGTCATGAGTATTTTGACCCAACAGTTTTTTTTCAGGAATTAATTCAATTTAGAGGAGAAAAAGTAAAATTTCATATTTTTGCAAATCTATCATTTTAAAGACATAATTTTTTCCTATAGTTTACATGAAAATGAGGAAATGGATACCCCTGTTTCTCCCGTGCTAAGAAATATACCCATTGTGGCCCTAATGTTATATCTGAGTCCACAATGGGGCCCAAAATGAAAGGAGTAGTCAGTGTCTTTCAAAACAGAAATTTTGTTTGAAGTCCTTTTTGGCCCCATAGCACACATGTAGAGTTCTTGAGTGCCCAAAACCATAGAAAACCCCCACAAACGACCCCATTTTGAAAACTAGACCCCTTAAGGAATTTATCTAGGGGTGTACTGCATATTTTGACCCCACAGTTTTTGAATGAATTCAAGCCAAGCAAAAGAAAAAAATTGTGATTTTCGTTTTTTTGGCAATTCTGTCATTTTAAAAACAGCTTTTTTTGTACAGCACACATATGAATGAAGACTTGCACCCAAAAATGGATACCCCTGTTTGTCCCGTGTTCAGAGATATACCCATTGTGGCCCTAATCTTATGTCTGGGTGCACAACAGGGCCCAAAATGAAAGGAGTAGTCAGTGGCTTTCAGAACATAGATTTTGCTTGAAGTCCTTTTAGGCCCCATTGCCCACTTGTAGAGTTCTTGAGCGCCCAAAACCATATAGAACACCCACAAATGACCCCATTTTGAAAACTAGACTCCTTAAAGAATTTATCTAGGGGTGTACTGTGTATTTTGACCCCACAGTTTTTGAATGAATTCAAGCAAAGCAAAAGGAAAACATTGTGATTTTCGTTCTTTTGGCAATTTTGTCATTTTAAAAACAGCTTTTTTTGTACAGCACACATATGAAGGAGGACTTGCACCCCAAAATGGATACCCGTGTTTGTGCTGTTTTCAGAAATATACCCATTGTGGCCCTAATATTATGTCCGCATGCACAACGGGGCCCAAAATGAAAGGGTTCTTGAGCGCCCAAAACCATAGAGAACCCCCACAAATTACCCCATTTTGAAAACTACACCCCTTAACGAATTTATCTAGGGGTGTACTGTGTATTTTAACCCTACAATTTTTGAATAGCTTTAAGCGAAGCAGTAAGAAAAAATTACGATTTTCATTTTTTGGGCTATTGCGTCAATTTAAAAACAGGTTTTTTTGTGCAGCACATGGCTAGGCCTACAATGAAAGGAATACCCGTTGGATTTCAGGGTACAACTGAATAAATTCCAGGCCCCATTGCCCACTTATAGAGCCATTGAGCGGGCAAAACTATAAAGAACCCCCTCAAATGACCCCATTTTGAGAACTAGACCCCTTAACAAATTCATCTAGGGGTGTACTGCGTATTTTGACCCCACAGTATTCGGCGGACCTGAGGTGAGTATTTTCAGCTGCCCTCATGCCACACGCTGGCTTAATAGCCACACCACCCTCATGTCTATTTATAAATGCGTCTTGGATGAGGAGGAACCGGAGACACACACTGCAGAGGGTTGGCAGGGCCTGGCAGCGACCCTCTTTGAAATTGTGGGCTCACAATGCTGATGAGAATTGCGGATAAATTAATGTATGATCATAATTCCAATCCTGTGCCATCTCCGTAACAAAATTGTCAGGAGCCGCAAACGTGGGCATAAATTTGACTCAAATGCCAGTACTTCTACACATCTCCACAATACAGCAACGTATACTAAAACCAAAGATTGGTTTGAAGCAGGAGGTGTCGCCAAAGTAGCCACCACAGGTATACAGTGACCCTGTGAAAGTATCATTAAATCACTTATGCTTCCTGTGAACGCTCCAATCCAGTATCTCAGATAACTGTTGTAAGTTGTAACACGAGAGATAATACATGCCGACCAGTGCTGACCCCCAGGGATGCGTGCATTTAACACATCTAAAACAATCCATCTCTTTACCACTTAGGGCATTATACATCAGCGGACATCCAAAAACAGGCAGTGTACACTGAGTTGACCTGTTAGACAGCAGGCATGCTGGTGAAAGCCTAGTGTGCACTACTAGGCAAAACAAACATGGGAATAAAGCGGACATAGATGCTAGTACTTGTAAGCATCTACCAAATTCAGCAACCCTTTCTAAAATAAAAAGATTTCTTTTAAGCACGAGGTGTCCCAAAAGTTGTCACCACAGCAATACAGTGACCCTGTGAAAGTCTCATATAATCAGTTACGGTTCCGTTGATCGCTCCCCGGACAGCATGAAGTTTGAAGAGATTTGAGTGGCCAAACACGGCAGAGTTACACCCCGCCCAGGACCTTGGCCTCTGCCCACAACTTCAACACCTGAAAAAATTTGTTTACCAAGAGTATAGGCGAAGGCCGGAAAAATTGGTTTGCTAAGAGTATAGGCAAACCCCACAAAAAAAATTGGTCTTCCCACAGTGCAGGTGAAACCCAGAATTTTTTTTTAAAGATAGAGCTCGTTGTTGCTTACTTTGCTAAAAGAGCCTGAAGGCAGCCCTCCGAAAAAAAATTGTTTTAACAAAGCCTTTTGGCCCTCTGAAAAATTGGTTATTCAGTGTGATGTCATGCTAGTTTAGGAGAAGGAGGAAGATCAGAGAGGGATAGACCAAGCTACTTCTATCCTTTTTTTGGGGTGATAGAGGGTGCTTGGTTTTCCTGTTCCAGCTTAAAGAATCATTAGTTTTCGCTGCTTTCCACCGGTGGAGAAGAAAAGTCAGGGGAAATCCAGCCTTTGTTCATCTTAATAAGTGTATGCCTGTCGGCGCTGTCAGTTGACAGGTGGGTACGCTTATCTGTGATGATCCCCCCAGCAGCACTAAACACCCTCTTTGATAAGATGGTAGCGGCAGGGCAGGCCAGCACCTCCAAGGTGTACAGCGCAAGTTCTTGACACGTGTCCAGCTTTGACACCCAATAGTTGTATGGAGCAGAGGGATCACGGCGGACGTTGGTACGGGTGGCTAGGTACTCCCTGGCCATCTATTTACAGTGTTCCCTCCGACTCAGCCTTGACTGGGGAGTGGTGACACAGTCTGGCTGGGGAGCCATAAAGCTGGCAAAGGCCTTGGTGTTCCACTGCCTGTGTTGGACATACTGCCTGATCCCTGCACCTCCGCTGCCAGTTGGCCCACTGAATTACGTCCTCTACCACTAGCGTTGTCAGATGGGAAGTTTAGCATCAGCTTTTCCACCTGGGCCTTGTAGTATTGCATCAGTCTTGTACTCTTCGGGAATGAGAGTGGAAAGGTTCTCCTTTTACCATGGGTCGAGAAGGGTGAACACCCAGTAATCCTGGTTGGCCAGAATGCGTCTAACGCGAGGGTCACGGGAAAGGCAGCCTAATATGAAGTCAGCCATGTGTGCCAGAGTTCCAGTATGAAATATATCGCTGTCCTCACTAGGAGGATGACTTTCATGATCCTCCTCCTCTTCTTCAGCCCATACATGCCCAAACACGCTGAACGGATGTGAGGGAAGTAGCATAGGTATCCTCTGCAGTATGGGCAGCAGTCTCTTCCCCGTCCTCCACCAATACGCGGTGAGAAACAGGCGTAAGATTGGTCTGCTTATCAAGCGACATATTGTCACCCCCCCCCCCCATCTCCTGTTCTAACCGCAAAGCATCAGCCTTTATGCTTAGCAGCAAACTTCTCAGTAGGCAAAGCAGCGGGATGGTAACACTGATAATAGCCGCATCGCCGCTCAGCATTTGTGTAGAGTCCTCAAAGTTTCCTAGGACCTGACAGATGTCTGTCATCCATGCCCACTTCTCTGTGAAGAACTGCGGAGGCTGACTACCACTCCATCAGCCATGTTGCAGCTGGAATTCTACTAAGACTGCTCGTACAGCCTGGCCATCATGTGCAACGTAGAATTCCAGCACGTGGGCACGTCGCACAGCAGTCGTTGCACTGACAGCTGGAAGCGATGCTGCAGTGTCCTGAGGGTGGCAGCATCTGTGGTAGACTTCTTGAAATGGGCACACACGCGACACACCTTGCTGAGCAAGTCAGACAATGGGAGTACTTTTTCAGAAACCGCTGAACCACCAGATTGAACACGTGTGCCAGACATGGCACGTGTTAGTCTGCCAAGCTGCAGAGCCGCCACCAGGTTACGCGCAATATCACACATGACCATGCCTGTTTGGATGTTTAGCGGCGAAAGCCACTGGTCCGTCTGCTCCGTCAAACCCTGCAACAGCTCTTGGGTGGTGTGCCTCTTGTCTCCCAAGCTGAGTAGTTTCCGACTGCTGGAGACCTGCTCACACATGGTAATTGAGAGGTGGAGGGGGTGGAGGAGAAGGGGGAGTGTTTGGAGGTGGTGGCATAATAAGCCAGATAAACCTTCACCGAGGTAGGACCCGAAATCCTCGGTGTGGGTAGCATGTGGGCGGTCTCAGGGTCAGACTCGGTCCCAGACTCCACCAAGTTCCCCCAATGTGCCGTCAGGGAGATGCAGTGCCCCTGCCCACCAGCACTTGTCCACGTGTCTATCATTAATGGATCTTCCCAGTAACATTGTTGGTGAGGGCATGATTTATGTTGCGTGAGACGTGCTGGGGTAGGACAGGGACGGCACACCGGGAAAAATAGTGGCCACTGGGGACAGAGTACCAAGGGACCGCCGCTACCATCATGTTGCAAAAAAAAAAGCCTTTGTTTCTACTAGCCTGTATGGCAGCATCACCAGGCCAAGTAGTTGTGCAATATGCACGTTAAAAGCTTGTGCATGCAGGTGTGTGGACGCCTATTTCCGCCTTCGTTCCAACGATTGTGTTAGCGACAGCTGAACGCTGTGCTGGGACACATTGGTGGAGGCAGTGGAGAACCATGGAGGTGAGGGAAGGGGTGCAGGCCGGGAGGTGCTCGTGCCTGCGTCTTGAGAGGGGGATGGCATTTCTGTGCCAGGTTGTGACACTGGGGAAGAGGCAGTGGAGTGACCCGCAGGCAGTGAATGGCCTTCGTTACACTTCGTGGGGAGCTTAGCCATCATATGCCTGTGCATGCCATCTTTGCAGAGAGAAAACCAAGTGTCTGTGCTGCATGGAGAGTGTGTGGAGATCTTAGAGGACTTTCCTGTGCAGCTAACCTGTGTGTAATTCAGTCTAGAGGCAGACAGAGTGTAAAGAGACAGAATGTTCAGTGGAGCCATGCTGAAAGGACTGTGCCCAGTGGCTAACCAGTAATACTGACATTGTGGCTGTGGACATTGCAGCCAAAGTTAAAGACTGGCAGTGCTGTTGAGTACCGGACAGTAACTGCACAACCCTGGCTTATATCACACCGGGGTGTATGGATTCTGCAGGACTGTCAGTGTGCTGAGCTACTTGCTGTTGGATCCCATTTCATCCATTTTGTTTTCCTGTCTGCTGAGAAGAATCTTATTGCCTCGGATGTTGTGATAACCGTGAGGAGAGGACACTTCGCTATACAAGGAAAGAACGACATTGGGCCCCAACACGCGCTTCTACACACTGTAAGCAGTCCACCCGGACCACTGGTAAGAGGGGTGCGCACCCAAATGTGAAGTTAGGGTCAGTTAGGGATAGTTTTGGGACTATTGTTCTTTCAGTGTCCGTGCTGTGGAGGTGGACATAGTAAACGTGGAATATATTGTGAAATCTAACTTGAATTGTTCCAACTATACTGTGTATTGTGCTTGTCCTTATTCCTGTTCTTTTACCATTAACTTGCCTTTATTAACCTGTAGTTAATACATTTTTCTTAACTTGACCACCCCGTGTGCGTCCTTTCTGGTTGCGGAGACCAAACCACCTGCCTTGCTCTCGGTTCACAAATTGGCGTTAGTCGGCAGGATCCGCTTTCCAGAATGGACGGCAACGCACCGGTTAGAGGGGATGGTGCCAGAGGAGGAATGCCAGCAGGGGCTATAGTGAGTCAGTTAGTTAAATTTGATGGCAATAATATGTCTGTGGGTGGAGCAGATAAGAATGGTCCAGCGAATGTACCAGACCACACCAGGAGTACTAGTAGAGCTAGCAATATTGACGTTACAAGGTGATGCTAAGACCACAGTGATATTAAGGCCATTCGATCAAAGGCAGACATTTGAGCAAGTGGTACACATTCTAGAAACCATCTATGGAGAAACAGCATTGCTGGGATTCCTGCAGGCTCGATTCTTCCAGAGAGTGCAACACGAGAATGAAAGTCTCCCCCAATATGCAAATGCCCTACAAGAACTGATCCGAGATATTCAAGGGAAGGAAAGAGGCTCACCGGCCTTCTGTAACCCTGATCGGACTCTCCGTGACCAGTTTGTTCTGGGGATCTGCGACGGCAGTTTGACTGTTGCTATGCAGGACTTTATACGACGAGAGACTAATGCTAAATTTCATGACGTGCAGGTAGAGGCCATCTCACGTGCCAATAGTATTGTCCCAAAGCCCCAGACCGCAGTTGGAGTCACTTTGTTGCAGGGGGCTAGCTCCAGCCTAGAAACAGTAGAAAGAGTGCCAGCTAAAGAAATTCTAACAATAATGCAGAAATTGCAAGAGCAAATGGAACGCTTGCAAACCTGTTGTGATGAAAACTCTATGAGAATTGCAGACTTCCAGAGAACTAGAGATGAAGGAGTGGGCCATCCACACCAAGAAGGTCAGAACCACCCACAACCCCGCTGGAGGGATGAGAACAGGACCTACCGAAGGGGTCCCAATAATTTAGTACAGCGCTCAGGAGAAACCGAAGGGGCTTACCGAAGGGGCCCAAATCGATATCCAGAACGACGGGAAATACGTTGCTGGGAGTGTGGACGGATGGGCCACGTTGCTGCCAGATGTCCAGACCAGCGACAAGCTTATGAGAGACTGCCGTTAAACTAAGGTCCCCTGCTGCTGTAGGGCACAGAGTAGGGGAGACTGAGAAGGAGATTATGTGGGGAAAATGCCCTGATGATGACCTAATTGCTGCAAGTCCTGTCATCCAAATGGAATTAGAAGGTATTCCGGTTATCGGGATGATTGACACGGGTTCTCAAGTAACGACTCTGAGTAGAGATTGTTATGAACGGTACTTCCGACAACATGTGAAATATGATCCCCATACATTCGTACGAGTGGTCGCAGCCAACCAGTTACCAGTCCCAGTAGTGGGAGTGACCTGGATGAATGTCCGGTTATGTGGTCAAGATCTAGGTAAGAAAGGCATTGTGGTGGTACAGGAGCCACATGAAGTAAAGGCCCCTGTCATTTTGGGGATGAATGTGCTAAAAGAATTGGATCAGATCCTCTTTGAAAAGAAAGGTCATGGTTATTGGAAACAAACTACCACCCATCGGCCTACTCGAGCAGCGTTCCAGCGGCTGATCCGGATATGTGGCTTACAGGAAAGCTCGGATGCACAGCGTCCTCTGGCACGAATTTCTGTCCCTATGCATACAAAAGTTACACTGCCACCTCGTCGGGAGATGATAGTGTCCATGCCTGTAGGCACCTGTCGGAAATTAGAAGGCATAGCTGTCTTGGTAGAACCACTGCCGGCAGCCGAAGGAGGTGTTGATCCGCTAGTAGCCCGTTCCTTGGCAATAGTTCGCAATGGGAGAGTACCACTCCGATGTGTAAACACCCAGGACCAGAGTGTAGATCTGACACCAGGAAGGATGCTGGCTAACATCTATGTAACTCCGGAAGAAGTAAAGAACGTAACGCCGATGCATCTGAAGCCGGCTGAAAGAGATGAGTGGACCATAACCGTGTCTATGGGAGAAGATGAGGGTCCCTCCTCTGAATGGAATGGCTGTGCAATTCGAGAACAGATGAAGATGGAGACTTATTCGTGTTCTCCAAAACAGGTCCAGAAGATAGATGAGCTGTTGTGGGAAAACAGAGCCACTTTCATGCGTTACGCTGAAGATTTTGGATGTACAACTGGGGTCTGCCATGAGATTCCCACAGGAGACACCCCTCCAATTAGAGAGCACTACCGACAAATTCCTCCACGGTTGTATCAGGAAGTGAAAGAACTGTTGACTAAGATGCTGCAAGGTGGGATCATCCGAGAAAGCCAAAGTCCCTGGGCAGCTCCAGTGGTGTTAGTAAAAAAAAAGGATGGGTCTCTTCGGTTTTGTGTAGACTATCGGAAGTTAAATGCCTACATCGTGAGAGATTCCTACCCCTTACCCCGGATTGAGGAGTCCCTCTCGGCGCTAGGGAGAGCTCGGTACTTCTCCTCACTAGATCTGGCTAGTGGGTATTGGCAGGTGCCGATGGCTGAGAAAGACAAGGAGAAGACAGCTTTCATCTTGCCCATGGGACTATATGAATTTAACCGGATGCCCTTCGGGCTGACAAATGCACCCGGAACGTTCCAGAGATTGATGGAGAAATGTCTCGGTGACTTCACCTTTGAGTTCACTCTCATCTACTTGGATGACATTATTGTGTATTCTGCAACCTTTGAAGACCATCTCTACCAACTGGGTCAAGTATTTCGACGATTGCGGGAACACGGGCTAAAATTAAAACCCAGCAAATGTCGGTTGTTCCAATCTGAAATTGATTACTTGGGTCATCGTGTATCAGGAGAAGGGGTGAGACCATCGAGGGACAAGATAGCAGCTATTCAGGATTGGCCGACACCAACTACCCTGCGAGAAGTGAGGGCGTTTCTTGGAGTAGCCGGTTACTATCGACGATTTATTAAGGATTTTGCCAGGGTAGCAGCACCACTAAATGCCCTCCTACGGGGCACATCCGGTGGTCCGAAGAACCGGCCTGTGAAATGGGGAACTGAACAGGAAAAAGCCTTCCGGGAATTGAAGGATGCTCTGACAACGACCCCAATCTTGGCGTACGCTGATTACCACTTACCGTTCCAGCTATATACGGATGCGAGCCTGTATGGTCTTGGAGCAGTGCTTTCCCAGGTTCAGGATGGCCAGGAGCGGGTTATAGCATACGCCAGCCGGTCTTTGCGGGATTCTGAAAGAAATCCTGAGAAGTATACTTCATTTATGTTGGAGCTGTTGGCACTAGTATGGGCCATGACTGAGAAATTCTCTGAATACTTGACTGGGGCTGAAGTTTTAGTACTGACTGACAACAACCCATTAGCTCATCTGGAAAATGCCAAGCTTGGGGCTTTAGAGCAGAGGTGGATAGCCCGAATGTCTAAGTTCAATTATCACATTAAGTATCGGTCCAAGACAGAGAACCAGAATGCTGATGGACTTTCTAGGGCAACTACCCAGACCCCCACAGGAGATGTGGATCACGAGTTAGAGCATGTGGAGGTGCCTGACTTCAGCAGATTTTCACAGGCCCTGGCCACCGCTAATCAGTGTGAAATGGAAGGGACTGAAGTGGCTCTTTTCTGTGGTCCCTCAAGACAGGAATGGGCACAGATGCAGCAGGCCCATGAGGGGCTGGCACGGATGATCAAGTTTGTTGAGGAAGGCAAGAAGCCCTGTAGAGAGGAAAGAGAACGACTGACACGGGAGATATTATCGGTTCTGAATCAGTGGGAGAAGTTGGAGATGAAAAATGGAGTTCTATGCCGAAAGGTTTATCTACCTTCTGAAATCGATGATCGATACCAAATTGTGGTGCCTAGTGAACTGGCTCGCTCATTGGCGATGGAGGCTCATAACAAGAATGGTCACTTTGGTCACGAGAAGACCTTTCGTTGGTTACAGCGTCTGATTTACTGCCATGGTCTCCGTCAAATGGTTGAAGAAGTATGCCGCAGCTGTCGAACTTGTGAGATCCATAAGGCAATAGAAGAGAGGGCTCCCCTGCAAACCATAGTGACCCAAGAACCTTTGGAAATCATCATGATAGACTATCTAATGGTGGGCCCATCCAACAGCGGGCATTAGTATTGCCTCGTAATGGTGGACCACTTCACCAAATTTGCAGTGGTAACTGCCACCAAGGACCAGACAGCTGAGTCAGCAGCTCGGGCTCTGTGTCAAGATTTGAGTGTATGGGTGTCCTCAACGCATCCACTCCGATCAGGGAGCCTGCTTTGAGGGCCATGTAATGAAGGAAGTTCAACGTATCTATGGAATAAAGAAGTCGCACACAACTCCATACCATCCGCAAGGGAACGGGGCCTGTGAAAGATTCAACAGAACTCTGCTACAGATGATGCGGACGCTGGAGGAAGACAAGAAGTTACAATGGCCTCAGTTCCTGTCTGAGATGGTCTGGGCCTATAATAATCAGGTCCATTCTACAACAGGGTACTCCCCTTATACTCTCTTCTTTGGGCGTTCTGGGCGAAGTATGGGAGAATTACAGCTGACTGATGTGGATGGGTTCCCTCCAAGGGATCCAAACTCCTGGGTACGAGCACATCGGCAGAGACTTGAGACGATCCATCGATTGGTGCGGCAGCGTCTACGAGAACATTCTCATTCTGATAAGACCCCAGTGCAAGAAGCACCATTGCAGCCAGGCGACCTGGTTCTGGTGCGTGTCAAGAAGCCCCAAGGGAAGCTGGAAAGCAGGTGGGAGGCTGTGCCATATCGTGTTGTTTGCCGCAAGTATGCCAATGGGCTAGAGTACCAAGTCCAGAAGGAAGGAGCTGATTGTGTTCGAGTACTTCACAGAAATATGCTGCCAGGCGACCTGGTTCTGGTGCGTGTCAAGAAGCCCCAAGGGAAGCTGGAAAGCAGATGGGAGGCTGTGCCATATCGTGTTGTTTGCCGCAAGTATGCCAATGGGCCAGTGTACCAAGTCCAGAAGGAAGGAGCTGATTGTGTTCGAGTACTTCACAGAAATATGCTGCGCCTATGTCATTCTGAAGAAACAAATTGTACCAGAACTGCCAACATCAACGAGCTCCCACAGTCAGAGACTGGTGGTGTGCAATGGGCCTATGACGATGAGGATGATTGCTGGCCGATCCTTGCTCCTGAGGATGTTCCACCGGTGACTACTGAGCCTCCAGCCTGTGCCCCCACTGGTGCGGAGTCTGCTAGTACTTCTCAGCCCATGGCTGAAGTGCCCCAGAGTATTTCACAGGTCCTCAGATGGACCACTAGGACAAATGCTGGCACCCCCCCCCCCCCCCCTGTTCGGTATTTGCAGGATGAGTTTGTTTGGCCTGCCATACAACGGTACACTACCACTTTGCGCATAAAAGTACAACCCTCTGGATATTCAGTCATTGGCAGGGACTGCCAATCTTAAAGTGGGGGGGAATATGTAATATACAGACTGTGTCCCAGCCTTATGGCAATAGGAGTGCTGCTTCTGTGCATATACTTGTCCTAATATACAGCCCAATGATGTGCCAAGTTCCATTTGTTTAAACTGTGTTAAAGTTGAGTGTATATGTGTTTCTGTGATTCTGGTCAGCAGCCACTGCAATGGGAATGTGATGCTGGAGGGACGCACCCCTATGAGGTCAGCCTGCCTGTCTGCAGACCCAGTATGAGAAGGAAGCAGGATGTGACGACACACAGAGAGCAGCAGCCATCTTTGCAGAGAAAGAACCAAGTGTCTGTGCTGCATGGAGAGTGTGTGGAGATCTTAGAGGACTTTCCTGTGCAGCTAACCTGTGTGTAATTCAGTCCAGAGGCAGAGTGTAAAGAGACAGAATGTTCAGTGGAGCCATGCTGAAAGGACTGTGCCCAGTTATGAGGGTTAAAATTCTAAGTGCAACACCAATCAGGCCCACCCCACTTGCCCCGCTGCCGGCCGTAAGAATAGACACCACACAGAGGTCTGGTATAGTTTCTCACACGGGACATGGCTCTCAGCTGACGTCGACCTCGCACTTTATTACAGATTACATGAGATCTTATACACTTTGTCCCATCCCCCAGGGGGTGATGGGCTCATAACCATATATGGGAAGTCCGGATTTGCGGACTGAGACAGTGAAAATCATATAACAGTCATTATCTTGATACTGGCGCCTCTGGCTTACGTACAGAAAAACACATATTTAATTAACTCCAGTACAAAGAATCACCCACTTAATTCTAAGAAGTCCGGATTTCGGGCCTAAGACAGTGAAAATTATGTACATGGTTGAACATCTTGATATGGGCTTCTGGGAAAACAGCCAAGTACATGCGTCCTTGCGTCTGGTTCGGTATCTTCTCTGAATTTCTAGAACATCTTCTTGCAAAGCCTTGGGATATCTGATGTAAGGCGACATTTAAGTTTTTTCTCATTTGGAATTGAATAAAACTTGCATATAGGTATAAAAGTATAAAGAACATATGGCAATATATATATATATACCCTCACACAGTGGCTAACCAGTAATACTGACATTGTGGCTGTGGACATTGCCACCAAAGCTAAAGACTGGCAGTGCTGTTGAGTACCGGACGGTAACTGCACAACCCCTGGCTTATATCACACCGCGGTGTATGGATTCTGCAGGACTGTCAGTGTGCTGAGCTACTTGCTGTTGGATTGCATTGCCTCCATTTTGTTTTCCTGCCTGCTGAGAAGAATCTTATTGCCTGGGATGTTGTGATAACCGTGAGGAGAGGACGCTTCGCTATACAAGGAAAGAACGACATTGGGCCCCAACACGCGCTTCTACAAACTGTAAGCAGTCTACCCGGACCACTGGTAAAAGGGGTGCACACCCAAATGTGAAGTTAGGGTCAGTTAGGGATAGTTTTGGGACTATTGTTCTTTCAGTGTCCGTGCTGTGGAGGTGGACATAGTAAACGTGGAATATATTGTGAAATCCAACTTGAATTGTTCCAACTATACTGTGTATTGTGCTTGTCCTTATTCCTGTTCTTTTACCATTAACTTGCCTTTATTAACCTGTAGATAATACATTTTTCTTAACTTGACCACCCCGTGTGCGTCCTTTCTGGTTGCGGAGACCAAACCACCTGCCTTGCTCTTGGTTCACACCTGCATAAGTGTAGATCCAACGCGCAGGTGCGAGATCTCAAGGTAAATTCCACGATGATTTCAATACACTATACTGCCAGAATGTCCTGTAGGGTTTGCGCAGGCGCAAACATAACGTTATTGCACAGGCATGGGAGTACAAGCAGAATCTCACATTCTAGGCAAAATAGCCACAGTGTTACGGCACTCTGCCCCCCGAGCGCCAAGTGGGATGCCCTAATCTTCCCGCACCCCACTGTCCCTGCCTACTTGCCTCGGCCCTGGCTAACCCCAGGCGGACAACTGGACGGCGGTCCCTGCCCTGGCTAGGGACCTGGCAGCTGACAAGCAGGAAACTACCTAATGGGGGGGGAACAGAGTGCCGACAGAGGAGGCAGATGAATCAGACCAACAAAACTGACAAGGCTGGAGATGGAACTCACAGGCAAACTGGCAGGGTGCTGGATAGCAACTAGTGCTGACTGGGCCAGACTAGATTAGAGGCAAACAGAACCAACACAAACAGACTGAGTAACAGGGGACCAGAGGGAGCTGACCGACAACTAGGGACTGACTGAGGAGAACCGCAGACAGACTGGCTAGGTGCATGCAGAACCAATAACTGGCAATGAGCTCAGTTCACTGCCAGTCTTTCAACCACAAGGTTCCGCCCAGGGGCGGAGAGTGGGAGGAGGCAACTCCACCCACTGCTGTATAAGAAGCACAGAGGAGTGCGGGCGGCACCCTACGGGCGGGCACGCCCACGCCGCCGCCCACTGGACAACCCAAGCTGCTGGGATGACCTCGACACAGGGCTTCAGGCTGCTGGAGCCGACGCCGGAGCGACGCGCGCCGACCGCGGGACCCCATGCCGCACTGTATGGTAACATTACCCCCCCTCTGACGGGGGACCTCCGGGCCCCCGGAAACTCGACCAGGCTTATCCAGGCAAAGGCTGTGAAAACGCTGTACCAACCCGAGAATGTGACCCTCCTGAGCGGACACCATGGACTGATCCTCAGGTCCATGACTTCGGTAGTCTGTGGCTGCCCCGCTTCCTTCAGGGCCAACCGTTGACATATCGTCATGTTTCAGGTCGTCTTCCGAGTCAATGTCCAACCATTCGCCAGTGTCTTTTGACCCATCCTCGCTACCACTGACGCTGCCTTCAAAATCTGAGGCATCTCTAACTTTAAAATCACTGTCATCTGAGCTATCATACTCCAAAAAACTCTTCCGGGCCCCCAAATATTGTATGGTTCCTGGACCCCGGCAAGAATCCAGGACCTCCTGGGCCTTGTGTTCAACTTCATCACAGACCAGGGTGGGCGGCGGGGGACCGGAGGTGGGCATCACCGAAGAGACAACAGGTTCCGACAAAGACCTATGGCCCCCCGTGCGACCCCTCCTTTTGCGATTTCCAGAGGACCGGTACCCCTTCTGTCCCACCCTGTACGGCTCAAACACCGACCGACTCTCCTCACAATGCAACTGCATACGAGACCCCAGCCCTTTCTTCCGTCCCCCCTGCAGCGCACCGGCGGCAACATCAGCAGCAGGACGGGCGGACGGGGTGTGAGGGTAAGTGATACCTCGGGGACTGAGTGCGGTATCGACTGAGCAGGGAGGAGGGGGAGCGCGATGGCTATGGCAGGACGGCCCCCACTGGGTTAGCTCCCCAGTGGCCCAATCGAATTGGGGGTTGTGCAACGCCAGCCACGGCATCCCTAGTACCATGTCTACCGACATTTTCTCCATCACCAGGAATGATAGACCTTCCGAATGGCGACCACCCCACAGTGAGTTGTAACACTGGGGTCCTCCATCGTACCAAGCCCGAAGCAAGAGGAGTAGCATCAATGCTAGCAAAACGAATTGGCGTCTTCAGCGCCACAAATTCAGCCCTCAGGGGCTCAACGAGACGCATGCTTATCAGGTTAGCAGCTGCTCCGGAATCAATAAACGCCTGCCCTAGGCGGGAGAAGTTCCGGAATCTAACCTGGCAGGGTATCAGAAGTCTAGGACGTACCTGAGGTCCTAGGCGACCCTCCCTGCAATCGCCTAGGACTGGAAGTCTTTCTGCCGATTCAGACTGTGGACGCTGAGGCCTCCCGGGGCAAGTTATCACCCGATGGCCAGCTTTCCCGCAGTAGAGACAGAGATGATGTAGTAACCGAATCCGGCGTCGCTCCTTGGGGTCCAGCGGGTCCAGTTCCATAGGTTCGGGAACAGAGACTGGTACGGACGGGGAGGGAACAGGACAAATGACCTCCCTGACTCTATGGGTCGGTCTGTCTTGCTTCCCAGCCCTGAGCCTCCTATCTGCCTTCACTGCTAACTCCATAGCCTCCTTTAAGGACCCGGGAACGGGATGGGAAATCAACAGTTCTTTGACCGCGTCCGAGAGACCTTGCATAAAAACGTCTTTCAGGGCGCTATCGTTCCATGCAGTATCGCCCGCATAGCGTCTGAAATTGGAGCAATAATCCTCCACACAAAGCGACCCCTGGTGCAACGCCAGCAACCGCGAAACCGCCAACCCCACTCGGTCCGGTTCATCGAAGATACCCCCGAGTTCCTGAAAAAAGGAGCCCACCGACTGCAGGGAGGGGGAACCCTCGGGAATGGAAAAGGCCCAAGTCTGGGCAGAGCCCCGCAGCAGGGACATTATAAGCCCGACCCTCTGGACCTCCGAGCCGGAAGAACGGGGACGCATCCGAAAAAACAGGCGACACGCCTGTTGGAAAACGAAAAACTTGTTCCTCTCCCCCGAGAACACCTCGGGAAGAGGGCACTTGGGTTCGGGACAGGTAGAGGCGTTCTGCTCCTGCGACAACGCCCACTGCTCCTGGGCCACCATGCGAGCTGACAAATCCTGGATCACCGGCACCAGGTCTTGCAGCTGGTTTGCAAGGGCGCTGATCGCCGCCATGAAAAGAAAAACAATATTTTAAGGGCCAGTTATTATGTTACGGCACTCTGCCCCCCGAGCGCCAAGTGGGATGCCCTAATCTTCCCGCACCCCACTGTCCCTGCCTACTTGCCTCGGCCCTGGCTAACCCCAGGCGGACAACTGGACGGCGGTCCCTGCCCTGGCTAGGGACCTGGCGGCTGACAAGCAGGAAACTACCTAATGGGGGAGAACAGAGTGCCGACAGAGGAGGCAGATGAATCAGACCAACAAAACTGACAAGGCTGGAGATGGAACTCACAGGCAAACTGGCAGGGTGCTGGATAGCAACTAGTGCTGACTGGGCCAGACTAGATTAGAGGCAAACAGAACCAACACAAACAGACTGAGTAACAGGGGACCAGAGGGAGCAGACCGACAACTAGGGACTGACTGAGGAGACCCGCAGACAGACTGGCTAGGTGCATGCAGAACCAATAACTGGCAATGAGCTCAGTTCACTGCCAGTCTTTTAACCACAAGGTTCCGCCCAGGGGCGGAGAGTGGGAGGAGGCAACTCCACCCACTGCTGTATAAGAAGCACAGAGGAGTGCGGGCGGCATCCTACGGGCGGGCACGCCCACGCCGCCGCCCACTGGACAACCCAAGCTGCTGGGATGACCTCGACACAGGGCTCCAGGCTGCTGGAGCCGACGCCGGAGCGACGCGCGCCGACCGCGGGACCCCATGCCACACTGTATGGTAACACACAGCTTTAGGTGACTTCAGAGGAGCAGAGAGGGACACAGCAGACAAGCATGCATAACACCAGCTCTGAGTGGGATAAACAGAGATACATAAGGCACTAAAATGATCAGCAATTCTCACAAGAGTTTCTGGTATTTATCTGCAGCAGACAAGGGGGATTGGATAGTGGAGAATACCCCAGCCAGCCAGCTCAATTACCCCTACCTGTGAAGGTATGCACAAGGAAGCCTGTAGAACCACAGATCCCAGATGCACAACCTTAACAGTTTGATTGTGTCAGTGTGAAGTTCTGAGTAAATGGAGTTTAAAAACCCATGGAACTCATGAAGTTCAGACGACGTGCTATCCCATAAGATGAAGATGTCGTCTATGTAGCGCCACGAGTACCGAATCATAGGGCTGAAGGCAGAGACATAGACAATACTTTCTTCAAAGTCATGCATGTAAATATAATTGAGTAGGTGGGCACCATGTTTGAACCCATCACTGTACCCTGTCGCTGCCGGTAGTACACCCCTGCAAACACAAAACAATTGTTTGTGAGGATGTACTCCAACAGCAATAGGGCAAATCACGCACAGTCCGGAGACATGTTTGAATCGTCCAGGTTACCCTGTATAGCCTCCATACCTTTGAGTGACTAATAGATGTGTAAAGTGCGGTTACATCAAATGAGGCCAGAATCCTCCCTTCCGTCACTGTCATAGGGGTGATCTTCCACAGGAAATCTGTAGTGTCCTTAATATACGAGTCTGCCCTCTCTGCAACTCTTCTAAGGACTTTATCTAGAAACTGCGCTATGTTACTAAAGAGGGATTGTTGCCCCAACACAATATGCCTATTCGGAGATCTGTGTATGTTTTTGTGATTTTTTTGGTAGGACATATAGTGTCGGTATAATAGGATGTTATTGAATATCTAGAAATTTCAACACACCATTATCAATGACCCCCTGTACAAGACCCACTCCAGGAGAAGGAACAGTGGCGTCACAAGTGACAATTGGACTTAAGATAACCCCCAGTTACTATCCCTGTGGCACTGGGGTTGGGTCCCGAGCTACCCTCAGGGGGAGGACATTGTAGAGCCCGTGACAGGGATAACATCTCTAACCCGCTGTCTCCTCGGACGCTGCAGATATGAGATAGATAGATATGAGATAGATAGATAGATAGATACGAGATGGATATATAGATAGATAGATGGATAGATAGATAGATTTGTTCCCCCGTTTCTTCTGCTTGTTATGTATTGTGAAGCATGGGATTTCCTGGATAACTCCTGTCTTTCGCACACCTCATTGATGTCTATCTCCGGTGACAGCTGCAGTTCTGCGCAGTTTTGCATTAGGATAACACAGAGAGACATCCGCGATGACAGAACACAAAGTATCGAGATGACTGTTCCGCGGTTACAAAGATATTCAATGTCATAGACAAAACTGCTACATGTGAGGCTGAGTCTGTATCTGGTCCCCCACAATGCAAAAGAGTGGATTTGCCTGTGAGATGTTTCCAGTGTCTCCAGACTAGATGGAAATATAGAAACCACCATATAACAACCAGAATCTCATCTGACAGCTGACGGATATAGATGGCTGGAGTCACCACAAAACATTTCACTGCTTTACATACCTTGTACTCATACTAAGTCACCTCATATCTAATACTCCATTAATAACCAGAGCTGTCAGCACTATTCGCTGCCTCAACTAGAAATCAGGGGTAAAAAGTAAAAATAGAGCCCCAGCTAAATTAAGGTTTTTTGTAATGCTGTCAATAAACAAGACATAGCTATCTGCATTCAGTCAACATCTACTTCCACTAGCCCCCTCTCATATCTATCTATCTATCTATCTATCTATCTATCTATCTATCTATCTATCTATCTATCTATATATCTCATATCTATCTATTTATCTATCTATCCCATATCACAGAATCATAGAACGGTAGAGTTGGAAGGGACCACCAGGGTCATTTGGTCCAACCCCTGCTCAATGCAGCATTTACTAAATCATCCCAGACAGATATCTGTCCAGCCTTTGTTTGAACACTTTCATTGACGGAAAACTCACCACCTCCCATGGTAACCTGTTTCACTCATTCATCACCCTCACTGTCAGAAAGTTTTTTCCTACTATCTAATCTGTGTTTCCTCTCTCCCAGTTTCATCCCATTGCTTCTAGTCTTTCCTTGTATAAATGAGAATAGGGCTGATCCCTCTGCACTTTGACAGCCCTTCAGATATTTGTAGGCCGCTATTAAGTTTCTTCTCAGCCTTCTTTCTTGCAAGCTAAACATTCCGTGATCCTTTAACCGTTCCTCATAGAACATGATTTGCAGACTGCTCACCATCTTGGTAACTCTTCTCTAAACTTGCTTCAGTTTGTCTATGTCTTTTTTAAAGTGGGGTGCCCAGAACTGGACACAGTATTCCAGATGAGGTCTGACTAAGGAAGAATAGAGAGGGATAATTACCTCACGTGATCTAGACTCTATGATCCTCTTAATACATCCCAGAATTGTGTTTGCCTTTTTGGCTGCTGCATCACATTGTTGACTTATGTTCAGTCTATGATCTATTAGTATACCAAGTCTTTTTCACATGTGCTGTTGCTTAGCCCAATTCCTCCCAATCTGTATGTGCTTTCTTTATTTTTCTTGCCCAGATGTAGGACTTTGCATTTCTCCTTGTTACATACCATTCTGTTAGTCGCTGCTCACTGTTCAAATGTTTCTAGATCTTTTTGAATACTCTCTTTCTCTTCCCTAGTGTTAGCTATCCCTTCTAGCTTTGTGTCATTGGCAAATTTGATCAGTTTCCCATCAATTTCCTCCTCCAGATCATTTATAAAAATGTTGAACAACACTGGGCCTAGGACAGAGCCTTGTGGTACCCCACTTGATACACTCTAATGTGTATCCCATTTGGATGTGCAGCCATTTATGACCACTCTTTGAGTACGATCACTCAGCCAATTCTGAATCCACCAAACAGTTGCCTTGTCAATCCCATATTTGGTCATTTTTTCAATAAGTATTGTATAAAATACTTTAAAATCAAGATCTACTATATCCACCACATTACCCTGATCAACCAAGTCAGTGATTTGTCATAGAAGGAAATTAGATTTGTCTGGCATTACTTGTTTGTTACAGACTCATGCTGGCTCTGGTTAATTACTCCAGCTTTATCCAAGTACGACTTGCATACATGCTGTTTAATGAGATGAGCGAGCACCAAAATGCTCGGTGCTCGTTGCTCGAGTCGAACTTTCCGCAATGCTCGAGGGTTCGTTTTGAGTAACGAACCCCATTGAAGTCAATAGGCGACTCGAGCATTTTTGTATATGACCGATGCTCGCTAAGGTTTTTATTGTTTTTTGTGGAAATCTGCAAAACCTGCGAAAGTGATGGAAATGACACAGAAACGGATAGGGCAGGCGGGAGGCAACATGCAGGGCTGCATCTCAGGTTCCCAGGTCCCACTATTAAGCCACAATAGCGGCAAGAGTGCTCCCCCCCCTAACAATTTTTACTTCGGACAAACCCTCATTAGCAAGGCACACCTTAGCTAAGCACCACACTACCTCCAACCAAGCACAATCACTGCCAGCGGGACACACCGCTGCCTCTTCTCCTGGGTTACATGCTGCCCAACCGCCTCGCACGACCCTGCGTCCGCAGCGCACACAAAAGTGTCCCTGCGCAGCCCTCAGCTGCCCTCATGCCACATGCTAGCCTCATAGCCACACCACCCTCATGTCTATTTATAAGTGCGTCTGCCATGAGGATGAACCGGAGGCACACACTGCAGAGGGTTGGCACGGCCAGGCAGCGACCCTCTTTGCATGTGTGGGCGATAGCCCACAATGCTGTTGAGAATTGATAGTAGATTAACGTTCCATTTTCATTCCAATCCTTTGCCACCTCCGTCAGGAGCTGCAAACGTGGGCATAAAGAGGAGTCCGCTGCCAGCCCAGCACTTCTACACATCTCCACAATGCAGCAATACTCGGTGTGGGAAGTATGTGAGCGGGCCCTGGGTCAGCCTCTGTCCCAGCAAACACCTTGTGTGGCCCAAGGTGCTGCGAGTGACATAGCAATGGGGACTCCATGTGTCCACACACTACTCATTCTGTTTGGGTGTTGGATACCTCATCGACAACGCAAGGGGTAAACCATCTGCAGTGTTCACCATACCCAAGTCTTTCAGTGTTTTGGAGACAGGCAGGTACAACTCCGCTATGGCAAGTCTGTGTGCACCCACAGCATGGGTGGCCCCCAGGAACACACAGACGGTACATAAAGAAATCCCATTGCAGTGCCCCGGATAGCTGCAGTTACGTGAGAGAAAATACATGTTGGCTGCGGCCCACATGCCATGCCCTAGACAATCAGTTGTTTTTTTTAAAGTGCCAGGCAGGTATAACTCTGCTGTGGCAAGTCTGTGTGCACCCACAGCATGGGTGGCCCCCAGGAACACACAGACGGTACATAAAGAAATCCCATTGCAGTGCCCCGGATAGCTGCGGTTGCGTGAGAGGAAATACATGTTGGCTGCGGCCCACACACTATGCCCTAGTCAGTCTGGGTTGCTTTTCGGGCCAGATAGGTAGAACACCGCGATGGGAAGACTCAGTGAACCCATAGTATACACAGACCCCTGTAATATTCCTGTAGCAAAGGGATAAGCTGAACCCAGTAACACTTATGTGGCAGAAGTCTAGGGAGACCCCAGTAACATTTCTGTAGTAACAGTATAGACAGACCTCAGTAACATTTCATTAGCAGAAAGTATAGGCAGACCCCTGTAACATTTATGTAGCAGCAGTATTGGCAGACCCCTGTAACATTTGTGTAGCAGCAGTATATGCAGACCCCTGTAACATTTTTGTAGCAACAGTATAGGCAGACCCCAGTACCATTTCTGTAGAAGTAAAGGCAGACCCCAGTAACATGTCTGTCACCGCTGTATAAGCAGACCCCTGTAACATTTATGTAGCAGAGGCATGGGCAGACCCCAGTACCATTTTTGTAGCAGAAGTATACGCAGACCCCAGTAACATTAAAGGGGTTGTCCCGCGCCGAAACATTTTTTTTTTTTCTTTTTTTAAACCCCCCCCCCCCCCCCCGTTCGGCGCGAGACAACCCCGATGCAGGGGTTAAAAAAACAACCCGCACAGTGCTTACCTGAATCCCGGCGGTCCGGCGTCTTCATACTTACCTGCTGAAGATGGCCGCCGGGATCCTCTGTCTCCGTGGACCGCAGGGCTTCTGTGCGGTCCATTGCCGATTCCAGCCTCCTGATTGGCTGGAATCGGCACGTGACGGGGCGGAGCTACACGGAGCCGGCATTCTACACGAGCGGCCCCATAGAAGACTGCAGAAGACCCGGACTGCGCAAGCGCGGCTAATTTGGCCATCGGAGGGCGAAAATTAGTCGGCTCCATGGGAACGAGGACGCCAGCAACGGAGCAGGTAAGTATAAAACTTTTTATAACTTCTGTATGGCTCATAATTAATGCACAATGTACATTACAAAGTGCATTATTATGGCCATACAGAAGTGTATAGACCCACTTGCTGCCGCGGGACAACCCCTTTAACATGGCAGAAGTATAGACAGACCGCACTAATATTTCTGTGGTAACGGTATAGATAGATCCCAGTAACATTTCTGTAGCAGAAGTATAGGCAGACCCCTGTAACATTAACGTGGCAGCAGTATTGGCAGACCCCAGTAACATTCATGTGGCAGCAGTATAGGAAGACCCCTGCAACTTTCTTGTAGCAGAAGTATAGGCAGGCAGACCCCAGTAAAATTTCTGTAGTAATAGTATAGGCAAACTCTGAAACATTGGGATACCATGAGCGTAGGCGAAGGTCGGAAAAATCAGTTGGATAAGAGTGTAGGCGCGGGCCCCAAAAATTAGCGTACCAAGAGTACAAGTGTACCTCTGAAAATTTATCAACCGAGAGGGCAGGTGAAACCCATAAACATTTTTTTAAAGATACAGCTCACTGTTGCTTAATTTGTAACAGAGCCTGGAGGCAGCCCTGTTGAAAAAATTGGTTCCTGTAACAGTCTCAATACTTTTGAAACTTAGAAAAATTGTAAAAACATTGGTAGATGTAGATGAGCATTTTGGGCCGCAGAAAAATTGGCTGTTCAGCGCGATAACATGTTGTTTCTGGAGGAGGAGTAGCAGGAGGAGGACTAATGTCAGAGACAGATGGACAAAGCTAAATCACCCGTTTTACCGGTGACAGAGAAGAGTGCTTTTATCAGCGAAAAGAATCTTTAGGTTCCGCTGCTCTCCGCCAGTGGAGAAGAGAAGTCAGGGGAAATCCAGGCTTTGTTCAACTTTATGAATGTAAGCATGTCGGCACTGTCAGTTGACAGTCGGGTACGCTTGTCCGTGATGATTCCCCCAGCTGCACTAAACACCCTCTCTGACAACACGCCAGCGGCAGGGCAAGCAAGCACCTCCAGGGCATACAGCGCGAGTTCATGCCACGTGTCCAGCTTTGACACCCAATAGTTGTATGGAGCAGAGGCATCACGGAGGACGGTGGAACGATCGGCTGCATACTCCCTCACCATCTTTTTACAGTGCTCCCTCCGATTCATCCTTGACTGAGGAGTGGTGACGGAGTCTTGCTGGGGAGCCATAAAGCTGGCAAAGGCCTTGGACAGTGTTCCCCTGCCTGTGCTGAACATGCTGCCTGATCTCCGCGCCTCCCCTGCTACTTGGTCCTAGGAACTGCGCCTTCTGCCACTAGCGCTGTCAGATGGGAAGTTTACCATCAGTTTGTCCACCAGGGCCCGGTGGTATTGCATCACTCTCGAACCCTTTTCCTCTTCGGGAATGAGAGTGGAAAGGTTCTCCTTATACCATTGGTCGGCTGAATGCTTCAGCTAGGAATAATGGAATAGGACTCCGGTTCTATTTTGTTGGTTTTCAGAAGTGGGGTGTTACGGTATCCTACCCGATGATACGCCAGCCTGGGTTGCCCTAGAACTTACCCGCAACCCCTGTCCCTGCCTACTTGCCTCCACTGCTGGCTAACCCCAGGCGGGCAACTGGGCAGCGGTCCCTACACTCGCTAGGGACCGAGGAGGGATGCTGGCATACCAAGATGGAACAGGGTAGAATACCGACAGGAAGGGCAGATGAATAAACCAACAGAAAATAAAGCAGACCGAGGCAGATGGATAACCTGGCAGAAAAAGCACACAAGCTGAAACACAGGAGACTGACAGAGGCAGGAAGCTAGCACATTGAACAGAAACCAATAACTGGCAGTGAATGGACCTCACTGCCAGCCTTATAAACAGAAGCCTCCGACCAGGGGCGGAGAAGGGGAGGCGACACCTCCCAGCAGAATTCCATAACAGGGACACGTGCATAGAGCTGCACTCATAGACGCCCGCGCGCACGCCACCGCCCGGACCCATGAGCACGCGCACTGCGCCGACCAACCACCCAAAGCCCCGGCAGCCGCCGCATGGTAACATGGGGCCATGATTAAGAGGGACGGCTGGGGGCATTCGAATTTGCCGTTAGAGGTGAAATTCTTGGACCGGCTCAAGACGGACCAAAGCGAAAGCATTTGCCAAGAATGTTTTAATTGTTGGAGGAGGAGGAGGGGGAGGGTTTAGAGGAGGTGGCATAGACCGCCGCAGATACCATAACCAAGGAAGGACCCGCAATTCTGGGTGTGGGTAGGACATGTGCGGTCCCAGGCTCTGACTCGGTCCCAGCCTCCACCAAATTCATCCCATGTGCCGTCAGGGAGATATAGTGGCCCTGCCCGCCAGTACATGTCCACATGTCCGTGGTTAAGTGGACCTTCCCAGTAACCCTGTTGGTGAGGGCACGATTGATGTTGCGGGAGACATGCTGGTGTAGGGCTGGGACGGCACACAGGGAAAAATAGTGGCGACTGGGGACCGAGTAGCGCAGGACCGCCGCCGCATCATGTTTTTGAAAGCCTCCGTTTCCACAAGCCTGTACGGCAGCATCTCCAGGCTGATCAATTTGGCAATGTGCACGTTTAACGCTTGAGCGTGCGGGTGCGTGGCGGCATATTTGCGCTTGCGCTAGCGACAGCTGGATGCTGCGCTGTGAGACATTGCTGGATGGGGCCGAGGACAGCGGAGGTGACGGTGTGGGTGCTGGCCGGGAGGCGCTCGTGCCTGTGTCCTGAGAGGGGGGTTGGATCTGAGTGGCAGGTTGGGGCACAGGGGGAAAGGCAATGGTGCGACCCGGAGGCGGTAAATGCCCTTTGTCCCACCTCATGGGGTGCTTGGCCATCATATGCCTGCGCATGCTGGTGGTGGTGAGGCTGGTGGTGGTGGCTCCCCGGCTGATCTTGGCGCGACACAGGTTGCACACCACTGTTCGTCAGTCGTCCGCACTCTCACAGAAAAAAACATTCACACCTTTGAAGACCTAGGCCTCTGCAGGGTGGCTTGGCGCGAGGGGGTGTTGTGGGAAACAGCTGGGGGAGTCTTCGCTCTGGCCCTGCCTCTACCCCTGGTCACACCACTGCCTCTTCCAACCTGTCCTACTGCTGCACTTGCCTCCCCCTCTGAAGACCTCTCCTCACTAGGCTTAGCGAACCAGGTGGGGGTCAGTCACCTCATCGTCCAGCGGCTCTTTCTCTGAATCCTCTGAGCACTCCTCCCACGGACTTACTGCCCTTACTACTACCTCACAGATAGACAACTGTGTCTCATCATCATCGACCTCCTCACCCACTGAAAGCTCTTGAGACAGTTTCCGGAAGTCCCCAGCCTCATCACCCTGACCCCTGGAGCTTTCCAAAGGTTGGGCATCGGTCACGTCAAACTCCTCAGGTGGGAGAAGAACCATTTTTTCCCAATCAAGGCAAGGGCCCGGAAACAGTTCCTGGGAGTCTGCCTACTCCTCAGAATGTGTCATTTTCATGGAGTGAGGAGGCTAGGAGGAAGGAGGAGCAGCAGCGAGAGGATTCAGAGTTGCAGCAGTGGACGGCGTAGAAGACTGAGTGGTCAATACATTGCTGGATGCATTTTCTGCTATCCACGATAGGACTTGCTCACACTGCTCATTTTGTAATAAAGATCTACCACGTGGACCCATAAATTGTGATATGAAGCTGGGGACCCCAGAAACTTGCTTCTCTCCCAATCCCGCAGCAGCCGGCTGCAATTCACCTGGACCAGGAACTCAGCCTGTGCCCACACCCTCACTTGGACCTCCGCGTCCTTGCCCGCGTCCACGGCCACGTCCTCTACGCTTACCCCCACCCCTCAGCATGGTGTATTTCAAATACAGCAGACAGAGCATTGTAAAAAATTAGGCAATTATTTGCCTGCACTTGGAGGCTGACAGCGGTTATGTTACGCACACTGTAGGACAAAAAAATTATACGCTGGGCTGCAGAAAGGCCTAGATGGCTAATAGTGAGCCACTACAACAGTAATGCACACGCTCACAGGTAGCCCTAAGGAGGAGTGTTTTTTCAGTTTTTTTTAAAAAAAAAAAACAGCAGCCTAGATAGCGTGTATATGTCTTTCCCTCTATCCACGGCTGTGGGCGTACGCTGTGCGTGAAGTTGACGGGACGCACAGAGCGGTGTAAAAAATTAGGCAATTATTGGCCTGTACTTGGAGGGTCACAGCGGTTATGTAGTGCACACTGTAGGCCGAAAAAATTATACGCTGGGCTGCAGAAAGGCCTAGCGGGCAAATAGTGAGCCACTACAACAGTAATGCACACGCTCACAGGTAGCCCTAAGGAGGAGCTTTTTTGGGGTACTTATTAACAGGATTCTACACTACCACTGTCCCTGCCTCACCAATACTTCCCCTATACTCTGTATAATTGGCTGCAGACTGACAACGCAATAGTCTTCAGAGCCCAAGATGAAAAAAAAAAAAGTGCAAAAGTGCATCAAGCTCGGATGAGTACGTTCGCTCATCTCTACTGTTTAATAATTTTTCAAAAATGTTTCCCACTATAGAAGTCAGTCTCACAGGCCTGTAGTTTCCTGGATCCACCTTCTTCCCTTTTTTGAAGATAGGGACATTTGCCCTTTTCCAATCTTTTTGGGCTTCTCCTGTTCTCCAGGAATTTTCAAAGATTGTTGCGAGTGGTTGAGCAATTACCTCCAATGCTTCCTTTAGTATCCTAGGAAATAATTCATCTAGACTTGAGACTTAAATTCATTTAAGTTAGCTAGGTATTCCCTCACCATCTCTCTGCTTACAGATAGCCTGCATTCTTTTATTCCCCCAATAAAACAGGGACGATCAGTTGATGTTCCATTTACTTTCTGAGAGAAAACACATACAAAATAGGAATTTAAAAGTTCGGCCTTCTCAACATCATTCTTAACCAATTCACCTTTTTTTTTTTTGCTTTTGACATACCCCCAAAATCCTTTTTTTTTTTTTTTTTTTTTGCTTTTGGCCTCCGTTGCAAGCATCAATTCATTATCAGCTTCAGCTTTTCTGACACTTCCCCTACAGTTTCTGCAGACCGCAGTATATTCTTTAGACATTCCCCCCCCCCCCTCTTTCCATTTGACAAACATATTTTTCTTCATTTTTAACATGTGTGCAAGCTCTGTGTTCCTCCATCCTGGTCTCTTTAAATGCTTCCCATTCTTCCGTCTTTTAGGGATTGTTAATAGAGGCTGGGTAATTTCCTAGCCCTTAAAAGTCTGCAAGCTGCAGACAGAGGGGAGGGTGGGTACAGCTAGATGATGGAAGCTGCTGGTCTCATGAGATGCCATATCCCTTACCAAGGGACAAACTGGACTTTGGTACAAGGAGGTGGTTTTCATATGGCTGCAGCAAACTGTCCGTAAAATCAGGGACGGACTGTGTATAGAAAGTGCTGGATTCTTACACATATGGTGCTTTGGAGCGGACAGTGAGCAAATGCAGTCTTAAAGAGACATACCCAGAAAAGGACTGTCATATTGTGCTGACACTGCATGTCCTGGAAGCGGCAGGTGACCTGCATAAGAAGGCCACTACCATGGAGGACCTGGTCAGACAGATCGTGCAGGCCGATCTGCAGCATCAAGAAACAAATTGCCTACTGATGGAGCAAGTGGCTGCAGTGCAAGAGGTGGTGACTATACAGCGGACTGCGACTGTTGAGGGGCCAAACGCAGCCCTGCAAGGGGCCCGTGGTGTGCAACCATCCATGAGGAGCACAGTGCAAGCTGCGCTGCAAAAGATGACTCCTACGGACGATGTGGAAGCGTATCCCAGTATCTTTGAGAGAGTTGCTGAGCAGGAAAGGCTATCTATGGATCAGTGGGCGGATGTCGTGGCGCGTTTCCTGACAGGTGAACCCCAAAAGACCTATTATGACCTGAGCGCGGTGAACTCCCGCAACTATTCCAAGCTGAAGGCGGAGATCCTGGCTCATCCGGGGGTTACCGTGCAGGTGCATACAGGCCGGGTTCACACTTGGACTTTTGTGGAAAGCCTTCCGCCTCGGTCCCAGATGCATGACCTTATCCACCTGGTGAAGTAGTGGCTACAGCCCGAGCAGTGCACTCCAGCACAGATGGTCGATAGGGTTGTCGTGGACAAGTTTAACCTCTCCTTGCCGCCTAAGATACAGCGCTGGGTTGGACATGCGTGACCTACTGGTGCAGACCAGCTGGTGAATCTGGTGGAGAGGTATCATGCCACCAAGGAGCTGCTACAGTCCTCTTCCAGCCAGGGCATCTCCAGGGAGGCCAAGGCAACCCAGGGTGCCGGTATGACTTCTCCGTTTACTTCTGGCGGGAGGTAAAGGGAGCTGGCTCAGAGGTGGAGTCAGTGGCTGGGCCTCTCCCGTGGTCTCGTGACAGAGGTCCAAGCCGCATACAGTGCTGGAAGTGTCATAAGTGGGGCCACATAGCAGCCCACTGTCCCCTTACCACCAAGCCCATGGACTGCAGCACCTCTAGACGTGTGTCCCTATATGCACGCCCCGTTCTGGACACAGAGACTATTGCCAAGACTGAGCCACAGGTGTGCACCGTTGGCATTGGGGGTAATCCCATACCGGCTTTGCTGGACTCTGGAAGCCTGGTGACCCTTGTACACGGAGCTTTGGTCAAGTCGGGGGCATACACCGGACAGAAAGTTGGGGTGCTTTGCATCTACGGGGACACACGGGACTACCCCACCGCAGTTATTTGCATGGACACACCGCGTGGAACAACTACCCATGAAGTGGGGGTGGTTCCGGCGCTAATACATAAAGTGATACTCGGAAGGGACTTTCCATTATTTTGGGACTAGTGGAGGGGTAAAAACCCCGGGTCTTCTAAAAATGTACATGTTGTTGCTAATAATGTGTGCCAGGAGGCAACCCCAGAACCGTATAACCGAGATGCCGAGGTACCAGCTGTAGAAGTGACCACAGGCGACAAAGGCAAATTTTCCCTAGCTGTGCTGGCCAGTGACGTGGAAACTCAGGAGGAAGTTGCCTGAACTGGAAATGTCGCACAATAACTTTGGCTCTGCTCAACTCCAGAATCCCACCTTGTTAAAGGCTCGGGAAAACGTGAAAGTCGACGATGTACCTCAAACCCCAGGGGCGAACGGGGAATACCCTTGCATGGTGGTTAACAGTGACTTACTGTACCGAGTAGATAAGGTATGTGGGGAGGAGCTGGAACAGCTAGTTGTGCCCCAACCATACCTCCGTGTAGTCCTACACCTGGCCCATAAACATATGCTAGGTGGTCACCTAGGATGTGAAAAGACCCAAGAGCAGGTGTTACAAAGGTTCTATTGGCCAGGTGTACAGGATGATGTTAAAAAATACTGTGGCTGGTGTCTGGTGTGTCAGCTTACTGCTCCCATGTCTCACTTTAGGAGCCCTTTGGTACCTCTACAGTGATAGAGGTCCTGTTTGACCTCTATCACGACCGGATCGCCATGGACCTAGTCGGCCCGCTAGTGAAGTTTGCTAGAAGGCATCAGCACATACTGGTTGTGTTGGATTATGCCACACGGTATCCTGAAGCGGTATCCCTAAGAAACACCTCCTCCGAGCTCATTGCCAGGGAGCTGTTTCATATGTTTTCACGCACAGGCATACCCAAGGAAATCCTAACGGACCAGGGGACTCCATTCATGTCCAAGGTCATGAAGGAAATGTGTAAGCTACTGAAAATTAAACAGCAGTGTACATCTGTGTATCATCCCCAGACTGATAGCCTGGTGGAAAGGTTTAACAAGACTTTGAAGGGCATGTTAAAAAGGGTGGTCAGCAAGGATTGGAAGGATTGGGATTGTCTGTTACTATATATGATGTTTGCCATCCATGAGGTCTTGGACAGGTTTCTCCACATTTGAGTTGGTGTATAGAAGACACCCACGCGGCCTCCTTGACATTGCCAAAGAAACCTGGGAGAGTGAACACACCCCTTACAAAAGTGTCATAGAACACATTACATTGATGCAGAACAGAATAGCAGCGGTCATCCCATAGTGAAAGAGCAGATAGAGCAAGCACAGGAGGCTCAGAGTCGCGTCTATAACAGATCTGCTAAAGTCAGAACCTTTAACCCAGGTGACAGAGTGTTAGTATTCGTGCCCACTGTAGAAAGCAAGTTTTTGGCTAAGTGGCAAGATCCATACAAGGTAATTGAGCAGGTGGGAGAAGTCAATTACAAAGTGTACCAGCCTGGCCAGAGAAAGCCCGAGCAGATATATTATGTGAATCTGCTCAAACCCTGGAAAGATAGAGAATCCCTGTCAGCTGCGAGCATGCCAAGTCGTGATGTTTCGGTTAAACCTCTGAGATCCGGCCCTAGTGAGAAAGAACTAGGAGTGCACATCTCAGAGACCCTGTCTAAGGTACAAAGGCAGGAATCAAAAGAGTTTGTGCACAGAAACTCTGATGTATTTTCAGAAGTACCGGGGCGTACTTTAATCATTAAGTATGACATCCTTACTGAGCCTCAGGTGAGGATCCATCAAAAACCGCACAGGGTGCCCGAGGCTCGTAGACAGGCCATATCAGAAGAGGTTAAAAAGATGTCAGACCTTGGGGTTATTAAGGAATCAAAGAGTGATTGGTCAAGTCCCATTGTCCTGATTCTCAAACTAGATGACACACTAAGGTTCTGCAATGCGTTCTGGAAAATGGCAGGTACCCCATGTAGCCCAAAAGGAAGACAGACATACTGAAAAGACCCTCAGGGGTAACAAAAGCAGTCTTCTCCTTGGCTTCATCAGTGAGCGGCACCTGCTAATACCCTTTAGTCAAGTCTAACGTGGTAAAAAACCTAGCACGTCCCAGTCTCTCTATCAGCTCGTCAACACGTGGCATCGGGTAGGAGTCAAACTTTCACACCTCGTTCACATTTATAGTGATCCATTTAGTATTGTGAGGGGTTAACCTTTCATTATTCTATGTCCCTTGGTAGGTGCCATTTTAAATATCAAACACCTATTCCTGGAATCTATATGAATACTGCTTTTGTTTCTATATTTTTCATTACATAATGAAATATGCAACTTTTATGATTATATTTGTTCTATATATTAAAAATGATTAGGGTCTGAATCAGCAGGTCTGAAAAATTTGTTAGGGCTGCCAGTTTTGGTGTCACCCTAACTTCCACATATGCACATCCGTAGGTGAAAACTCGTCTCACTACTCTGCAGGAATTTGGTTAGCCTCACTGACCTAACATGTATAAGACCTACAGACTCTCTTTTTACTGCTGCATTATCCAGCCTTTCACTTGCAGAAGTTTCAGGTCATCATTTAGGATTCTGCTCTGGCCCCTCACTTATTTGTGCCTTCATCAGAGGCAAGGGAAGTTGCTTAACCTTAGGATGATCCTTAATCTTAAACCTGTGAACTATATCTCTTGAAAGGGTTATGTCACCAACTGAGAAAAGACTGCAGAGCAACCTAATAATTCTAGAGAGATTCAGCACCACACTGCCCATCAATCCAACGAAAACCAACATCATGGTGTTTCGGAGGAGGAATACAAAACCAGTCCAGCAACTTATCTTCATGCCAAACAACTGCTCATTTACCACAACCGACAGGTGCACCTACCCTGGCCTAGAAATCAATCAATTGGACAGTTTCAAGTCAGCCATATAGATTTTAAAATACAAGGCTTTCAAAACCTTCTGTGCTTTCAGAAGATGACTCTACATTCTCAAACCCCCAATGATGGTAGGGCTTATCATCTTTGGTAGCGTCATTACTCAAATTGTCCTATACGGCAGTGAAGTCTGGAGCCACAAATTCCCAGACTGGTCAAGATGGAATTCCAACCCAGAAGAAGTATTCTACCTGGAACTCTGCAAACTCCTTCTTCAAGTCCCTTGGGTCACCTCAAACAGCACCTGAAAAGCTGAGCTTGGCAGACTCCCTCTACACCTTTCAATCCAGAGGATGGTGCTATCATTCCAGGTTCACTATCATTCTAAGCTCCTACCATGACAAAGCCATGCTACACCAAAAGGCCCCAAACAATGTGGAACAACCCATCTAAAGCCAGCCAAGTCAACCCAGCAATCAGCACTGCCTCGCAAAAGCTGATATAACGAAAAAACAAACACGAGGCAAAAGGAGAATATATGTGACTGGAGACACAAGAAAAAAAACATCCCAGAAATGGACACTATACCAGGGATACAAAGGGACTACAAACTGGCTTCATATCTAGAAATACTACCAAACCCCAGAGAGCAACGGATCCTGAGTGCCCACAGCCTGCCCATCGAATCAGGTCAGCACAGACAGAACTACAAGCTCAAGGAAGGAAAACTGTGCCAACAGGAGGCCATAGAGGATGAGACTCACTTCCTGCTCTGATGCTCTGGGGAATATTCACTCCAACAGACTCTCTGATCTCTCCCTGGACTTCATCTCCACAGAGGAGCAAGGGAAACCCTATATCCTGCTGTGGAAAAGATAGGCACAGTGGCCATAGCAGCGCAATATATAAGTGCCTGCCATAAACTGGGAGGAGCTTGATATGCCATGGACTCCTATACCCCCCTACATAATATGCCATGGACCTCTACCCCCTTTTAGCTCCTATCTCTGATACAAATCCGTCAGTCACTACTCTCCACTTGACTTGGCAGTGCTAATATATATTTGGTTCTGCCAATAAAACTCTCTCTGAATTAGATAGATAGATGATAGATAGATAGATAGATAGATAGATAGATAGATAGATAGATAGATAGATAGATAGACAGACTAGCTGATATACCCGGCTTCGCCCGAGTTAATTTGGTACTGATGTTTATCTGATGTTCACACGGAAAATCTTATGAAGTCGTGGTTACTTTAGAGATACTGAGGAAAAACATATGTTCACCATTTTGCATAGTTCTCTGCGTTACCCAGGAAACACCACGTGGAGGTAACCATGCAACGTTTCCTTCATATAAAATGACATCAGGAAGTGAGAAAATTAGATTACATACATAAAATTTGGACACTAATTCTTTTGCGCTTAGAATTGAATAATCGAGTTGGGACCCATTAGCTTTCCCTATTTATGACATAATCAATGCTCGTGCCAAATTTCATGTTTCTATGACATTGTGAGAGAATTAGATTCCGTACATAAAATTGGGACGCTAGTTCTTTTGTGCTAGAATTGAATAATTGAGTTGGGACCTCTTTACTTTTCCCATTTTGGACATATTCTATGGTTGTGCCAAATTTCATGTTTCTAAGACATCGGGAAGTTGGAGAATTGGGAAGTGGCGAGTCAGTCAGTCAGTGAGTAAGTCAGTGAGAGCTTTCGTCTTTAGATAGATAGATAGATAGATAGATAGATAGATAGATAGATATGTAGTGGTCCAGAGGTAATGGGGTCCCCTCCAGAATGTTCTGTGTCTGTCTCGTGTCACTGTGTTGTCAGTGTCTTGTTTGCAGAATGCATTTGGATTATGTGTATTAAAGGTTCACAAGACTGAAAAGCCCAATGTTCACGGACGTCTTTTAATTATAAAGTTTGCGCATGTCTCTGCAGCTCTAAAGGCCCATAGGCATGCATTAGCATATGCAGGGCAAATTAATGCATGCGGATGTGATTTTTTTCCCAGCGTGTAGGTCGCACGCACGAGAACAAACTGCAGTATGCTCCATTTTACTGCGGATCCCTCAGGGATGGCTGTCCCTGCTGCGGCACACCCCTAGCTGTTACTGTGGATGTGCCACAAATCCGCGGGAGAGCAGGAGATTAAAAAAAATAACCATGGTGCATGCACACGGCACACCGTCGGAGTGCTGAGTACATCAGCCATGCAGAAGAAAGAAGATCTGGCTGCGATGGAGAAAAGCCCTGCTGCGTCCAGACAGGTGAGTATAATGTAATTTTTGGCCTCATGGCTGCGGGTTGGGGTGTAAACCGTTCCAGGATTCCACTGTGCGTGCCCGTGGACATGAGGCCAAAGAATTAATGTCTGGTATGTCTAGTCCTGTCTGAAAAATGCATTTTTTGCGTGTATCGTTTGTGGTCACGTGATTTGTTATACATATGTGTTTGCAAGAGTGCAGTCTTTGAATTCTGAGAGTCAGACACACACTAGGTAAAGACATCGGTGTGTGTGGAGTATGGAGGAGGCCGAGCGGTTGCCTGATGTTCAGCCTGGGCCCGTTCAACACAGAAATCCTCTGTACTACTGCTGAGTACTGAGAGAATGGAACCGAGATATTAGCGAGAAGAGAGGATAACCAGTGTGAGGGTTTTCCTGGTGGAAAAAGTGATTGCCCAGAGTGAAAAGACCTGCAGATAACTTGGACTGTGGATTGTTCCAATACTCTGTGAGCTCCACCGAGCGACAAATCTTGTATGTTGTGATTCCTGCTATTGTTATCGACTTTATTGCGAAGCTAAGTACATGGGCAAGATCCAAAATCTATCCTTCTGGTGTTGAATTATTTTATTTGTTTACTCCAAGAAAAAGAACTGTGGCTTCATGAGTAGAGATGAGCGAGTATACTCGCTAAGGCACATTACTCGAGCGAGTAGTGCCTTAGCCAAGTATCTCCTCGCTCGTCTCTAAAGATTCGGGGGCCGGGGGGGGGGGGGGAGCGGGGAGGAACGGAGGGGAGATCTCTCTCTCCCTCTCTTCCCCCCGCTCCCCGCTGCAACTCACCTGTCACCGGCGTCGGCCACCGAATCTTTAGAGACAAGCGGGGAGATACTCGGCTAAGGCACTACTCGCTCGAGTAATGTGCCTTAGCGAGTATGCTCGCTCATCTCTACTCACGAGTGACATTTGCACTTAAGGTAACCCCCAGTTACTATCCCTGTGATCTTGGGGTTGGGTCCCAAGCTACCCTCAGGGGAGGAGATGGTAGAGCCCATGACAAGGATAACAAGTCTTCTACCCCACTGTTTCCTCGGATGCTGCAGATATGAGATAGATAGATATGAGATAGATAGATAGATAGATAGATAGATAGATAGATAGATAGATAGATAGATAGATAGATAGATAGATAGATAGATAGATAGATAGATAGATAGATAGGAGATAGATAGATAGATAGATAGATAGATAGATAGATAGATAGATAGATAGATAGATAGATAGATAGATAGATAGGAGATAGATAGATAGATAGATAGATAGATAGATAGATAGATAGATAGATAGATAGATAGATAGATATGAGATAGATAGATAGATATGAGATAGATAGATAGATAGATAGATAGATAGATAGATAGATAGATAGATAGATAGATAGATAGATATGAGATAGATAGATAGGTAGAATAGATATGAGATAGATAGATAGATAGATAGATAGATAGATAGATAGATAGATAGATAGATAGATAGATATGAGATAGATAGATAGGTAGATAGATATGAGATAGATAGATAGATAGATAGATAGATAGATAGATAGATAGATAGATAGATAGATTTGTTCCCCCGTTTCTTCTGCTTGTTATGTATTGTGAAGCATGGGATTTCCTGGATAACTCCTGTCTTTCGCACACCTC